>OZ010736.1:106647914-107247914 GCA_963932295.1 Tipula lateralis | reverse complement strand
ACGCTTAGAATTCCACCACAGCACCCACTGCTTGTCGTAAGAGTCGACTAAAATGGTTGGTTTGTTGGGCTTCACGCACATCCGTAACACTTTATTTCATTTTATTTTTATTTTTTCTTTATAATTTTTACTCGTTTACTATTTAATTTATTATTTCGGCCGCGCTAATTTATTTTAATTTGGTAGTTTTGCTTTTATTATTTCAATTTTTTAATTTTTTTTATTTTAAATGTTTTTTTTACAATGAGTACAAGAATTAAAAAATAAACCGCCCAGGTGGCGCAGTGGTTAAAGCTGCGGCAGTTGAAGCGGGAGGTACCGGGTTCGAATCCCGATAGGGGCGGGATGGTAAAGGGATTTTTCATCATACACATTTTTCATCTATGACCCTCTGTTGGAGTGCAGAATTCATGGGCCAACCCATCTTCCATGTCAGTACTATAGGCTGGCATGGAGCTTTGCAATGTGCAGATGGTACTACGTAAATCGGAGCTATAGAGCCGTACGTCCTCGATTTGGCTGTAATGGCGTAAGGTAAGGACGTAAATAAGCGAACCGCGAAAGAGTTGGAAGAGTTGGCCTCGAGCCCCAAAACAGATTGTAGAGATAAATACAAACAAACAAACAAACAAACAATCAAAAAATATCCGGAAAATGCCTCTTTGGATCGAGGCATAATCCTCGTAAAGATAAAATTGATAGCCCTACCATCCATTTTGCCTATGTCCGTGGTCTCGTGACTAATAAAAATTGCCGATCAAAAAATTGCGATGTCGAGCGTACGGTATGTGGTCTCTAATGAATATGCACACTCCACGTTGCAAATCCAATGCTTGTTCGAACTGGTAGCGCTTGAAGTACAATTCGTTCTTAAACGTGGTTGTGATAAAACTGACCCCTCAAACTACCGGCCAATATTAATTGTGTCAGCCGTGGCTAAAGTTTTGAGAAATGTATTAACCAACCTGGTGAATTATCTTGAGATTAATAATTTCAGATAAACAATATGGTTTTCATGAAAGCCGCTCCACAACCGATCTCTTGACGTATGTTGTAAACAAATGGAATCTCGCCCTTGAGCACCACGGAGAAGCCTTTGCAATCGCTTTGGATATATCCAAGGCTTTCGACAAGGTTTGGCATGAAAATCTCATTTGTAAACTTGTGGCATGCGGCTTGGATTCGATGACCATCGAGTGGATAAAAAACTTTCTCAAAGACCGAAAGATCAACGTCATACTCCCCAAATGCCGGAGTTCCTTAGGGATCAGTTTTGTCACCAACTTGGTTTTTGCTATACATTAATATACATTAATGTTATACATTGTTTTTGTTATACTTGTTGGGTAGCACTGTGAACCCTATCCACAGTTTTGCCAATGATGTAATATTGCACTCTTCTATATTACATTCAAGGTCGAGCCTACTCCTTCAGAGTTAAACAGTAAACGGCTGGAAGTTGTCACTTCACCGAATTCCGATTTGAGTATAATATTTGAGTGGGGTGTTAAAAATCAGGTCAAATTTAACAAAAAAAACATAAATTTGCACATTCTCGCGTAAAAGAAGTCGCAACGAAAACCCTTTTGTGGTAAAATACCACGTTCTCGTGGGTTTTGAGTCAATTTGTCTGCTTGGTGTTTCGATTATCAACTATTTAAAATCGAATGAACACTTTATCGCATTGGACAAATCACGTAAACTTGGGTTCCTCAATAGAGGCAGACGGTTTTTTTTAGATCGCATCAAGTTCTCCAGATATATTAAACCTTCATTAGACCTTGTATAGAATATTGCTGTCAGGTTTGGGGTGAAGCATATAGCATTGCTCTTCAGTTGCTGGGTAGAGTCCAGCGGCGTGCCATTCGAATAATACAAAACTCCAGAATTATGAAAGATCTAGACAGCCTACAGCAATAGATTTTTAAAATTCTAAATTGACTGCCATCTATGATTAGTTTAGTAAAACTCTACAAATAGCTTTTAGTCAAGTCGGTTTAGAATGAAAAAGGACTGGCTTATTTTATGAATGGAGTGTTCAGAAAACTCTTTTCAATTTTATTACCTATTTGTCATAAAATATTAATAAGTATTACTATATTTTTATTCAAAATTTATGTTCAATTTAATTTAATTTTGAAAATGTTAAATCCAATAAATTATTTGTAATTTTCCCACTCTCATTTTCATTTTATTTTGTGAAATACATTTTCTCTCTCGCTTCTCGGTGGTATACACATCCTCGTCTAATATTAAAATAGTTCGTTATATTAATTTTTTATCTATATATAAACTCGATCGTACACATCGATATATGTGTGTGTACATACGCATCTATGTAGACACATATACAATATGGATTAACAAAAAATTATAATTAGACAGATTTAGATTATTTCGTTAAATTATATTTAGTTTTAACGTGGTGTTGGTCACAAGAATACGTGTGCACAAATCGAAAACAAAATTAATTAAAAAAAAAAATTTAATTAAAAAACTAAATTAAAATTAAATAAATAGTGATCAATAAAAAACCAAGTTTTGTGATTGGTACAAAATGTTATTGTATTAATAATTATTGTATGATGTAGTGTGGTGGTATATGGAAAATTCTGTGACAAAATGTGAAAATTCGAGTGGGATTGAAAAAAAAATTCTAAAAGAAAACTAATCAACCGATCAGTCAATAATTAATAAAAACATATACTATCTTTATGTTTTTAATAATAAATGCAAATAATATTAATTTAGTTTTATCATCAAAGTAATTAAATTTAATTTTATTTTTTGATATTCTCTTAAAAAAATTAACGATAAAAATTTGTGACATACAGATCTAAGTGTGTTGAAATATTTATTGATTCGTCGTATATTTGTTTATAAATAGTTGGTTTCGTTTCGGAAATACAAAATATAAATTATTGCTTATTTAATTATATGATCGTACAATTTGTGGCATTGATTAATGATACGGCATCGTATTACTGGCGATGCTTAAATATTTAATTATTGCATTTAGGATTTGATTGGCCAAAGCCGGCCGAACTTCGAACGGAAGCAATAAAATACTAATGTGGCGCTAGACACTCGTCCGTGTGTATATGGCTGAGTGTTTGTGTATTGAAAAATATATACAAGCAAGAAAAACAAAACACTGTTACTTTGGTGAATAAACTTTTGAGTATTAAGAATTTTCACACAAGGCGCCTTCATTTTTCATATCGAAAATGTTCGTTTCTTTATTTCTTTTTGGTTTTCATTTAGGTTAATTTAAAAAATATTATTATTTGATGTTTTATTTTTAAATCTATTTAAAATGAATAATTGATAAAATAAAAATAAAAAATTTCGGTTTTCTTAAAATTTATTTTTCTTAGTGGAAAATATAAAATACAATAAATCAAAGATTTATGTTTTGTAATGAATGACAGATACAGTTATAATATGTGAGATAAAAGGAATTTCGTCATCGAGACGGAAATTCTTTTATATGTTTAAGGTTATATTATTAAAAATGAGTCGTCGAATTTAATAAATCATATGTGTGTAGCTTGCTTTTGACATCGACGCACAGGAACACTCAAATATGTGTATCATAAGTTTGTCAAGTTCCCAAATAAAAAATCCCACGTAAAATATGTGAACACATTAACCTTGGTAAATATTAATGTATATTGAATATATTATATGCGAACGGTATATCGACGCACTTGGAAAATACTTTATAGGTAGATTGAAACATATTAGGAGTTTTTATCAATTGATGATATTCACGAAAGAATATTTGTCTTCGAAAATATGTTAGAAATGAAAGGTATACTGACCAATTAGGATGCATTATCCTACTAGCCTGTAAAAATACTGGTTTATTCTTTAAACCACTAGTAGCTCTGAACAAAGACTAAAATTTCGAAAAAATTGCAATTTCCTATAGCTCAAAAAGGCAGTCTGACTCGCACTCATTCAATTACAAATGCCTTTCGACAAGAAGGATAGTCACCATTCTCAAAGAGGAAAGTGTCCTTGCCAGTATTCCTACCACTGTTAATAATTCACGTATTTTTAGTAAAACATACATTTTGGACCGCCTCAAGTTTACCTCTGGCCTAGTTTGTCTTGCTGAACTAACCGCTAAGGCTTTTGTTCGCCTTTCGTCCGTTAATCACTTTCATCATTAATTTCTTAATGAAACAATTAATTTATTTCGAAAACCATGAATCCAAATAAATTAATTTAGCTGTCAATGGTATTCCTATAACGTTACATAACCTTATTTCAGATTTTTGCATAAAAGTTAAAGAAAATCATTTACAGTCATTTCAATAGATCGCTTAGTGCCAACTGATCGAAAGAATTGGTATCAAACTCTGACTAGAATATTCCCTGGATTTTTTTCTTTCTTCTCTTCAATGTCTACTTGGTCCACATCACACTCCATATCATATTGCCCAGATATTAAAAATATAGGGTCAATTGTAAAAAATTATCGCAATTTTCTATGAACAACATAACCATGACGACCAGAAAAAAATTGTTGTACTGTCCTACACAAGAGTAACATTATTATATTTAGGACTTCATTCGAAAAAGAACAGATTTTGGGACTGAGAGTAACGTCTGGGAAAAGATGTCACAATGGGAAAGAGTTAATATTCCTTCTAGGAAATTCAAGTTAAAAGATATAAGGCAATGTCATTTCCACCGTATGTGGGAGAGAGAGACTGCTTCATGCCATATGTGGAAAAACGGCTCGTTTGTAACAGAATCATAGATTGTTAGGTTATATTTGTACAAGTGTCTTTTATAAAATCTAATAGACGATTGTTTAAATGATTTTGGAAGACATTGCTGCAAGTCAGAAGTATATGTTATTAAAATTGGATTAGGGTTAGATTTTACTTTGATTTGTAATGATGTCATTTATTTTATCTTCTTTCATTTGTTCAGCAGAATCAATTTTAGGGTTCAAAATTTTTAAATTTCATTTCTTTTGCAAGAATAGTTATAAATTGGATAATATAATAAAGAAAAATAATACAACATAATTTTCGGAATATCTAAGGGTACTGGTTTACCACTATGTTCACAATATAAACTGTGCATTTCAGAAATGGATAATTCTGCATGCAACATGTATCTTAACATCTTAGGTGATGACAATTTCGTTTTTATTTTACTCTAAAGAGAGCTCTCATTTCGCTAAAACATTTTCGCACACGACAATTTTTTCCTTTTCTAAATTTATATAGATGCAGTACACATTGGAGTTTGATTTGTCTCTTGGACCAACTAGAGCATTTTTAAGTTATCGAGGTTTCGTAGATATAAAATTCTTTGATTGTTAATAGTTGCTTTCCAGTTGCTTGCAATGAACTATTATCGGTTCAATAGCGGGTACTAGAGGTTGGTCGAAACCATAATTTTTGATAAATTCAGCCAATTTCCGGTATGCTATCTATAGTTATAGAAGTTATACTAGAAAAAACATAAGTCTGCATAAATAAATCATTTTTTTAGTTGGCCAAACAAATCTTGTACCGATACTTGAAGTCAAAAGACCAGATGGAGATACATTGAAGACAATTGGTTCAAACATGTTGTTCCATGGTATATCATTACTTATCGAACATCATATTGAAAGACAGGTGTGAAACCGTGCGGCCCTTTCAGCGGCTCGACTGCACAATGTCCAACAAATTATTTCCGAAATGAAATTTTGGGGTTAACTGGAACCAACTAAGTTTATAATTGAATAACTTTCTTACATGGCTGTACCCGATTAAAGAATTTATAGACATGGAAATCGTGAATTGTAGAATTACATGCTTAAAAAAAAGTTAAGTTGTTGTGGCTGCTATCGCACACTTAGACCAATTTTGATCCGTTGTGATACCACTCTATACGGCTATAGGTCCGAGTCTTTTCGTAGAACCATCTGCGCATTGCATAGCTCCATGTCAGCCTGAAGTACTGACATGGAAGATGGGTCGGCCCAAGGATTCTAAACACGACAGAGGATCCAGATATGTTCATTTTTCACCACCGATCGCACCGCCCAAACGATCGAAGGTGAAAAACCCATTTTGCATCCTGCCTCGAATCGGATTCGAACCCGGTACCTCCCGCTCCAACTGCCGCAGCTTTTTAACCACTGCGCCACCTGCGTGGTTAGACTAGGTACCACCTGGTAAAAATACTAGGTACCACCTGGTATTTTTTTGACATCAATAACACATCCTTCTCATCTACTAATTTTTAGTGGATGAAAGGTGGTTTTTGTAAATATTTATGTTCAAAATTCATCACAGATATTCTAGTCAAATAAGTTTTCAGTGTATTTGTAGTCAGGATGATCAGAACACCCTACATTAGTACTTACATTATTATACTTATATTTTATATTGTGGGCACCCCCACAAATACAGCATTCAGTCAGGTTCGTTTCATGTCGCAACAAGCCTATACTTACTAAGCGGGCGAATTTAGGCACCCCAAATTCATTACGACACAAATATTCATAATCATCTTTCGGAGGGGGAAATTCACTTTCGGGGGAATTATATATATGTGGCGTTCTGAATAACTTCAGCAAATACAATTAAATTATCTCACGCAATAATTAATTAATAAAATCAATATTTCGAGTTAAGTTCTTGTAATTCACTGAACGTATACATACTAATCGCACAGTAAGAACATCAAGTCCGGTAGCATATGCCTGATGAGATGGATTTGATGTTCATACTGTGTTATTCGTATATATGCGTTGTCAGAAGATCTTGACGTGTAATGCCCTAAACAGGGCCGTCAGGGTTACGAATGAAGAAAGCGTATTGCTTTATGTAACTTTTGACGCGACAGTACTAGTGAATTACAGGAACTTAACTCGAAATATTGATTTTATTAATTACTTGTGGCGTGAGATAATTTAATTGTATTTGTTGGAGTTACTCAGAACGGCACAATATATTAGAGTTGCAAGATGCCTATATTTTAGTATTGTGGAACTATGTAAGATATAAAATAAGATTATTTATGGTTAGGCGTGGCCCCACATTCTTTTCGTAAGGAATCCATATCACTATTGAAGCATAGCACATTTAATAAAGTCCATAAGTGTTCATGAGTCTATACGCATTTAAGAAAGCTTTCATCATAACTTTAAAAAGAGCAAAGTCTTACGTGTAAATTTATGCTTAGCCTATAATTGACCTCGAGTTGGTGAAGATCTGATAAGTGAAGAAATATAATGGAACCACATCAACTTCTTTAATACTCTTTCACCTATATGGAGTTCATTGTATAAGTTCAGAGCTGTTAAAAATCGGAGATATATAACCAATTCTCTCTATCATATGTTCTATACCATTCGTAAAACAGATGATCATTATGGGACTGGCCAATTTCTATCATTATATTCTAAGGTACGCACCCCTTGTTCAGTTGCTCCCAGTTGCAAATTATGCTTTCGAAGAACTATACAACATCTCTAAATATTCTAAAATTTTCGATAATCTATGATGTACAATATAGAATATCTATGTATATTGGTAATATGAAAATCACCATGCGATGGTAACGTTGAGAGTGGGAATTTTTCTAATTAAAAGGTGAAAAACTTCAACACAACATTTCACAACGAATTTGTTTTTGATTTTTACAGGCCATTATTGACTCGTACCATATCAACGATCTGACTTCATCGGTTTCGATCAGCACACAGAACGTGACCGAGCCAGCATACTCGCTGTCTTTTAATTTCATGCACGATATAAGGCATTAAATTCCAGTTTGAACAGAACTCGGTATGTGCCATCAACATCGCATTTTGGGCCATATACCCTATGCATAATTCTTCTCTCGAATGATATAATATATCTATATATGACAATAGGTTTGATCAACACTCTGTACAATTTTAATCTATCGCCATTTGAAAGATATTTTGATTTAAAAAGTGAGCGGTGAGGATATAAAGTCCGATTACCAGTGAAAAAGCGAACTTTGATATCCCATCTCATTGTCGAACACCAGAACTAATTGCAAAAGTTCTTGTTAGCCTGTTCTCAAATTTGACACCGCATTGTGCTCTGAGTTAATGCAATCAACTCAACGTGAACGAGTTTTCTGTAATCTCCTCATAGAATGGTTACTCAATGAACATCTCTACGGTTTATATTTGGGAGTATTCAAATACATACAGCTTGTGATACATGTGGAACATAAAGTAGGACAGAGAAATATTTACGCCATATATCGAGTACAGCATCGACGTTAATACAGATGCTTTTATCTTGGTCCCGTATGGTAGTTTACCGAGATCTTATGATATGATGCAATCCGGTGACTCCCTTAAAGAAACCACGCGAGTTGCGCTCATTGCTCAGTTCTTGTACTCTTAAGGCTTAAGCCTCCCACCTAGCAAGACGATACTCCTCATCAAACCAATTATTGTGCGGCTAAGTTTTCTCTTTACTCTATAATGTGCTGGGCAGCCGAGCTTTTGAATACTTCTCAAACACTGTTCACTTTATCGGACTGCTAGTTAGATCGCAGAAATCAGAATTCTATTTCTGACAAGATCTTGATATTTTTGTTGCGTTTCTTTATTTATCTTTAAGGGATTCACAGTAGATTCATATACGGGATAATTCAATCAAATATTTGTATAAATCTATGAAAGACCGTCAACTGCAATAACCGCGTCTCAACTGAGATCTTACGAACCGTTTTATACATATTGGTTCACATTGTAGGTGGTCAGCCCAACGAATGCGTTTACCCACAATCTCTTTTTAAGCCATTCGGGCATTTTTATTTTTGGTCAACGGCGAGAATCGAACTCGAGAATTTTGCTCAGTTTGACAAATCAGGCGGTTTGCTGAAAATCTGTTCACTGGTTTCGTTCTGTACAAAAATTAAAATTCTAAATTTGTATATAGATGTAATTCGGACCGGATGATGATTACATATATTTTTTAGACAACCGGTGTGACGATATAACATATGTATACAAACTGGTACATAAAAGGAATGCCACCCGCTCTTCGAAAATAAAGATCAGACATTCGAACACTATAAAGGTAATAATAAGCGACACGAGCTATTCGACCAAAACACATACTCAACTATTCGAGCGTATGTACATCGTTCTAGAAATTATTTAACGATCAGATTATATATTTTATTAAATCAAATAATCATAAAAATGAAAACATAAAATTCATGACGATTTACTCACATAATACTCGTACATAACTTCATAGTTTACAGTTTTATTATATCATAAAAATTGTTATAATTATGATCGTTAACAATGAATCTTTAATTATAAACTGTTCACGTCTGCCCATAAATCTTCAGGATTTTGGCTTCTGCTATAATTTACAAAACTTTATGTCCAATATACGACAGTGAATTGGGGCCGCCTGCGTTACTGTTTTACCCCCCTTAATATAAATAATAACGTCTGTACAATGTTCATAATCTAATTATCGAATCCGTAGGCGTTTATCCCGATCATTTAAAAACTTCAGATTTCCCAACTCAACACCTCTAAAGGGGTTTCCAATAAGAGGTTTCATTTTGAAGTTTAATGAAAAAAACGAGCATTTAAGGTAGTCCAATCACACGGACAGTCCAAAAACCGCACCAAACATTGACATGTTGAGGATGGAGAGGCTTTTCAACAATCATTCTTGAATTTTTTGAGCCTCAAATGCAATTATTCTCCTTTTTAAAGTCCGATTAGCCTCCGAGGGGAAAATGGTCCTCATCACTGAAGATGATTTTTCCGAATCATTTTGATGCACTTGAAGGACCCAATCAGCGAACATACAAAGTGTGGAATGTCTTATTCCAAAGATCGACGAGTGATCGACAAACCTGGGTGTTCTTCAACGCTACGGGCTGCAGCAGCACTATTCTTAGTTGTTCTTGAGCGATCTCATCACTATCTTGTCTCAACAGCTCAAATTTTTCCACCACTTTCACTATTGCTGGCCGAGAAGGTGCTTCACTACGGCCAAAAAGTGATTTAGTTTTTCGAACTGCGACAAAATTTTCACCATTTTTGCAGTTTATTTTTACAGTTTCAATGCATCGTTGAAGCGTGTATCGTACCAGTTTTAGATAACAGGTTTAAAATTGACATCTGCAGACTATTTAAAATGAAACCTCTTATTGAATAACCCTTTACATTTATTCATACAATATTGTTTCAATTGAAAAGGTTTTTAGTTTTTTAAACACACACACATACACGTATCGGATCGTTTCGTTATAATTTATTTTTAAAAGAGGTTAACATGAGTGAAAAAATAATAAGATCTAAAATTAAAAACAAAGAAAAAAAAACGGTCAGAAAAATTATGTATGTTTTCCATTTAGACGTCATCAATTTATATCGTAGCAAATATAAAAGTTATATTTAGCTTACTACCACTTGCCTATTTATTTATGTTGCATATGCTGCTTGATTTATGGTATCGTCATATATGTATATATGTATCACTATTAATCTGAGTATATTCGTGACATTGAAGTGTGAGGATTCTTATCTTCAACATAACTAGATTTAGGGTCAGTTAATGTCATTATCTGAAAAGGTGATGGTGAAGATTATTTCAAGCGGAATGTCATTAAATATGATAGACACGAATTGTGATGGTTCGATTGTAAAGTAATTTGTCCCACATTACATATGCAGCATATAATTGTGTATTTAGTGTGAAAGATACGACATTGAGTGTTAGCGTATAGAAAATTATTATGTGTGAATGTGACAAGATGTGTGTAATTGGTCATAAAACTTAAGTAATAAAACAAAAAATAAAGTGTAAGTGCACTAAGTGAAGCAATCAAGAGGAAACCAGGAAGTTATAGTTGTTACATTTTTTCACAAAATTAAATTATTTTTATTTAAAACTGGTCGGTTACTTATGACACGAGCTTACTCTTTATTTGCGGTTGAAAATAACCTGAAGATTAAGATTGCACCCTATGCCGGTATTTGGTCATCTGAAGCTGTTTCACTGCATAAGGATCTTTTTTCCATATAGATCGTCAATGAACATCTCTGCGATTTATATTACGCTTATGACACATATGGAACATTAAATAGATCAGAATACAGGTTGCGACATTTTTGAGTACCTTATCGGTTTTAATATAAAAGTTTTCAGTTAGATTCTGAATGGCAGTAGACCGAGATTTTAAGTATGGTACACAATACTGAGTTGTTGTATTTTTATAAGTACTTAGCATTCAAGATGGAAATGATGCGCTGACTTCTGCCAGCTCTAGCATTAAAGTCACCAATTTAACATCGAGCTCGGAAATCGAGTTCCTCAGATTATCCAAATTATTGTATAATGAGTCTTCCTTTATCGTACTCTTCTTCCCCAGTAACTCACGCTCGATTGGCTCATTTTGACAGCTTCCCATACGTTACACTTTGAGCCCCAAAATCTGTTTGTTCTTCTAATAAACTTCAAGATATTTGGTATCGTCAAGGTCGTCAGTTGATTCTTAAATATAAATTGTGATCCAAAGCAGTGCAGTCTATGGGAGGAGTATGAAGAACAGGAACTCCGGTCCACTTTTCTACATATTTGATAGTGCCCAGAAAAGCCAAGCAGTTTGTCTCTGTCTTGAAGACGAGTTGCGGTTTACGCTGCAAACTTTCTGATTCAAAGATCAAGCGGCAGCAGACACACTGCCATCTCAAGAACTGCAGTAGGTGTGGTGTGGATAGCTCCTACAATACCCAGACAAACAAGGGTTTGAAGGTGATTTAGAGGTCTCCCTCCTTTCACTCATTGTTCTAGGCCACCAAGTAAGTGCGGTAAATGAGAATATGGTCTGATCACTGAAACGTATAACCAATACTCGTGTCGGGTCAGTAAAAATTGGTTAAATCGGTGATTGCCAGTTACCAGTGCCACAGTACTTGTCTGTTTTCAAGTGAGTAAAATTTATAATTTTGATATCTTGTTCCAATAGCCTTTCTGCAGGAGAAACTATATAATTTATTTATATCGATTCAATGCTTTTAACATATGAATGCATAAAATGGACTCGAGACGATTGCCGCATACTTGAGATTTCATGTATTCGACAGAGGATATTAATAGTGTTGATATATCTGTGAATTCACCCGTCCATCGTTTCGCTTTATTAATACACTCGCTTCCTCTTCGAAAACCATTATATTTCATATGCCTGCCACAGCTTCGTCTTAAGGCCTGAATCCGAACATTAATATTTATGATGATTTTTTCCATATTAAAAGCAGGTCAATGACCTCAATTTTAGATCGAATGTTGTGTCTTAGTGGTTGAATTTGCATATTTACACATATGGACATGTTTACGATGCTATTAAATTTACTTGGTTTATTATATAGCAATGAGTACACTGCAATGAGTACACTACCATTAGATTTCTTAGATCTTGTGTTCCGTGACCGATTACGATTTCACCATGTCATCCATTTATACGTGTCCGAATTTGTGAGAGTGTTTTAAGTCGCTGAAACACTCCTAAATTATTTACTGTTCGCTTTTAAACCCGTATGCCATTATACCACAACCAAAAGTTGGTTTCGAGAATGCCGGGGCTCAGCGCATAACTCCTAGTACATTTGAGAATATTTGTGAAATGACACACGGTAATAACTGAAAAACACGAGTGAAAGGAGTCATCCTCATCCCTGTTTAAACCTAACTCAACGTTAAATGGTAACTTTGTCAATACCAGTTTATATTATTGGGCAAAAGATGTCATGTCTTTGTTAAACGCTCAATGGGATAAAATACTCCTTTACATTGTGTTGTTCACTTGATGACTACTTCTTTGAATATAGATCTCAACACAAAGGTTTTCTCTCTTGGGATTTTAGATACGATGATTTATGTTTTATATCGACTCAGAATAAAATAACAGCAAATAAATCTTTTTGGAAATACACGATTTAAGAATCTCTGATATTAAAATCTTTTACATTAGTGGGATTGTACTAATGCATATTATCCCTCCCATTTTCGTTTTTAAGGCATTTACAAGTCATCGTTACACATCGATCTGACTACATCGATTTCGATCACGAACGAGCTCTTCATACTGTTCTAAACAAATAAACACTGCTATATCGTTATTTGTGCCGTTAATCCATCGTCGTTGTCAGCAGTATCTATTCCTACCAAAAAGTGGCTGTCTATTGTTCGTTGAATGAACTCGGTTTGTGTCAAAAAAGTCACGATTTGGGCCATTTTTTGGTATAAGCGTACTACCGTCATGTTCCAACTCTCACATCCATACATGAAAACGAGCCTAACAACACTCTTCACAGTTTCAGCTTATCTGCTTTTGCAAGATATTTTGATTTCAGAAGTGGACAACCTTACGATTGCCAGCGGAAAACATTGATAGCGTTTTTAAATATAGTAGAACGAAATCGAATAATAAATTGTTTGGCTACGTCCTCAAAATACTTCACATTTAAAATATTATCCTGACATCCTCTTTCTATACCGATCAGATTTATTTCAGCAAAACCAATCCAATTGTTTTTGGTGTGGAATTGTATTATGAAGCTGCCTTGCTTCTTGACTTCATTTTATTATAAAAATCTCAAATTGTATTATATTTTAAAGCATCACGCAAATATATTATATCTGCAAAAAATAATTAAAAATTACTCACCGAGTAGTTGCAGTCTGCAAACAGTTTATTAAAAACCGTTTTCTGATTTTCTTCCAGTTCTCATTTAAGGTTCAGTCCTTTGCCCTTTACTATTTTATTATAACATAGAATGCTCGATTCACCATTGCTCGTTAAATATTTTTACTGATCTTGTCCAAATACTCGTAGAAACAGTAACCTCTCGTGACTTACAACCACTGCTACATCAAAATAAAAGAATAAGCTTCCTTAGTATATCAGACGGACGTAATTTTACTATTTTACATTAGCATTTGAATTTGAAAAAACTAACGGCAAGTTCAGCAAGGTTCTGACCAACCAAAGAAATTCAACTGCACTTCAATCTTTCAATCTTCAATCTTTTTCGAATCCCGATAGGGGCAGGATGCAAAAGGGATTTTTCACCACTTGATTACGATCGGTGGTGTGAATAAACATAACTATGACTCCCAGTGCAGAATCCATAGAGCTACGCAATGTGCAGATGGTTAGGTAAATCGGACCTATAGCCGTACGTCCTCGATTTGGCTGCAAAGCGTAAGGTAAGGACGTAAATAAGCGAACCGCGAAAGAGTTGGGAGTGCCTTGAGCCCCAAAACAGATGGCATAGAAATAAAAAAAAATAAAAAAAATTAAAACAATCCGATCAAATACGATGTTTTGCTTAAAACAGTTGAATACTTTTGTGTAACCTAGCTAATTCATATAAGTATCCTGGCTAGGTGAGTTGTTTTCTATCTCCTTCTTGCTTAATATTTTAAATTGATTGTCAAAATTTATGCATAAAATATTTTTTGATCTAGTCATAATTTATTGAACATTTCATCTGTCAAAATAAAACTTCTGTCAAAATATGCAAGTGAAATCAATTCGAATGGTTTTGCTTATTTATTTAAGATGGCGGTAAATAAATAAAAAAATTTCAATAAGTATCGGAAATCAACCTTTGCCTGATATTTACCATCGGTCACTTATTATAAGTTGACTTGGACAAATCTCTACCAGCTTCATTCGTTATGTCCTTAAAATCATGGATACTATTCCGAAAATAATTCAACCAAACTTCTGTTTTAAGACTATCCAGCAGGTTTTAGAAAACTAGTACCTTCAATCGGAGACCACATGGCAACTGGTATCGATATATCTGAGAGGCACGATCGATTTAACGTTCTAACTATGTGCGGTACACTCCTGAGAAACCAAATCGGTTTGAGTCGATTTAGAGTAAGAGTGTGCGTTTTATCGAGTAAGAGTGTGCGTTTTATCGAGTAAGAGTGTGCGTTTTCTAACAAATAATAGTTTTTACATTTGGTGACATATAAAGATCAATTATTTTATTTTCTAATTAAATAAACAATTGATTAAACCTCTCTCGTTCCTATGTTTAAAAAATGAAACAAACGCAACGTTTCAGATTATAGGATCTCACAGATTACAGGCCTATCATGGGATCGGTATAAAATAATGCATGCCCAAAATGGAATAGGCAGCCCTTAAACGATGTCTTAGTGGATGAAGTCATATTTTTCTTAATTGAAAAAACATTTGATCGTAATATTTCTTTGTTTTTTTGCTCATGATACAAAAAAAAAGTGGTACTATCTCCACCTTCAACGTTTCCATGTATAGAAAACGTTTGTCGCATTATGGAAGGAACTACATCGAAACTAAGTAAAAGTTCCATCCATAATCCAACAACTGCATTCTGAAAGTAGCTTCAATGAGGGGATGATGTCCAGTAAACTAATTTATTTCCCTCACAAATTTCTTCGTTTAATACATATAACTCGCCTTCGAGATATCGAAATTGTTGAGAAATCAGTCTCTTCCAAACTGTTGGGCTCGTTCGTGGTTCCATCACGCGCACGATGAATATTATTTTTTTGCGACTCTACTAGCAGATATATCGGTGATTCGCTAGATGTAGCAACAATTGCCTCTGTAATTATACCAGACGGTATTTTTAGCCATAGATTTTATATTTTGGTTGGTTTCTGCAATAACTTTTTCATTTGTGATTAAACTTTTTTTTAGTGTTATCAGTCTCTCAGGCTATATTTGCCCATTGTGACATCCCACTATTTTACTTTACGTTCCAGCTATAGGTCCGATTTACGTAGAAACCATCTGCACATTGCGTAACTCCATGCCAGCCTATAGTACTGACATGGAAGATGGGATGGTACACGGATTCTAATCTCAATTGAGTCTCAGATGAGTTCATTCGCACCGCCGATCGCACTGTCCAAACGAGCGATGGGTCCTGCCTCTCTCGGGATTCAAACCCAGTACCTCCCGCTCTACGCCGCATCTTTTTAACAACTGCGCAACCTGGGCGGTAAATTATATTAAAATAATAAATTCCATATAAAAGTGGTAACTGTTAACTGTTAAGTTGCAATTTTTGTTAATAAGCATCTTTTGTTTGTGATAATAAATATGTATGTGGAAAAAAGAGATCTTTAATTTCATTTAATTGTTACGTTTAGTGCAGTTCCAATTATCGTAATAAGTAGTCTTGCATTACAAAATATTGCATAACAATCTCCTGTACATTTATAGAATCGTGCGCGCGATTCATATAAATGTACAGGAGATTGTTATGCAATATTTTGTAATGCAATATTTTGCAATAGTAATATTTTGTAATTGCAATATTTTGAAATGCAACATTTTGTATGCAACAGTTTGTAATGCAATATTATATACCAAACCCGCCTATCATGTATGCCCTCACTTATTTATGCGCAGATAATTTTAAACTCTTTAATAAAATTTCCAAACAGTTAGAGGTTCCATATTTACGCATGGATAAGAGTTATAGAGCATTGAACCCAGTTTTCCAGTGTTGAACTTTGTAGAATATGACGTTGCTATACAATTATATTTAAACGCGGAGACAAAGTATGTAGACAATAAAAATAATGAAGTAAACAATGTCGATAATATAAAAAATGATGGCCTATTTTTTACTCAAACGATGCTATCATTTCAGGACAGCTGCATTATTCCCTTTCAGTTGATAATTGAGTAAAAAAATAATGGCAAGATAGAAACTTTAAATAAATATGGAGCTTAGATGATTATTTACCAAGTGGTTCTCCTATTGTTCTCCTATTCTCAGCAACTTCTAAACTCAAAGTTAGTTAAAGTCACAAGCTCGCATTCCGCAACACGAGTCCTTTAGCTGTTCAAGTAAAATGGGGAATAAATCATTTTAATTATTAGTAGTTGGTTACTATTGAGGGTTCAATGTAAAATTTTAGATATTATTTATGGTCATTTTGAATATAAATTTACTTCAGTTATAATATATCTTGAGATTCGCTTGTCGGAAATCGAACTCGAGACCGCGGCGTGATGAAAAACTCTCTTAACCATTAAGCTACAACCGGCGACTACAATACATTTGTATACTTACGTATTTAAAATAGTGGTCAACGTAGACACTACGTAATTGTTGACATTGTCTACATTTTCGACACCAATCTTGTTTGTCTACCATTAAGTGCAGATAATTCAAGTTTACGCGTAGAGGACTAACACTGAGCAACGCCAATCTTATGTGCTATCAACAAAAAATTTCGATTTATAAAATAAATAACCACCACAAAAGCCACTAGCCTGCACCATGCATGTTCTAAGGGGACTGCCCTGTAACTAATTTTTGCTAGGTTTATAAGAGGGCAGATATATATCTGTAATTCAATACTTATGTTTTTCAGTGTTAAGAGAAGTTCCATACCTTGTATATGTAGTTTTAAACTCAAGGCTATTGGTAATGGGCTTTGCTTAAATTGAGAAAGGTGGGCAAATCGAAGAGAATTTATTTCGGAAAAATTTTGCCAAAAGTTGGCAAATGGATGTAAATTGTGAAACATTAAGGATTTTCGGTTAAAATTTTTCAACGTAGCCGCCTTTTAACTCGATAGAGTTAAGTCCAACGTTTGTCTAATTTTTCGGCCACTTCCGAATAATACGGTTTCTCCAACCCTTCATAATAGACGTTTGTTGCATCGATGATCTCCTCATTAGAGCCGATTCTATTTCCTCTGAGAATATGGTCTATGGCGTCATTAATGAACTTTGGTCATTGCAAATACAGACGTGCGCACTTGTGTATTGTCTTGATGTAAGAGAACAATTTTGTTCGCCGGATGCCGCCTCTTTTTGAGGGTAGTCGATGTGGATTATGCCATCTCAATAAAACTGTGATCATGACCTTGTTGGCCGTTAAAATTACCTTAGCCTTGTTCGGCGTAGATTTGCCAGTAGAAATCCGCTGTTAAGACTGTTCTTTAGTTTCCGGTGTATATCGATGGATTTATGCAAACGCTCGTTTAATATATTGCGAACACGTTTATCTAAGATGCCTACTATCTCACTTATCTCGCTGTCAAAAACTGAACTATCTGTCATAATGACATATCTGTCTGAAAATTTTAATTTGGTCTAGTGAAACATTATTGACACATGATATCTGAGATGTATGATTATAGCACCATCTATTGTAATTTTACCAGACATTTCACTCCTCCTTCGTACTTTGACTGAATTTTTTTTGTATCTTTGATGTTGGTTTTATTACACCATAACTATAAAGCACTCTGCATTTATGCTATATTAAAGTGTTAATGACATCTCATTATTTGTGTTAATAAATTCTTGAATATTAAGACACTATATGTCCTAATATTCAAGAATTGTGGGTAGATGGTAGATGATCTTAAAGAAAAATCTTGAAATTCCTAGATTTGGGTGGCTGATCTACTAAATTTGCCCAAAATGTATATAACAGATTTAACTGTGTAATTTATTACTTTCATTTATATATGTATGTATGAATGTATGTGCTATATGTTAATTATTACGCCCATATAATTTTTTCCGTTTTATTTGATCGCGAGCCAAAAAACTAAAAATATTGGATTTAGCTTATTTATTTACAGGTACGTTGAATAATACGTTGAAACAAAAAAGTAATAAATCCAATTAAATTTAATTAAATCATAAATAAGTAATTTTTAATTTTATACTTCAACTGACAACATTGAATTAAATGGAACAAATAAAATTCGGACCTCGTTAAATTGCCTGAATTAAATAAATTTTGAGGTTATTTACCTAAAGGCCATACACATATATACATACAAACAAATATATCGGTACACATAAGATTTCGAACACAATTTGCAATATATCATTCGACGGTACATACGTATGTTCGAGTAAATTTATAGATAAATTATTTACAGTCAGGTGCTTATTGTGAATGTGATTCATTATTAACCATTTGTATGAATCAGAACTCAATCTTACACAGTGAACCACAATAACACAGTAAGCCTAATCTCATATGTTAAAATATAAAGAGCGTGAATTGCTGGTTAAGAGGCTGAAGTATTTAGATTACTACTCAGCAAATCTTAGGGCGTAAAGATCGATCGGGGTTAGTACTATAGGAGTTGGGTCATGATCAAAACGATGAGGCTGGATTCTGGTCATAACAGCGGTTAATGATGGTCTGTTAAAACTGTAAATAATAATAATATTACGATTCTCACGGTTCGTATCACGATAATTGATTATTCCGGCACGGATTAAAATTTAAAACGACCAGAGTTTAGTCAAACTTTACTTTATTCAATTCACTCCATAAATAAGAAAGATTAGCCACTTGCTACGTGAGTGGTATGCCACCAGTCCTTCCTTAACTTTTGAACACCACTGGTTAAAATTTAACTTGTCTGATACGGCGATTTATCACTGTTTATATACCAATCTTTATGAGAAATTCTCGATAGCCATGCAGAGATTAAACAAAAATCGTTCACCAGGAGTTGATTACATTAATTCAGAACTCTTGATATTCCGAGGGCTAACTTTGTGAACTTGTTCGATGGGTGTGGCAAAATGAAGTTATGCCTGAAAAATGGAAAGTGGCCGCGTTATGTCAGATATTCAAGAAGGGTGATCGTTTGAAAAACAAGAATTAACGCGGTTTAGTTCTTCTTTGCACAGCATACAATTACTGTCATACATTATCTTGGAAAGAATTACTCCTCTGGCGGAGGAAATTGTCGGTGACTATACCAAGAAGGATTTCGTTCAAATCGGGTCATTCACTAATCAAGTTTTTTCGCTACGGATGATTCTTTCCAAGTACTACGAAACATCTCGCGATGTACACCAGGTATTCCTAGATTTCAAGCAAGCCTATGACTCGATCAACCGAGAGACACTATATGGTATGCGCTTGAATAATTAGTAAAATAACAGTAAAGCAGTCACAATGCTGTGTCAAAGTTGAGAACATGTTATCGAGAACTTTTGCAATTACTTCTGTCCCGATACTTTTTAATCTCATGTTGGGATATATCCTTTGTAAAAGTGAAACTCCTCAAGACAATATCTTATTTCGACAATCCAATCAACTTTTTGCATATTTTGCAGATGGTATCTGTGTGATTGGATTAAATGGCAACGGAGTGAATGAGATACTTGATCCACAGGAACAGTGTTCAGCTTCGCTTGGTCTCTGGTTTTCGAGACCAAGACGCAATTCATTTTAGTAGTGGTAACCGAACTTTTGAAGCAGTGATGAGATTCAAGTGTCTTGGATCTCGTATTACTCACGATAATAGTGTGGGAGATAATATTCTCTTAGTCCATACTGCGGAACAGAGTGTTGATCAGACCTGTTGTCATGTAGGAATGTGACAGTTGTACCTTGACGGATGAGTACGAAAGATAGCTTATAACATTCGAGAGAAGAATTATGCATGTGATATATGGCCCAAAACGCGACGTTGATGGTACATACCAAGTTCTTTTCAATTATGAGATCAGGAATTTAATGTAAATTCCTGATATCGTGCATGAAATCAAAGGACAGCGAGTACGCTGGCTCGGTCACGTTCTGCGTGCTCATCTGAACCGAATGATACAGCGATCTTTGAAGGGAGACTCGTCTTTCGGTAGGCGAAGAGGTCGCTGTCGGCGGCAATGGTTCCGCGGCGTAGAGAGCGATTTGGCATCTGGTTGCCAAATCGCTCTCTACTTCTGGTTGCTTCCAACAATATGAAGAGCTGGCTCGTGATCGAAAGCGATGGAGTCAGATTGTTGACACGGTACGGACCAACAATGGCCTGTAAAAACCGTCAAAAAATATACCAAGTAGTAGGATTCTCTATCTTTCTGTTCTACACGCAACAGTCAATGGACTGGTGCATATATTTTGGTGAAGTATATTCCCCTGATTTTGATTAGCTCGTTGCATAGTGTCATCTCTTTCCTCATCTGATTATCACTTCTTTATCTGCAATCGACTATTACCACATATTATTACTTGAGACGTTGAAGAGTATCTCTCGCTCTCCGAAACAATCATAAAAATACTTCTTTGCTCTCGGTTGAATTAGCTTCTATTATGACTGCTTCTACGTATACCGGGTACTAGAACCATTAGACTATTGACTGCTAATTTTATTTTATTTTAAATTTATTTATTAATAAGCGATCGACCACTAAACCATTTTCGCTTTTGGTAAATTGCAATAATGTTTTGTGTTTGATGGGTAAATTAACTTTTATGTTATTGAAGTAATTTTCTTTGAGAGTTCCGACTATGGTGGACTTTGTTGGGCTAAATTCTATCGTATATCATTATCTCCCTCAGGTATTTTACCTGCCTAATTATTGTGAGTCTCTGTCGTCCACTTGTGCCAGTTTTATCGAGTTGGGAATTCTGTTTTGCCTTTGGTTGTTCAAGTGTGGGCAATCGATCAGAAAATGTCTGAATGTTAGAAGGGCGTCAAGAATATGGTGGATTGGTGAATGTGAGCCGGTTTTTAATTGCTACTAGATGGTTTTTTGGTTTTATAGTCAGCCAGTGACTAGCGTTGGCTTGCCGAATGGGTATTGATACTTTTTTTTATAATTCTTCCCTAATTGAGTATACAATTTCGATGCGTTCTCTTTGATAGATTTAAAATTCCTACTTCTGTAACTAAGAAAACGGGAGTAGAGGTTCTAAAAGCTCCGGTAGCTATCCTTATGCTTTCGTGAATTATAGGATTGTGGAGCCCTAGTGTCGATTGGACCTCCTTTTGGTAGTCGATTTTATATATAATGCTACCGTCGAGTAATTGCAAAAATGTGACACTATTACTTTTGCGATGTATACCTTTCAATCACTTCAGTGTGTTGAGTGTTTTATGGCATTCTTAGTTGGTGTTCTCTATATGAGCCTTCCAACTCAACTATATATTCACTGTTATGCCGTTGACTGCGTTGATACAGGCATATTGGTTACAATAACAACGAACTATAAAGAGAATTGACCTGAGTTAGTCACTTTTAAATGAAAGTCTAACTAATATCCAGTTCTTCTTAGTATACATTCTTACTATATGAAGTAAATGCAGTCGAGTGCATGATTGTTGGGGACTGAAATAAATGCAGTCGAGTGCATGATTGTCGTGGACTAGTAACAATCCTCCATACTTCAAAGAATATGAGTTACAGGTAAATAGATACAGTATCTTACATGATTTCCCAAACACAGATAAACCTGTTAACATGCGATAACATATAGCTTAACCATCAATAAGCACTGTGAACTACTACTGTCAATTCAGATGTGCTATAGCAAGAAATATATATATACTAGGATTATAGGAGCTGGATTAACCAATAAATCCTCTACTATCTATATGAAGTTTCTTTTATGATAATTAATGGCAGAAAATATTCCAGAACTCAATGCCACAAAGCGCACGTGGTTCAACCCACATTTATAAACACTCAATCCCGATGTTTGGTCACCATCGGGAATCGAATCGTGACAATAGTATGTTTATACTAAAAGCGTGCCCAATCCTTTAATCTGTCGTTTAATTACCTATCCATACGTTGGGCCTATTTCAGTTAAAGTCTCCAAAAAGCTAAAAAACCGGACAACTGTCAATGGTTATTTTGCATTAGTCATTACAAAAACAGGGCATACAGAAAGGTAAGTAACCCGTCTATATCAACATATAAACTATGGGAAGTATCAATTAAATCGTAAAAATAATTATAAGGGACATATACGACAAAATGTCAACCGTAATTCGAATTTTCAAGATAGTTCAATTTCAGGAGTGAACATAGAGAATATAACAATCGATTACCTGCATCGAGATCTTATAATATCTCCTGCCATAGTATTATCACGAGTACTCGTAATAAGATACCTACGATACACGTATTGTGTTCCTGTCACACAGATATCACTTGCATTTATACAGAATTCAAAATAAGATTAAAAAGTGTCGGAGACAAGTTATACGTTTGTCAAACACTTGGATTGCAAAAGTTCTTGATTACCATTTTTATACCAACTGTGACTTATATTTACTTGTTGGGTATTTATAGACTGACTATCTATTTGTAATATAGGAAAATCTGGATGTTATAAAGAGTGAAAAATGTCATTTCGACGAGATCTTCCTCGGTCACCAATAATTTCTTCCGCCAGAAGAATGATCTTTCCCAAAATAATCATCATCCTAATTATACTAATCGACTGTCACTTTGGTGATCTGCACTAAAATAAATGCGACAACCTCATCTTTATCCAAAGTTTCTTTAGTTTTATCAATAAATCAGCAACGATCCCAGTCCTACATGACTTATGAATTACTTTGAGGATATTGCTTAGAATCCTCACGCGACATGTTCCCTATCTAATTATAACATGTTCCGAATGAAAATCACAATTCCTATTCGAGAACCAACTGACGACCTTGAGGATACCAGATATTTGATTAGAAGAACAAGCATTTCGCGACTGACAGTATACGTCTGGGAAGGGATGTCACAATGGGCTAATCGAGCCTTAGTGTCCGGGGAAAAAGATCGAACAAGTTCACAAATACATACTGTCATCAAGTATTAAAACTGTCAACAACAAAAATAAAATTGAACTGTAGAGCTGTAGAATATAGAACCAGATTTACCTAGAATTCAATTTTAAAGTTGATTTTAATTTGGTGACTCCTAATTATATTCACTGTATCTGATCCAATTATATTTATTCAGCAGCCAATATGACATAATGTATATATAGTGATCTCGATATATGTACAGTTTATATACAAGTTATCTAGTGCTAAATATACAATTCACAGCTTTCACCACTTGAAAATAAAACATTTCGGTTCTCCTCATGGTGCGAATCAATTGTTTACACAATTCAAAACCATTTTCAATGCTTCAATCAATTTCCTACTCATAAACTGCTGTGTTCGGTTTGCGGTTATTTATTATATGGTTCCCATTTGATTTAAAGAATAAAATTAATTTAATTTAGTTTTTAAGATTAAATTACAAACCAAAATTTTAAATAAATAAAAAAAAACTATTTTTAATTAATTTATATAAAAGTTATAATTAAAATTAAAACTAAATACAAAAATTAGCGATTGTGTTGCATTGCGCATCTGCAACAGCGAAAAATGGGTTTTGATTTATTTTACGGACCAGATGAGTTTATTTACATGTTTGTGGCTTCATAAAAATACCAGATGTGTTATTATGTATATCATAAACAATTAATAATTAGTTGGATTTATGTACATACATGTCGGTATATAGAGCCAATTTTGCAATTCTAAATTTTTTTTTACATACTTGAGAAGAATTTTGGGACATAATATATTACTATTTGTAAAACAATGATTAAGAGTCAGTAGCATCGTGACGATTGAAACGATAATTATTTTGATTCCTCGTGCCAAATCAGTGGGCATAATGTTTAATTTAACATTCACAATCTCAATGTGTGAGGTAAAATATTAATTTTCAAAATGCTTCGGAATTTTCCCTTTTTACTGCGATTTTAACCAAATTGATAATAAGTGTGGGCCAAAATATGATTTATACATAGATATGATATATATATATATATATATATATATATATATATATATATATATATATATATATATATATATATATATATATACATGGAAACAGTTGCTAGTACTAGGATTTTTGGAAGGATGTGTTTGGATTGTCAAATATCACTACTTGATGTAACCATGACATAACAAAATGCATTAATAGAACACTTATACGTGTTTGTACATATATAAGATCTACTTTGTTCATATGTAAGAACGTATTCCAGTTTACCTTTACCTGAGTAATGTATAACCCATCATATAATAAAGGGGAATTCTAAACTCCCATTAGTCGCCATTGCGAGCGCATGTATAAAACGTTCTATCAAAACTTTTATTTCATCTTATTTCTTTAATATGCTTGCTTTCAAATTGAATTCCAAATCAAATTACATCAGGGGTCTATTATGAAAAATTCGATATTGGATCCGCTATTATAAACCAAATAAACCAGTGTTTTTAATTTCCACAGTTAAAGAAGCAAGATTTCATAAATAGATTTCCTCTCACGTGTAATAGCACACAATTCAAACACAACAACAAAATAGAATTTAGCAATTTCAAGCGTATTGCAAAAGGCAATTAGTATTGCTAACTTCAGGAGAGCTATATATCAATAATAATCCGATATTGGATTTTTTCCGATATCGAAAAATCCGATCAACCTCGAGTTTTCCTATTATGAAATTGTTTGGAATATTTGTCAAATGTAAGCATGTAGTAAGCAATAATGTGTTTTGTAGTTCACTTCAACTTGCTAAATTTTCTTTTGTTGCTGTGGTTTAGACTAGTTAGATGACAACTATTAATGAAATCTTGCTCCTTCGATAACCCAAAATGAAAATCGTCTATTACGTATAGTAGTCGGATGTTGACATTAAATTGTCGGAAAATCCGAATTCGTTTTGTCATAATAACAAAATCAGCTTTCGCATACAATATTGAATTTTTCCTAATAGCCCCAAGCTTACATTTTACAAATTGGACCAAACAATTTCGTAATAGGAATATGCGCGGTGAATCGAATTTTTGTCGCGCGGTGATTATTTCATAATGCCCCCTGTCGGCATTATCATTAAAGGTAAATTAAGACGACAGTTGTACTGATCTCTATAGCAATATATTTATTTCCAAGACCATCAAAACGACCGTCAAGTGAAACGATCAAATATAGTCGAAACGAATCAGTAACCTTTCAATTAACGAAACAATAAGATACACATATGTACTTTCGAACACAGAAACGTGGTCTACTATGGTCTACTAAGTGATTCAATCTATGTATATAGATGTATCCATTTTTTCGCGAAGCTTCACTCTCATCGAAGTTTTAATCTGGAAGTTTATCCAAGTGAGTGGTAATACCTGCGCACTTACTTCAATAAACTTCCTTTTGCGATTGTAACAAGAGTCCTTAAACATTATTTGAGTATATCCTTATTACTTCTTCGATTATTGATCCTCAGAGATTATAGTTCTCATGTCAAATTGGTGTAAATGAAAAACAGGTAAAACATATATTACCTTGATCAAAAAATTCCCGGAATAACCACCGTGGGGCGCTGTCATCGTTCCGATTTGAGTTCTAATTGATTTCTTTTTGTTAAGTTTTGCTGCTATTCTCTCTAAATCTTAGCTTGACATTCACAAAAGCTTGACATTTACGTGGTCAAGAATAAATCTATCTGTGTGTGTGTGTGTTGGCGATTATTTATAATTTTAGAAATGGATTTAAATTTACAGTAACGAACTTGTATTAAATTTTGCGTAAACAACAGATTTAATGGTGCGCGAACGTTGGAAATGTTGCAAAAGTTTTTCAGCAACGATTCTCTAAAGAAAACGGTCGTTTACCAGTGGCACGAGCGGTTTAAAAGTGGTCTTGACTCAATTGAAGATGATGAAGACATGATTTGCGAAGCTGAATCCGATACAACATTCATCAAAAGGATTATTACTGGCAAGTGAATGGTGTTCACCAAATGAGCCGAGACCAAAAACAGTACGTCGTTTTCAGTCAAAAAAGAAGACGCAATGCTCAAGGTTTTCATGGATTACAACGGTGTAGTGCATCATGAATTTTTGCCATAAGACCAGACCGTAAACAAAGAGTATTATTTGGGTGTTAGGAGACGTTTGCGTAAAGCAATTCGCCGAAAGAGGCCAGAATTGTGGGCAGAAAAGTTTTTTGGCGAAAAAGTCAACAAATACCATCCAACAGCCACCGACTTCATCTGATTGCTCCCTGTGACTTCTTTCTGTTTAAGCGAGTTAAAAAACCACTACGGGGAAAGCGTTTCAAGAGCCGAGAGGCAATAATGGAAAAATCTGATGGACATACCGAAAACCGAATATAAATATGTTCAGAGGATTGGATCAAGCGCTTTCGGAATCTTACAATTCCGGGATATTTTTCATGAAGGTATTTCTTCCACCTTTCAATAGACTAAATATTGATAGTAAATTTGGGTATGTAGTCCACCTGAGCATTTTCTTTAAATATAAACGAACCTTTATAGAAACATCGATGTTTATTCGACTAAACATTCATGGATGTGTACTTTGGAGGAAAGCTGTCTCAATTTGATTGAAATCTACCTCATATTAATTATACCCGAAAAATACATTGAAGCTTGGTAAAAGCTTCTAATGTCATGTCCAAAGAACGTTGGTTTGTGCCGAATTGCGCCAACCACTAGCATCCTGCTGAACACAAGGAGATAAAAAGACATAGGCTCGGGCCAGGTCTAGTCTTGGAAATTTGTTGAATCCATTAACAGTTATAGATGTGCAGCAGTCGATATCGATTCGATAAAGTCGCCGAATTAAGTATCCTACACAGATGAGGAACGCGATATTAAGGTCACCGAAATGATTATCCGTTTTTGAATTCATTATTTCGAGATTAACCTCTGCCTATTTGAATGAATTATAGGGTCATTTTATCAAACAGCGACTGTATCTGGGTGTCTTTATCATAAAATTAATCCATAACGGATATCCCCTTCAAAATGTAAAATATTAGGTATAGAGAAGAAAAACTTAAGTGGTTGAATATTGAGACATATGATTTCATCCATTGAATGATACTTATTCGAAGCTTAATTATCATTCATCCAGTGAATGATAATTAAGCTTCGCGTTTAATTTTTACCATACTCAACGTCCTGAGTGACATCGACACTCGAAGATCTACATTTTTGAACAACTGAATGAAATAATCACTTATACATTCCCGAGTAACAAAATCGACTCAAACCTAAAATTTTATTACACAGAAGATTTTTTATCGGCAGTGTTTAACTCTTACAATACCTAATATTAACGATTCCCAGAGATAAAAAGCTGATTACCTAGATAATAGTTTACCATTTACATATATTTACTATACTTGTATGTGACTATAAAATCAACTCCAGTAGAAAAATAAACAAATATGTAATAAGAGAAGTAAGCCAATATTGATTTGCGGACCCTTGCAATTTTGTAACATATTTGTAGTGAAACTTATAATCGTTGAAATCGGCCTCTTTACACTTGCAATTTTCAACAGAAGCTGAGGAGTCGCATTCAAATCAGCTGGATATTATCAAGTGTCGTGTCTTTTAATTCCTTAATTATTTGCCAGTATTTTATTTTATCAAAAAATGGTAACCACGCGCTTACTTTTTACATAAGTATACAAAGGTTTTGTTATGACAATATAAGGCCACTGCACTATTTCTACCACCATCTTTTTCGAATGACTTCCTTTACTTGTACTTACAGGTGTTCTTCTTATAAATATTATGCCTTCAGTTAAACCTACTATTCAAAATAATATATGATACATATTGAAAATTCTCGCAAAAACGATTATGTGCCGTTGAAAGTTATAGAAGCACCTGATGGAACTTTAAATTTTTAACAATTGTTTTGGCAGCCTAGTATTTTATCTTTACATCAACAAAATTATCATTAAAATCTATATATAGTACTTTTCAAATTAAAGCAATCGTAGCAAAATACGATGTTTCGATGAAAACAATTGAAGTGCTGCTATCTGATGTATAATACCATATACCACATTTTTTTTTTTTACGTTTTGTTTTAGTTGGTTGCAGGGCGGACTCTTAGACTGACCTAGCACCTTGTAACTGTCAGAGCTCCTGCACCCAACGCGCGATCCTTCAAGTAAAGGTTGATAGCTGCCTTAAACTTGTGCATTTTATGCTTCAACGGAAATTGAAAACCAGTCAACGAATTCCACTTCTTAGATGTTCGATAAATAAATTCGCGCTTTGCATCTTCAGTTCGAGGTTTCGGCAGCTTCACCGTAAACCTATGCGCATTAACCGTTCCTCGTGTTACCCGTCCTGGCGTAACAAATGGTGGTATTTTCTCCTTTAATTCTGCAGAACATTTACCATTTATTAATCTATAGAACACGCAGAGTTCTGCAACATCTCTGCGGTGCTGTAGGCTGTCTAGATCTTTCGTAAGTCTGGGGTTTCGTATTATTCGGATGGCACCCCGCTGAAATCTATCCAGCAACTGAAGAGCGGTGCCATATGCTCCAACCAAACTTGACAGCAATATTCTATGCACGGTCTAATAAAGGTTTTATATATTTGGAGAACCTGATGCGATTTAAAAAACCGTCTGCATTTATTGAGGAACCCGAGTTTACGTGAAGCTGATTTGGCTAATGCGATAATGTGTTCATTCCATTTTAGATTGTTGGTAATCTGAACACCAAGCAGACGAATTGAGTCACAACTCACGAGAACGTGTCCTTTTACCACAAAAGGGTATTCGTTGTGACTTGTTTTACGCGAGAATGTGCATATTTGTGTTTTTTTCTCATTTAATTTGACCTGATTTTTAACTCTCCACTCAAATATTGTACTCAAATCGGAATTAAGCGAAGTGACAACTTCCAGCCGTTTACCGTTTAACTCTGAAGGAGTAGGATCGACATCGAATGAAATAGAAAAGTGCAATGTTGCATCATCGGCAAAACTGTGGATAGGGTTTACAGTGCTATCCAACAAGTCATTAATGTATAACAAAAACAAAGTTGGTGACAAAACTGATCCTTGAGGGACTCCGGCATTTGGGGAGTGTGTCGTTGCTGATCTCCCATTTAGCACAACGTTGATCTTTCGGTCTTTGAGAAAGCTATTTATCTACTTGATGGTCATAGACTCCAAGCCGTATGCCACAAGTTTACAAATGAGATTCTCATGCCAAACCTTGTCAAGAGCCTTGGTTGATTGATATCTGTCATCAGTCACTGCCGTCAAAACGTTGATTGATATCTGCCATCAGTCACCTATCAGATGTTAACTTAACTAAATCTCTATCAGTTTCATTCGTTGTTTCCTCAAAAACATGGATACTAATTCCAGAAAGAGTTGTACAAGTGGTTGCCGCTCAAGTGAAGACGCTCGTCAACTACACATATGAGCGAACCTGCTATCTCAAGTGTATCCAGAAGGTTGCAGGAAACTGGTACCTTCAATCAGAGGCCATATACCAGCCGGTATCGGGGTACAACTGAGAGTCACCGTTTTAAAAATTTAGACTTTCTGTGAGCGCTAAACGTTTGACTCGATTTAGTTGCTCAGGAGTGTAGTTGGTTGACATCGAAATAATTTTACGAGGACGTCTCTTAAGGCTTCCATATGATCAATATAGAAAGTGGACAGTAGAGTTTTTTATAGAGGAACAAGTGCCAATCGATTTCTTTGTGATTGCACGTTCCGATTTCGTAACCTGACATTTTCATTGTTAGTTTTGTTATTTTTGCCATACATAACTATTACGGATGTGAATCATCAGTTCAACGATCAAACAAAGTTTATTAACATATTATATTATAATTTATCATAATAATTATTGTAAAATATATTTGTTTGTTTATAATATGAAAACTTTAAACCGCATGTCACACGCTTCAACATCAAAGCGTATACGCAATGAATTATGGATCCTATTCATAGAACACACGCGCCACTATTTCAAATTGGCAACGTGGTTGTTATTACATTGGCATCACGTACAATGTTAGCGCGAGTTGATATTTATATAATATACGAGAAGTACATTAGCCCATATGTATACTGATTTCCGAATTTTCCGAACTGTTTACGTACTAAACGTATACATATACATCGTTTGGATTATTATGAAAATGAAATCGTGTTTATCACAACGTAATTTTCAGTTTGGATTTATATTTATAAACGAAGAACAAAAAAAAAATGTTCAATGTACCAAACGATAATTTTTCTTTTTCTAAATGACGTAACTTGGTTTTTAATTGATGTGGAAATAATTAATATTATTAATAGATGCAACGTATTTGAGCAGGATCTCCATTAAATAGTAAAACACAACGTAAATAGTATTTGTATACGAGGTGATTGTGTCAATAAAATTATTGAAACAGTTGTGACGTAAACAAATGATTATGAAAAAATTGTGATGATAGAATGGCAGTATAACGTAGATTTTATGACGTCATGGGTAAAAATAGAGTGTACATAAATATTGAAGGAAGTATAATAATTTATCGATCATTATATTCCGAAATAATTTGTTTTCAAAACGTTTTGGAATTTGCTGTTCCCAATAAATTGTTTTGTATCTTAAATATTTTAATTTGGTTTCTTTTCAATTTATTAAATTATATTTCGGGCGAGTTGTGATTAATTGGATTTATCTTTCTGAGGTTTTATGGCACCGATAGTGCTTGGACAATTTTTATTTCTTACCATTTACTGTTACTATAGGTAAATTGAGGAGATACTGTCAGAAAACCTGATTTACCTTGTAAACATCTACATACTGCAATACAAGCCTCAAGTACTGGCATTAATCAAGTAAGGAGCTTCGAGAGATATTTCTTACAAAAAAGGATGAGGTTTGCTAAGCTTGCTATGCTCTCCAAAAGTCAAACCACATTGGAAATAATGCTTCACTGATTAGAGATTATTTTCATAGGATATCTAAAGCTAGGACATGTATATATTCCTGGTAAATAGAGGGGAGTCAATATCATTTTCTATATTAAGACATTTAACACTATCATCATTTATTCTTAAAATTTGGCAAAGGCTGATAGAGTGATACACCGAGCTAAACTTTGAAGAGGCAATCTGTAGAAAACGAATCATGTAAAAGTAAAATATTCTCTTAACGAGTTAAGAAATTGTATCTTTGAAAGTATTGTCAACTATGAGATAAAGGGTTAAAATGAGGAAATGATATGAGTAGTCGTCAAAACAGACAATGTCTGTATAGACTAAGGAACTTACTTGGAAACTATTATGAAGGTTATTCAAAATATTTTCTTAATTGTTATAAACTAAGCCAGCATAAGCAGACGACGATTGAAGGTAAACCCATTCAAAACAGACCTAGTCAACCTTAAAAAGTCTCGTAAGTTTCCCTTATAACTTTGAACGGCACGTAATAGGCTTTGCTGAAAATTAAGAATTTTGGATGGGCATCATTGTAGCTGAAAGCTGTCATAAAAACACCTTTGAATACTAATGTAAAGTGTTAGCACGTGGTGACTAGTTTATGATAAAATAACATACTGGTAAATAAGTGAGAAAGCGTTTGTATAGACGCGACACTCGATAATATCCAGCTTATGTGAAGGCGGTTTCTCAACTTCTGTTAAGAGTAGAGAGGATGATTTCAACTCTTATAAGGAGACTTATTATCGAAAATTAAATAAGCCACGTGCAAGGCCAAAACTAGATTTGGAACGCCCGAAAACGCACGTTTCCCTACAAAGACGTTATGGAATTTGTGATACGGTAGACGTTATTTCTATATCACACACTAAAAGGAGTGTAATGGTTACATTCGATTATGTTGGCATAAAAACCTTTTTTTCATCTTCTGATGTTAATGAACTAAACTATGGCTGTGTGTTGTAGTGTAAAGTGTTTTGTATTTGCTGCAGGCTTATATAGCCTATAGTGGGGATGGTTAAATTCAATCGAATATATACAGTCGTGCAAATGTAATGTCCCCGTGATACATTAAAAATTGGCAAACTCTTGACAGTATTGAGAAATGGTAACTTAGCTAAACTGTGCCGCTAAACTGTGCAGTGAAACTGAAAGATCGTTGTTTTTGAATACCTACGATTAACAAGAGTGCAAATGACAGTAAAGTATTTAAAAGGTTTATACACTACTAACTTTTGATACACCAAAACTAAATTTTCTAACCTTTCTTAAATTAAGTTTGTGCAGGACATATGATTTTGGTAGTTTTGGGTATGGTTCAAAGGGCATTTTCAGACATGAAATACATTTTATTTTGATTAATTTGGCTATCAAATTATCATTTGCTAAATCGTTTATCCTATCGATAAATTTACCAGAGAGCATTTCTAAATTTACTGTTCAACTAATTGTTTGATAGGACTATAAGAGGAAGCGCTAGGCAAGTTACCAGGACAGTACCAGGCCTGTAAGGATAAGAGGGTATGTTAGTAAGGATAGAACGGTCCGACTACAGACACCTGGCAAATCGTTAATAAACTACTGTTAACAAAAGACAAATATTTCTACTCTACTAACCTGCAATCGCCAATCCGCATTATTTAGTCCACAACACCTACACAACAGCACTCGTTCTTTCTAATTAAAGTTAGAAGATTAACACAGAATGAAGTAAGTTTATTAATTTGTGGCTCGGAAATCTGTAGCAATTTAATTAATTAGTTTTATTATTTGTTTAAGCGAACTTCTATAAAGCTAGACAGCATTATATAATCCTAGAACAGTACATTAATACCTTACTAAACTGGAAATCCCAATTATATGATCTCCAATCTGCAATTTCAAAATTCATTATACTCTGCGTCTATCGTTACCTAAACTTCAATTTTGACAAACCGAGTCTTTAACTAATATAAATCCTTAAAATTAAATTTTTATTAAGAAATTATGAGATGTAGCACTTTGTTTAATGGCTGAACATTGAACAATCACAAGTCGTCTAAGCCATCACTTGATTAATTTTTGTTTTTCGCTGTCTGTTATGCTTTGTCATCGTTTCTATGGTGGAACCTAAGAAAGTTAATTTATATTAAACCCAAGGCCAGAATATCATAAAAATATACAATCCTATTTCTGTAAATGAAAGTCAATATAATTCCGTGCTGTTACTTTATGTCTGTCTATAATGTTATCCTAAATATAGAAAATAAGTAATTCTATTCACTTCAAGATGTCACTCAGAAATTGAGGGTATTGTTCTGAGCTATCTTAATTCTATTAACTCGCAATTTCAAATTCTGACATCGAAAACCATCCATAACAAACAAACAAACACTAAAAGACCAACCAACCCAAAACAAATTAAACTTGCTTAAATAACTAACTGACTTAAACTCGAAAAATTCCCATTAGTACATATTTATCATAAATGATTCTCACTATTCCAACTTAAAATTTAGTATTTGTTATCCTCTGCACCAGATAAAAGCAGTACACCCGCACTACAATTAAACCACCCAAAACACATATATTCAAACACATATATTCAACACGTAATTTACAAAGCTGGCAATTCTAAAGCAAAACTCAAAGCCATCTCGGGATTTCATTATTTATATTCTGCGTGTCTCTTTACTTAAACTTAAGTATTACAAAACCAATATCACCTGTTTATTATCAATGGTTTATCATCAGGTTTAAATGGAGACTAAACCTGGATTTAATCGAAGCCGCTAAAACGGTAGATGTACACTCATTAGATAATTATGTAATTAAGATTTTGTGTGATTATTATATTATTTCTTTCAATAAATCACCATGAATCTGCGATGTTCACAACGGTTATCCCAGGTTATATGATACCAAACTACTGAAACACAAACTAAGTGTTAATCAGACATCCAAAGACCCACTATCCGCTCATCAAGAAAAAATCTCACACAGAAATTAAACATGCCAACGAAACAACAAACTATAGCAATCGCCTACAGTACATATGGTATATGTGGTATAAATTTATTGTTAGGAAATACAACGGAGTACTCAAATACAACACGAACAATTTTGTTCTTGACCATAAAATTTTGCAGTCACACCCTGCTTTGTTAAGCAACACTCAACTCAATCTGATAAATCATCAAAATAGCCACCCTCATAAAAAATTTTCAACACGTCCACGTCCGACCTATGCAATAAAACAGCTGTCCAACGAACGGAAACAAATAAATCCCTCGACCAAAACTGTTGTTCATCCATACGTCAATAAACAAAACAAAACCAGTTTTCCGTTCTACAGAAACCGTTATATAACAGTTCAAGAACAGCAGTAAAAATCTGAAACCATATATAGTATATGTAACTATTATATATCCAATACCATTACATCTCAAGCCGACTTTTCACATTTATGAATTAATATGAGTAATTGGTTAGAAAACAACAAAATTTGTACAATTCGTTCGTAAACTGTCGATTTCACGCAATTTTTTTTACTTTGCTCAATTAAACTCAATTTTTTATAAAAAGCATCTAAATATGATTATTTATCAGGACTGCCGTACTATAATTTTCCCATTTATTGATACATACTCAAATTTTTAATTCATAAGAAATTTTCCTGAGTTTTATTTTTATTTTCGGCTGATAGTTCGATGATATTTCGGGTTTCACATATGATCAAAATGGTTCAATGTGATTCGATTAAACTTATGAAGAAAAGAATGATTATATAACTTAACTCCTCTTTTGCATTTGATTCTTGTTTAGGAAAAACACTCTAGCCTAGCACACAAAGAATACATAAATTCACAAAAATTATTTTGTTTACGTTGATTTTATATTAAACCAGGAGCGTTAATAAATAAATATATTCCAAGTTCTGGGAAGTGAGTAATTGGTTTTGGGTCTGATTACCAAGTGATGGGGAATTAAAAGACAGAAAATGCCTAAAAAATCAACTTTTTCATACGATTGTTGATGTATTTACCATTTTCTAACCAAATTACACATACGTAGTACTGGCTATGTTTTTTTAAAAAAGCGGCCGTATACTTATACAGGCAATGATATATCTATAAAGACATAATGAGAGAAATCCTCCTCATTGAACAGATAGCAAAATAGTTATAACATGTACGATCATGATGTGTCATTATGAAAAAAATACTATTTTTTACTGAAAAAACCAAAGCGAGAAAAAAATCAAAAATACCATTAGAGTGACAAAGATCATTTTTTCTTTTTTTATAGTGGATATATTTTGACAGATGCTCATAACAAAACCAATAAGTTTAAAAAAAGTTTTTGTTTTTGAAAAAAAAGACAAAAAACACTTTGTCACAATCTACAACAATAAATTTAAAAACAAATAAACTTAACATAATAATTCGTTATATCAATTATTTCCACAATGAATTAAGATGAATGACACAAAATGAAATGTTAAAATTATGAATTGACCATAAATACTATAAAATGCTTCATATTTAAGAAACGCCTGCTATAATAATTTTTTCAATTCGCACTTTAAGAAAAATTATATTTTTATCCTTCTTTGACTATTTTGTCAATATATTTTTCAGGCTTTATTTAAACTTATTTTAATATTCAACAAACAAAATACAAATAGAAAAAATAGTCATTTTCCAATCGAATAACCGCTAGGTGTAGTACCGACTACTAAACCGCTAGTACTGCGGTTGTTGTCTTTGCTAAATTCACTATGGTTTATTAAGCAAAGGTAAAAACCGATCTACTAGCGAGTACAAGTGGTTGGTTGATTGGAAAGCCACTAGTACATCCGATCTGTGTGACGATCAACACCGCACTCCATCTCTTAATTTACCGTTCAACTAATCATAAATAATTTATTGATTGTAAATTTTTCTTTCAGAACGTTCATCATGTGATTGGGCTAAATATTACGACCATATTGATTTAAAATGTTGAACAATAAAAGTGACAATTTTAACAGTCGTACAAATAATGACACAAAATTGCTTAGAAAAGTTTCTAAACTTAAAAGATAAAAGTACAAAATAATTAATTATAAAAAAGACAATTGAATATAAATTTATTTAAATTAAAATTAAATTATAACATACGTTTAGAAGTAATAAAAAAAATAAAAAAATGGAAAGAAGAAGAACACTGATACGACGAAGGACGTTTTATCGGCCACCGTTTATCGAACGTGCCAAAGAAAATTGTCGCCTCTTCACAGCATTCATGTTTAGTAATGTTGGTATAATTTTACTGGTCGTTTTATATACAATTGCTGGTAGGGTAGTATTATCTATTTGTTTAAGGGTGAATCACATAACTTTTGCGTTTGCTTCTTTTTTTCAGGTGCATTTATGTTCCAGGCAATCGAGGGCGACCAAAATAGTGAAAAAGTTATCGAAATTGCACGGTTAAGAGAAAATTTGGTGCAAAAACTTTGGACGTTTTCGTGCTGTGAAGTGAATATTTTTAACAAAAGTCTTTTGTTTGATTTGTAATTTTTTTTACTGTTTGTTAATTTAAGAAAAATATCTTTTAAATCGATTAAATTAAAGCTTATTAGATTGATTTTAAAATGTTCGACTTTATTGATGCTCTTGTGTAACTATGACAGCAGCTCCTTGTTTGTCATCTTCCTGACTCTAACTCAACGCTCTAGAAATTTTATGTTCTTTTTTTTATCGATCAGTACAGTCATTTGATACTTTATGTTTGACTTACAGTGACCAACCATCTTATAATTCTATTCATGCTATAATTTCAAGCCCTTCGACTGTTTTGATTGCGTTTACACAAAGCATCGATAAAAATGAGCAATTCCGTATAGTTAATCCGATACAAAATACTAAAATAGTTTTCTACTTTCTAGAGTTGAAACCGAGGTAGTCGAATATCAGCACAAAATTGTAAAAGCTGTAAAATTAGGCTGGAATGGAGAAGCAATCAAGGACAAGAAGCCTGAAACACAATGGAACTTCTCAGCTGGATTTTTGTACTCATTGACGGTTATCACAACAATAGGTGAGTGGTAGTATGAGAAAGTAAAAGTACCGAAGTGAAAGTAAAAAAGTTGGCTTATATTGTTCAATCATCATTCTATGGGAAAGTTAAGGTTGCGTTGTGGTTGCTTATTAATTTTTAGACCGGTATTGGTACAAATTCTTCACGTATGCTCCTGATTTTGAGAACCGAGTCTAAATCGCGTAATTACCCTAATGCAAGTTCCGGACTGGAGCAGAAAAAGTAAACTCAGCCTTTTGGTTTTTCACAAGCCATATTTCTATTACGGTTAAATTTACTGCGTAAACCATATTTGTGTGGCAATTGTGTGCTCAAATCACATTACACCTTTTGTAAAAAGAATTCTTCATTTTAAACGCTAGAAAGGCCGGGTCGGGTTCTAAAGTAAATTATTCAACGACCTCCATACCAGATGCAGCAACAATCCTCATTGTTCCCCAAACAAGATCAATGCTAAATAACTTTCTGAAAGCGTATCTTACAATTTTCAGCCAAACAGATATTTTAAAAATAAAAAACAAATTAATCGAAATATCTCCCGCTCTAAATTTTGTAACTATTGATTTCTTGGAAGATAATTGCCCCTATAAAATGGTTAAACTCAACAGTGTTGAAGTTCAAGGTTTGCAAGATAGCGGAACGAATATATCTGTATTAGGGAAAGAATCACTCAGTTTTATCCGTGACCACAACTTCCCTGCTCATCCTATCCATGCTTTTGTGCAAATTGCAAAACAGTTCTTCTGTCGAAATTCTTGGAATTGTCTTTCTTCTTCTCCTTTGCCAATCCTAATCTGCTTGTTTCCACTTCCAATCCCACCGACAAGACGTAATCGTGCATTTGTTTAGCTTCGAGTGTCTGAGACTTGGTCGAACTTATGTATACCCAAACATAAGATTGGCTAGTGTGGGAACTTTCAAATTGCGATCGTTAAAAAATCTAATTGTAGTATTCGACTTTGTCTTGACGTTCGATGGCCCAATGTTGTGGCAAAAAATAATGCATTTCCGTTGCCATACTTATCGAAGTTCTATTGAATCTGTTAGATCGTATCTGTTACATGTTGAGTCTGGATTCAAAGGATGCCTTTGGCAGATACGATGCCTTTAGGACTATGTAATACACCTCAAACTTTGTGTCGATTAACGTCCAGCGTTATTTCTCAACATTTACATGATATGTTATTCGTTTATCTGGTGACCTTCTAGTAACAATTTCGGATTTTGCTGAACATTTCTCGTTACTTCAGGATGTCGCTGAGAGGGTGACAAAAGCTGGATTAACGATAAATGTTTAGATCAACAAATTTCTGCTGAATGAATATCTTGGTTATGTGGTTGGTGAGCGAGGATTGAAACCTAATCCAGTTAAATTTGAGGCCATTATCAAATGCGCGAATCCCAAAATTGTACGGCAAATGAGAAGATTTCTTTGATTCACGTGATGGTATAGTTGATTTAACAACGGGTACTCTACGTTGTCGACCCCCTCAACATCTCTTTTGAACAAAAAAATAAAAAGTTTTTGTGTTCCGATGAACCTGAATCGTCTTCTAATGCCATTGAGCAACCTCTTGCGTCAGAACTGATACTCATCACTCCGAACTTCTATTATTTCAGAGTCCTATATGTCAAAAAAGCTCAACCTTACCAAAAGGAATTATTCGGTTATTCGGAAACTGAAGTGTTCAGCTTCGATCGAAGCTATAAAGAAATTTCGACTGTATGTAAATGGGTTACCTTTTACGATAATAACTGGCCATGCAATCCTGAAGGGGCTTATGCCCTTAAAAGATGCAAGGATTTAATTTTGAAATCGAGTTTCGTAAAGAATCTAAAAATCCAAGTGCTTATCGTGAGTTGAGATTGAATCGTTCAAAATCCACAGCGTATTTCTTTATTACCGATAGATCAACAATTAGTTCAATCCTTACAACAAACCAATAAAAATCTCAATCTCTCTACCTTAGGTAATTTAATATACATTTATTCTATCACCAATAAATCTAACCTACTGGGTATTCCAACTTACAAACTGCTAACCGTTGCCAGTTAGGATAACTAACGGAACCCCAAACATCAAACATACTTCGGCTTCTAAAAACTTACACACTTGTGTAGTCGTAATATGTCAAAGCGGTCTGGTGAATATACCTGTGTTTTCATTTCTGGTGTATGGATAGGGCTCGAGAAAATCGAGGCATACTCTCTAAAAAGGCCGGAATGTCAGAGAAAGTGATCCCGGGTTTAAAACTGTGTTTTATCCAGATGAATTATTGGCAAATAGAAATAGCGTGGTTTGAGTTAGGTGGTTTTAAAGATTTCCAGATGAATGGCCTTAAGACGACCATAGATGGAAGTAATCACTGGTAAAATGGAAAAAGTAACTAAAACTTAACACTTTTCCAAAATTTCAAAGATAAGGAGATTATCATAAGGATCTTACTAGCCATATGATGGCTCAAATATGTTCTATGGCCGTGCTATGGTTTTTTGACATTTCTGATCCTTATCGATACCAGGGCACAGAATTAAACAATAGTCACAAGCATCTTATAGCCATAATCGCTCACATATACCTACTTCGGAAAATGTTAATTTCATCTCATTGAATATGATTGTTCTCAGGTGTCTGTTTGGTTATCGGGCTGTCTATGATTTTTGGTCTGAATCGTTACATCTGCAAAGAACTTGGTAATTCTCAGAACCCTAAGACATCTCTAGTGCTACTCTCGACATCTCTGTTTCAAACTTTGCAATATGTTTTGGGGCTCACAGCTCTTCCAACTCGTTTGCAGTTCACTTATTTACGTCTTTCTTTACTTTATTATATAGCCCATGAATGCTGGACTCCAACAGGGAGCCATTGATGTGTTTAAAAATGTCTTTTGCATCCTGTCCCTATCGGGATTTGAACCTGGTTCCTCCAATTGTGCTCCAATTGCCGCAGGTTTAACCACTACTCCATTTGGTCGAATAACGATTTTCGAAATATCCGTTTCAATCGACAAAACAAATAGAAACTATTCGATCGACCTGCCAAAATAAAAATTTTAACAGTGTAATTTGTTTGCCATTAACTTTATTTTTATTTTCAGGCTATGGCAACATATCGCCAAAAACCGAATTGGGTAAAATCGTAACGATCTTTTATGCAATAATTGGTATGCCGCTGTTCCTGTTATATCTGTCAAATATTGGTGACATTTTGGCTAAATCGTTTAAGTGGATCTACGCAAAAATATGTTTATGCAGAGTGTGTCCGGGTGTTGCCCGGAAACGGGCACTGCGCGAAAGGAGAAAAACGCATGATTTGTCAGTGTTTGATCCAAATTGGTCGAATTTTCAAATTGAAAATCCTGACATTGAAAATAATTGGGACGCAACAATACCCTATGATGGTGATGCTGATTTTACAATCGAAAATAATGAAAGTGTTGTTATCGCCGATGAAATTGAAACTGTTACGGTACCGATCACAGTATGCTTAACCTTTATGATTTGTTATATACTATTGGGAGCCCTTCTGTTTGGCAAATATGAAAATATTTCGTTGCTGGATGGTAGCTACTTTTGTTTCATTTCATTGAGCAGTATTGGATTTGGAGACATTGTTCCTGGTTTCAAAGTAAACGTGCTTATTCATAATGTATATACAATGTATTTTATGATTCGTTTCTCATTCGTTTTTAGATAGCCGAGGATGGTGCTGGTGAACTTGTTAATTTCGGGTCGGCAGCATGTGCTATTTATTTACTGTTGGGCATGGCACTGATTGCCATGTGTTTTAACTTAATGCAGGTAATATCAAATAGGAAAATAGCTTAAGCTCGTATATAGATTATAAAAGATTTTATGTTTTAGGAGCAAGTTATACACAAAATGAGATCATTCAAAAAGATGATAAAACGTTGTTTCCGGTGTGATAGGTGAAATAAAAACATGATATTAGAATATTCCTTTCCGCAATGAAAATCCAAATAAACGTAACATTGATGAAAAAACCGTTTGGTTCAGATGCAGCCACAATTCGAACTGATGTAAACGGTATATGTGGCAACAAATGGGCCGCAGCTCCATAAAATCAAACGATGGTCACAAAAATAAAGATAAAATATAAAAAATTCGAGTTAAGATAATTTAATGAAAATACCTTATTGTTGACGAATCTGAGTTGTCCCCGTGCAACTCGTACAGATCGGACAAGCCAGAGATTGTTATTATTATTTTTGAGGTTTCACATTTTTTTTAAATAAAATTTGTTATGAAAACTGATATTATTGTTGTACAGTGGTACGTATAATGTGAATCATGAATACCTGATCTATTTCTAATTGGAAATGATCGGTTGTAAGTAATATCCTACGATTCTGGCGATTAAATCATGTAACTTCCTTCAGAAAGGTAAGTAGACAAAAAAATGTAAACGCTTTACAATAATGGTCATCTATAATTTCTTCCGATGACAGATTGAAGGTAAATTAGTATTAAATAACTTTCTTTTATGTTATGCTATAAATTTAACATCACTTTACTGAATGTGAAAAGCAGAACTCTACCATTTACCACATATCAAACATATCATTCGAATTGTTAAAAGGTCACGACGTGTACGACACTGGCTTCGAAAATTGGTAATTAGTAAAGCCTGCTTCATATTTAACATAAACCGACTCGACTTTAAGTGGGTCGCAGAAATCTCAACAGTTACACTATATGAACATTAAAATTTGTTGACCTTGATACCCTCTCCCATACTACTATCGTAATGAGTGAAAAAAGATACTCGAAACGTTTATTTCTTTCTTTACCTCTACTTTAAGACCATAGGACGTCCACTTAAGTGACTCTATTTAATATTCTTTTCAGCTCTCCCCATCAGTTACCGAGTTCTTTCGCTTCGACCGTTTTCTTTATATTATTGCTGGCCTTACGACTTTTTTTGTTTCTTTGTGGATTCCGTTCCAATGATATCCGTGTTATGTCATTCAGGGCCTTTCTCAGTGTGTAACCGATCCATCTGCATTTAGTATGGCTGTTTGCCTAGAAGTAGTTCGTTTACCCAGAAACGTTTTATTCCTCTTTTCAGGTATTTGTTTACAGGCACCCATGTTTCACACCTATATAGTTTACACACGTATTGAACAATGATTTTATGGTTTTACTAGAGTGCTTACTAGAGACCAACATCAATTGCGTGATCTGACGGCTTTTGTACTTTTTTCTGCATGCCGGCATGTTTATGTGTCAACAAGCAAATTTCATCTGAGTAGTTCAGATCATTGAAAAGATTTAGTGGCCCCCATTGGATACCATTTGCGTAAATAGGAATTGTAGCGGAGTTGAAGAACTTATCATTTTATTTTCCTTGGAATTGAACATTATTTGCGGCATCTTTAATTAATTCAATTATTTTCTTCTGTATGCCAATTTCGCAAAGTCAGTTCCAGACTACGTTTCGACTGATTGAGTCAAATGCACGTTCGAAGTCTTCGAAAAGTAAATACAGCGCTGAAATCCATTCGTTTTAACTCTTCGATGATGATACGTGTAGTAAAAACCGGTTTGTTCCATTCTTAGTTGTTGGTTGGTTGACGGGGATGTTCGCTCAAGGATTATAATCGCTAATAATTTTATTGTGCTGTTGAAAGGTGAGATAACTAATAGTGGTGTAAGAATTCCTGCAACTATTTATATATGAGTCGCATTCGAATAAATCAGCCGATATATTACCTATGTCAGCAGTCTTATTATTTTTCAGCTTCTGAATGACAGTTCTAACTTCCTGCTTCGTTGTCGATTGGGTGCCACCTAAGAGTTCGTAATATAGTTCGCTTGTGTAGTTTCTCTCAAAGTATTATTTTCATCTATTAGATTGTTCACTTCTTTCGTTGTGGTCTTCGTAGTTTCTTTTAGTTTTCGTTGAATCCTAGTGACATACGATTACGTACTCGACGTTCATCAATTTGCTTCCGCGTGTCATCAATAATTTTTGTTTTGGTAGCCAAAAACACTGGTAGAAGTTGTAAAGTGGGCATTTTTTATTTGTTCCATTTTTGATCAATTCATTGAGTGAAGAAAGATTGACTTACCGCATTCCTTTAGAGTTTGTATGTTTCTACAGCAGTTAACTTTGAATGTTGATATTGCCAGTTGATGGTGGTTCTATCATTTGGTGAAGACCTAGTGTATTTATGTATATCTTTGAGTGAAAACGTACTGCCATGAATACACGATTTGTTACACAACAATCGACGAGTCTATCTCCATTGTCATTTCCTATTGCTGCCAACGCACATTTTCTCGCTATTGATGTCATGCCTTGTTCCAATTTTAGCATTGAAATCACACTCTGGACTATTTTTATAGCATTTCAGTGTATGCTTCACATTGTGGCTTGCAGCTGCTCGAAGAGTTCATATTTAATTATGTCGTCTGTATCTTTCGTAGGTGTATTATGATGGTATTTTTTACTTTCGAATGAAAGCGTGATATTATTCTACTAATGATTCGTTTACCATTCGAGTAGTGCTGCTAGAAGCATAAAGACCCCAGATCCTTTTGAAACAGAACGCAGTCGGATAAATTACTTATCGGTACAAACATTTTCATGTCGTTATATTGTAGAGGACCAATATCACTAACCTGCGAGGCTGCGGAACATTTGAGGTAACCCGAAATAAAAATGAGGATGAATCATAAACTGTAACATACGGTCCGAAAGCTAGGAGTACAGCCACTTAATCAGAACGAATTCACTATTTAATTTCTCAAGGTTGAAAAAAATTGAATGATCAATTTTCTGTCAGACTCGTTTATAGATAAAGTTGTAAGTGGTCACAAAATGACACCAAGTAAAAACCATGTTGAACTGAAAAAGTTCGTTTTCTAATAAAAAAAATTAAATTTTGTTTTCCAATTCCTCACAAATTTTGCAAATAGCTGAGAGTATAGTGACCTTACTGTAATTACTAATCGTAAATCATTTACCAGGTTAGAAAAATAGATCGAATCCACGAGATTGCACAGTTGTTGATAAGGGTGGGATTAATACTGTTACCTAGGCAAATATAACGCTTTATTCAACTCACACACTGATACAATTCATTGTGAAGATTAACCGCTTGCCACTGGTTGGGGCTTTGACACTAATCTTCACTTCACTTTCACCACTAAGTTAAAACAATACTTGTCCGTTACGGCGGTTACTCAATCATTTTATTTTTTTGGAATAGTTAATGTTGGGGTGGATTAATTTTGTCGCTGGCAAAATCGATAACACTGTTGATATTAGCCATCGTGCTACTACAATTATGCTATAGAAAAGTACGCTACGAATTGTACGTACGTATGTACATATGCACGGTACACTGCGAACTATGTGTATTTGTACTTTTTTTGTTGCGTTGTGTGCGTTTTATTTTCAAGTGCACTTTTATCAAAGTGTATCTGTGTGTAGGAGAAAAGGCTTCTTTTAACAGTGTTTTCGGTTTTGGCGTAGAACGTGTAGTAATCGTGATACGGTATGCATATACGAGTAGTTTCGACATTTGTAGTTGTGTTCAAATGAAGTTTAATCACTTGTTGTAGTATTATCTCTTTCAACATCACGACGCTATTTGTCAAGCATTTATTATCGCTTGAGATCTCGATGAAATAACATCACTGCAAAGCTAAACTCCAACGTAAAAATTCATCTGATTGGATTCGAACTCACTTTTCTCTCGACCACTACACTGTCTGCCGGATTCGAATCTGATTACAATCGGTGGTGTGAATGAACACATCTATATGACCTCCTGGGCCGATTCACCATGTCAGTAGTACTAGCTGCGACACGGTGCTATGCTAATTGCATTATTCTACACAAATGTTCGAACTTATACTGTTGGTGATATGGTTGAGACTAGCCAGTAATAATGACGTGAGTGTGATTGTTCATACATTACGTAAGTAGTTTTACTCATAGGTGACAAATAATGATTGCTATTGATTTTGTTTTTTTAGATTTTTCACGCGCTTCAAAATTATTTAAAATCCATCCAATTTTATGATACTGGAACCCAAGACACAATTCCACATTTCTAGGATTTCCTAAACAACGCCATTCGTAGCAAATATTTAAATGACATTTTATTGTAACCTAAATTTATATACAAAACTATCTTAAAACTAAATTAAAAGTTGAGTATTTCACAAAATAACAGTTCAATATAAGTTATCTATTTGGGGCGATTGGAGATTTAATAACATCTTCGTAGCTTGGCGGTGGAAGTTCTGTAACAAAAAAAAAAATTGAATCAACACCCACATTTTGCATATACATAATTCATTTTAAACCATATAATACCTTCGATTATTATAGTGTCGTAGTCTGGTGCATTGGCCACTATATACGGCGGGGGTTCCACAACGCTAACACGAACAGATTGCTCTTCCACTGGTTGCGTCTGTCTATTGTAAAATTGTTCTTCGGCTGATGCACAACAAATTGGAAAGAGACACCGTTGTAGTATATTTAACTGAAAAGTGATTTTATATTTAAAAATCAAAAATCGCCAGTTGTGAAGCACACAATATCAAATTACAATGCTGGACACAAATATCATTGAAGCCACAAAATAAATTATATAGATGTACCACGGTTCCATTATAACAAATAACGTTTATCTAATAACAAATTTAAAGTGACTACTATCCACAAAAGCCATTAAACATTCAATACAGCAAATATACATAATCTTATCATTTATTTTGATAAGATACGATAAGAATTTATTAGGAAAAGGTTGGTGTAAATATTTCTTGTTATCATCAACTTGTGATATTAATTGCATCAATTCAAAAATTGAGTGTGGATGATGTTTTGACAGCTAATAATTAATGACATTCGATAGAACTTATGGGGCATGCACTAAACTACTCTAAACCTTGACGATCACATATGCGCCCACGATTTTCAAATATACATCCTAGGAATTTGTTTGAAAACCTTAACGTCACCGACCATAGCGCAGTGGTTAAAGCTGCTCTATTAAATGACTCTACTTAAATCGGACCTATAGCAGTACGCCCTCGATTTGGCTGTAATGTCGTAAGGTAAGACGTAAATAAGCGAATAGAGAAAGAGTTGGGAGTGTTTAGAGCCCCAAAACAGATTGGAAACATAAAACACAAACAAACATAACCATCTTGAAACGTATCATAGTTTACTCAATAAAGACTTATAATGCTTTGTGTAACAATCAAGATTTTGTATTTCGCATACGTGCGTTCGCAATTGGAATACGCTGTTACAGTTTGGTGTCCATTTTTTGATACAAACATCAGTAAACTTGAGGGTATTCAGAAAAAGTGTATCCGTCACTTAACTTGGAAAAGCGGTTGGGGGTATGATCACGAATTACCATACCATGAAAACCTGCAGCGCTTACCACCATATCTGGAAGACTACAAAACAAACAACATAGCAACTCTGGAAAATAGACGTGAGCTTTTAAAGTGTTCGTTTGTTTGTAATATTTTATTAGGTCACATTGACGCACAATCAATACTGGAAAATTTACAAATTAAAGTACCCAGTAGATATCTAAGAAGAAATGAGTTCTTACAAGTTGAGGTCCATAGAACCAACTATGGTTCTAATGAACCGATTAACATATTGTGCAAAAGCTTTAATCAGATAAATCACCTGTTCGATTTTACTTTTAGCACGGATACCTTAAAACGAAGATTGAAGCAACACTTTGCTTCTTCCTGATTTTAATTATTATTTTATATGTCTGACTATTACGTCATTTTTAATGTCAAGTCATATTTGTAGACTTATTTATAAGTAAATAAATAAATAAATAAATAAATAAAATAATATAAGCTTAAATTGATTGATTATAAATAACAATTACAGAGAATAATAATTGATAATTGCAGATTTGGGTCGGTTAGAGTTAGTTTAGATTGCTAGGCTGATTTATACAAAATGAAAGATCCGCAATGTACAATTCTGTAATTACAAAACATCTATTGTTAGATTAGTGATTGGTTTGCTGAGCAGTACGCTCGGAAGTGCTTGCTCTACAGAAGTGAAATATCACCTATCAAAATCGTACTACAAGCGTTGGCTAAAGTATTTCTATTTTCTAGTATTCCAAAATCGCTAAGATACCTTTTATAATAAAACATTTTTATCAAGTTTTTGTTATTTAACCGCGTATTTTATGAAACTAAATTGGTTTTTAAATTATAATGATGAAACAACCCCTATGTACTAACAAAAGAGTATAATTAAATTCGGAGTAATTCGAAAAATATTTCCAAATCGATTTCAATTTAAAATTGAATTATGTCCCCGCGTTCTATTGTTGATTCGCTTCTTGTTATTTCCAAAGTGCTCAAACTTCTTTTGCGTTGTAAAATGAGATTTGACCCAAAAGTTTGTTCAGAGAGTTGAGAGGTACACTTAAAAATCGCTTTATATGTAACGGCACGAGTACACCGTAAACCAAACAGCAGTCCATGGTATATAGCACGCTAATTGATTGATTGGACTGTAGGTAGGATTCCCGGATAACGACAGACCTATTCCGCTTATATAAAACAATATACAGGGTTATATACAGTCTAAGGTATATTAGTTAGAACAACCCGGTTACACACACTTAGCAATCGTAACTAAACTACTGCTAGTACAAGACAATCAAATTTCTAATCTACTAATATGCAAGCGCCAATCCGCAACACCTATCTGCACTCATTCTTTAAGATTAAAATTAAAACATTAATACACAAGTCTAAAATAAATTTATTAAAATGTGGCTCAAGAATTTAAAATATTTAATTTAATTAATTAAAATTAATTAAAGCCAAATAAAATTAAAATTAGATTACGATTTATAATCGCACGAGAACACAGTACTTATACTTATCTATTAAACTGGAAACCACTATTTTTTTCTCCAATCTGCGATCATATCCAACAATTCCTAACCAGTAATTGGATAGTACCGAGATAGATGCCAATCTCTGCTTCAAAACCGCCAAAGCCAACAACTCTCAATTCCAAATTCAAACAGCGAAAACAATTCATAATCATAACAAACATACACTGTAAAATTCAACTTGCTAAGCATAGTAAGATTAACTAACTTAAAACAGCAAATCAATCACCCCACATTCAACCACATGCCCTCCTCAGAAATACGCCACATACAACTCTAGCAATTCTAAACCAAAAGTTTAATCCATCTCGAGATTTTATTATTGCTATTCTGCGCCTACCGTTACGTTAACATAAATTTAAAAGAAACAGATTATTCAACCAATATAAGTACTAAGGAATTTAATTTTAACTAGAAATTTTACACTAGTAACATGCAACACATTGTGTAATTGCTGTATAATTCTATATGTATCTTAAATATTAAACCACCTCCTTGATAAATTTAAGAAAGATAAATTATATTAAATCTGTAAGCTCTCCAAAATCAGTTTAATTACAAGCCGCCAATGCCGGAGATATACACTAACCAGATAATTATGCAATCCAAATTTTGTGTCACAACACACCATGAATCCACGGTGTTTACAACAGCGATTGTATCAAACAACTAGAACACCAGTCCGGTTAGTTAAACAATACATTCATACCACATATGGTACGCATATATGAACATCCCGCAGATACCTCCATCAGTACCCTCAAATACAACACGATCATCGAATAAACTGATCAATCGTCTGTAAAACACGAAATAAAATAGCTGTCCAACAAAATAAACCGCCTGACAAAATAACTGTGAACAGCAAATACATACTTGAATAAACAGAACAAAACCATTTGCCGTTCTACAAAAACTGTAAGACAACACATTTATAATCTGCAAGCTCACTAGAACGAGTAAAAGCAAAAGTCAGCAACAAAAGAAATATCAGTTTACGTCATCCAAACAAAAATTGTATAGCTGATATTCCTCTGGAAAAAAAATGTCAGACGGTAACTTCAAAATGGTATTCCTATAAGACTGCTTACCATGTTTTCAAAAATTTGTTGGTAAATCGGAGGAAAGAGAATTTGCGGCGCTACATTTTATATTAGGGTGGCTGTTATGAAATAATCCGATATCGGTTTTTTTCCAATATCCAAATATCCGATCTGCCACGAATTTTCCTATTATGAAATGGTTTGGTCGAATTTGTGAAATGTAAGCATGAAGTAAGCAATAATGTGTTTTGTAATTCACTGGAAGTTAAACTGTGGAGGATTCAAAATATAGAAATACGATATCATAAAATAAAATTCGTCTACTAACTTACGTTACTAGCAGTCGGATTTTGACATTCGATTAACGGAAGATCCGATCTCGTTTTGTCTTTTTAGTTTCATAACAGCGTATTTTTCGATGTGAAAATTTCAACATACCAAAATCCGATATCCGAATTTTTCATAATAGGTTTCAGGTTAACGCTCACAATGTTGAAATATGATTAACTTTATTGTGATCACTGGCATCGAAGAAATACGACCAGTACCATACTCTCCGGCTCTCTAGCACCTTGTGATTTCTGGTTATATCCAAAAATTAACACAAAGTTGAGGGGAATGTTCTTTAACAGTAACGCAGAGATATGTAATTGATGTTTATCTTGATAATAATCTATGGCTTCATATGCTGGCGTCTCAACTGTGACCTTACGGAAACCAGTTATGACGATTTGGCGAGAATTGAACTCGAGAACGCCGCGTGATGAGAAACTCTCTTAACCATTAAGATACAGTTGGCGTTCAACTTGAAAAGCTTATTATATCGCAAAAATACAATTACATGACCGCTATTTAATAAACCCCAACATATACATAGTTGGTTTTTGCTTTAATAATATTCGATATGCCGCCCATAGAATGTCATATTTTCTACAAACTTAACTTCGAAATCTCGGATTTCATTGCTTTTATGAAGAATTGTGCTGTCAATATGATATTCTTAATAGATAATTTTTATTGCTTGTATTCTAACTTGAAATAGATTTTTAGTTGTGTTAGACAGAAAATAGCGACTCCAAACTTGATTTCAATTTTTTGAAATTTGTTAAATGTGATAAAATTGTAACGAAAATATTTTATTCATTATTTTCATTACAGTATGTAAAAATGAGCATATGCATTTTACATTTTGTAATTTACACGTTTAACTGTAAACAAAACAAAGCAAATCAAAAGAGCGGTTCATCATTGTCTACTGCGGTTGAACCCCTCTTACAACTGCAAGTATAGGTATAGCAACGAACATTGTGTCTCATTTCTAAATCTTTTGTTTTTTGTTTGATTAAATTTTTTTCTCATTTTATATTCATACTTACATAATTTTGAAGACGTAATTTAACGATTTGTACAAAATCCATCGTATAGTCATGAGCTGGCGTGATTTTAGAAGGCAATGGTATCTATGATAGCATTTTAACAATACATTGAAGTTAAAGTTTTTGCACACAGACAAACTGCATGTGCACACACAATAAATACACTTCTTCGTGATATCTCCTTAAAAACAATGACCCATCCCAATTCACTCTTAAAGCACAAATAACTACTACAGATCGCCAAACTATATTGAGAAATCAAGTATACTAGACTGAAATAAGGGAAAATAATTGTACCCTGGATGAAAAGGCTATAATTGAATTTTATTGTCTCTTTCATTCCTTTAGCATTGATATTAGGATATACAGGGTGTCCCCGATTGGGATGCTGATCCGTTACGGGCTGATTCCTTGGTTCATTTCATGAAAAAAATCGTATGGCAGGGGGGGGTCAATTTTTGATATTCTTTGAGATACAGCGCGTTTAAAAAATTTGGTTCGGAAAAAAAGTACAAGCGGATATTAAGCTGTAACTTACAAAATTTTTTAATATCTCATTGGCTATCTCGCATCTGTATCCATTTAAGAGCTATGGCGTTTTAAAGTTAAAAAAATAAAAGAAAAATGATATTTTTTTTCATAAATTTGAGTTTTTCTCAAAAAAATGCCCTAATAAATTAAATAATTTTTTTTTACTTAATTTTAATCCGCTATGATCTCCTCTACAATCCCCCAATACATTATTTGTACCCATGTGTTATAGTTTTTTACTTATGAGACGAAGAATGAAACATTTAAACAAATGAGTTGCTAATCGTCGCCTCTTTTTTTACTAACGAAAAAAAATTGTTACAATTTTTACACTACCATTATCTTTTAACAGAAAATATTTGTGTTTTCATTCTTCGTCTCATAAGTAAAAAACTATAACAGCATTTTTTTGAGAAAAACTCAAATTTATGAAAAAAAATATCATTTTTTTTTTATTTTTTTAACTTTAAAACGCCATAGCTCTTAAATGGATACAGATGCGAGATAGCCAATCAGATCTTAAATATAGCCTATTTAGTTGTCCGTCAAATGAGACTTTGTTAGTTGCTGTCCGATAAAAATTTTGTAAGTTACAGCTTAATATCCACTTGTACTTTTTTTCCGAACCAAATTTTTTAAACGCGCTGTATCTCAAAGAATATCAAAAATTGACCCCCCTGCCATACGATTTTTTTCATGAAATGAACCAAGGAATCAGCCCGTAACGGATCAGCATCCCAATCGGGGACACCCTGTATAAATGTTTGTATATAAATTTTGTATAAAATTTGACGAACTCATTTACTGTCCTGAATGAAACTAATTGCAGTGGCATGAAACATTTATTTGATTTTATGTATGTATTTGAACTTAGTTTTATAGATTTGATTGAATTTTATTTATCGTAATATCAAGGGTAAGGGAATGAAAGAGAAAATAAAACTCAAATATAGCCTTTTCTTCCAGGGTATAATTAATTCTCCTTATTTCAGTCTAGTATACATTTATAAATTTAAAATAAATATTATGTATTTTCTCTCCTCTCGATGATTTCATCTGTTTCAGTATTTTTCATATTTTGTTTTCTCTATTCATACATACAGTAATGCTTTCATAATTAAAACCCTAATATGTATTTAGAATTTATATCAAGTTTATGTTTTTTTCTTTTTTTTTCAATTTTTACCGTGCAATCTGTTTTGGGGCTCAAGGCTCTCCCAACTCTCAAGGCTCTCGCTTATTAACGTCCTACTTTACGCCTGAATAGCCAAATCGAGATCGTACGGCTATAGGTCCGATTTACATAGAACCATCTGCGCATTGCATAGCTCCATACCAGTCTATAGTACTGCTATGGAAGATGGGTCAGTCCATGAGTTCTGTACTCCAATAGGGGGTCATAGATGTGTTCATTTACACCACCGATGGTAATCAGATGGTGAAAGATCTCTTTTGCATCCTGCCCCTATCGGGATTCAAACCCGGTACCTGCTGCTCCAACTGCCACAGCTTTAACCACTGAGCCACCTGGGTGGTTTTTTTCTTGAATATTGAAGCTGGGTGAAATTAGGTGCACTTTGGTAGAACTATAAAAAATTTTTTTAGTATCATTTACATAAATATAAACGAGGTTCATATTGTGGAACAGACCCAGACTAACATCGCCAACTCATGGTTACTTTCATTGATATAAATTAAATACAAAATCGGATTATTATAGAATATCGAATTTGGACTGACGGACACTAATATGATTTGAAAGTAAAGTGTAGCAATTGATGTTTGATACATTCTGGCTAGTTATAAATGTAACTTTTTACATTTTATAGCTGGCCAGTTCCTATGGGAGTTCTAAAAAATCGTGTTGTTTCAAGTCAAATCTGGACTCATTTCTATTTGGTTAGTGGCTAATGGCATTGGTGGCTTGGATTAAATAATAAGTTGGATTAAATGATAACTTATTCTCTCCTATTATGGTTTAATATAAATTAATTTCTCTGTTTTTAATGTTAAGTTTAAAGAGAAAGAATATTAAAAGTTGGGTATGGGTATAGGTTTCATAATCCTGCAAGAACTGGGTACAGAAAGATAGAGATTATTTAAATAGACACTATAACATCTATCAGAAGTTCCACATTTGAAATTAACATCGATGAACGTTCTTGACTCTTTAAATTGATTCTGTAGCAATAACGTCTACTGTCACCGCTTGCAGCTAAATTGTTAAGAGAGTTCTTCATGACGCCAAGTTTGAAGCTTGCTTCTCACTTTTGACCAAAAACTAACATGCTCCAGATGACATAAAAGCGATTCTGTGTAAAACCGTTCGGTGGGCGAAGCACCTATACAATGTGCACCTATACGTATTAAGAGTTGTAGTTAGTAAGGTCTCAGTCTAGACGCGGTTGGGCCGTTTGTGGCCTTTATGTAATAGATTTTATTATTGCAATAACTCTCCACCACAAAAGCTACGAAATAAAGTTAGTTATACAATGAAAATGTTTATATTGGTCACAGATATAAAATCAAGAGAAGAAACTTTAGATGACCCTCTAACTCGACAAAGTAATTTTCTCCGTTTGGTTCAGTGAAACCACCTTAGCAACTTAAACCTGATCTTTTATATCATATCAGCAACAATTTATCTTATAGTTATATATTTCAAAGTCTGTGGTTGAATGTTTATATAGTTGAGATGAAAAACAATCTCTCCTTTCCGAAGTTTTTTTTTACCTTCACAACAAAATCATATTACATTTTCTTTAGCACTTGCTTACTTTAACCAAAATGTCCATCGTAGCTTTACAATAAAGTTATCACTGAAATCCGAAATGATCATGTCATAACCCGCTCATTTAAAACTAACACATCGTCAATTTGACTTAAAAGTATTTTATGTAGATTGTAGATCCGTCCATGTTACCAAGTGTATGTTTTTGTAGCAAGAGTGTATTTCAAAGTACATTTGAAATTAAAGTATTTTATCTCTTGTGCGGTCGCAGTTTTGTAGAGAGTACGAGCTCATGGCAAATGTTGAGTTAATTTCTACTATCTCTATATTGACCAATCTAACGTCGTGATGGGGTATTATTATCCAACATATTATAAATTGAGTTAGGCTTATATCAGTGCCCCATATATAAAAAAGGGTATGCTGTACAAGCCGATTGTGAAATGAGTAAGCTTCAGATACTGATGAGATTACCCAACTAGTCAACTGTACGTATATATATATATATATATATATATATATATATATATATATATATATATATATATATATATATATATATATAAATATATATATATATATATATATATATATATATATATAATATATATATATATTTATATATATATATATATATATATATATATATATATATATATATATATATATATATATATATATATATATATATTTATATATATATATACGTTCAGTTGACTAGTTGGGTAATCTCATGATAGTGCTGATATTTAATTGTTTTTTAGATATCAAAGAAATCGTCAAGATCATTTAAAGTGATGCAAATGATAAAACCACGTTCTAATAATAAGTATAGGAGATATGGGGAAATTGTAAACCAAAAATTTGTGGACACATTGATTGGGTTTTCCTCAGTTGACAATACGAGTACATCAAATGACAACCAATTTTTGTTAATTCTAATAAATAAAGAAAAATAATTTCATTATCAATATTTAAAAAAGTTTTAGTGCATAAACTTTTGCAGGACTGATATGAAATCTGCGTTCTGTGTAAACAACACATATAGTTTAATCAGTTAAATGACATTCCTATGGACCATGATGCCCATAAATGTGATATCAATAAACCAATGATACCTTTCAAATAGTGCAGTGGTTAATCTTTTCTAGTTCACAGATACCGGATGCAAAAGCAAGTTTTCATTGATCTGTTTGAACTCATCCATATAGTTGAGGTTTTACATGTAAAAGTCATTTTTCACACTTTTTATGTAAAAAATCAGCGTAAATTACATAAAACCTAAATTACTTTTGAAACGCAAGCCTTATGTGCTCCATTTGGGACATTGTAAGGTAATGCGAAATAGTTGTCAGTGCTACTGCTTCAAAACAGAAATCAAAGATAAAAAAACAATGACAAAGCTGTACATTTACAGCAAAAAAATTATCGGAACGGAACTAACGCTTTACTTGTATTTCGATATGTTCAAGAAGCATTAACAACGTATGAACAATTAATTTCTTCACTAAATTAATTTTTTCACTAATTAAAACTAATTTAATGTAAGGTTACGTGAAGTTTACGGATTATGATTCTGTACAGTGCTGACTAAAAACTTTGATAATTGATACACTATATTCCGAATGGCATCATTAAATACCAGTTAGTATGAGCACATTTAAACACACCAACTTGATATGATAAATAATTCGAAGTGTAGCAATAGATAGACCGTTTGGATCTTTAGCGACCTCTAAGGCATTTAGAAATTGGAAGCAATTTAATTTGGAGGGTCATAACAGCTTTGTCATAATAAATGTTCAAACTCTTGAAAACTACGATTGATATCTTCTGGCAATTTATCACCTTTAACATTTAGGTGGATATCAACTATATATTTTACGATGACTTTTTAAAAAGTTGAGTTCTGGTTGATATTTTATGTACAGTTTGGCCTTCAAGTCCATAAGAGGCTAACGATATTGGCTGTTAATAATCGTAATTGAATAACATTACAAAATACATCCATGATCAAATAAGAATGAAACCATATTATCATATTTCCAGTTGCAAGATTTTAGAAGAGTGCATTTTGGAAAAACGAATTATTATCGTGCACTAGAGTGTAAACCAGGATGGCAAACGCAGTAAACATGAGACAACAATGCAAACCACGCCATGGAACCATTGCTTAGGTTAGTACAAATTTGGGTGACCACTTGGGAACATCATACAATGAAATACAAAATCAAACGAAAATGAGAACCTACCCCCGGTAGGCGACTCTACCTTATCCAGTAGCCCTGGAAACTGACTAGAATTCAATGGATCAATGATTAATAAATCTGAAATATAACGATTACAGAAACGAAAACTAAAAGAAATATTAAAACGGAAAACAAAACAACACAATTGGACACGGACACAAATCGGAAACTTGAATATTAGACTGATGTTCTCTGGTGAAGATAAGGGGTAGGAATTCTATAACTACGGCTAAGGGAAAGAAATCATTACTAATAATAAGTAGCAGAATAATGACAGTGGTTTCCAATCGAAAATAAGCAATAGAACCATATTTATTCAGTGATACGGAAGAACAGATGATACAACGAAAGACAAGTTTTACGAACAGCTGACAGCGCAAAAAACTCTAGCACACCCAGAAATCAAATCTCTAGCGCATCCATATTATCCAATGCGTTACAAATAAGCTATTCATAGGCCAGAGTTTAAGAGAATGCAAACGTTCATGTTTTGGTTATTATTAATGAATAGTAGTATTTGTACTACGTGACCACGTTTTTAATATGAATTTTGACCACATTCATATATTATTTAAAACAAAAAATGCATCAATGCACTATGTCCAACACACTTAGATAATAGGTTTTCATTTTATTTTATTTTTTAACTTAGCATATACTTTGTTGGCTGCATCACTATGCACGTAGTTACGCACAAATACAGTTTGACCTACTTTAAAATTTACGGCGCGAGTTCTTAAATTGTAACGCTTACTGCTTTGCAAATAGGCCGTTCTAAGGTTATTGATCACATTTTGATGAATTAAGGTTAGTCGTTCCGTGGTTGTCAATTCAATTTTTCTATCCTCTAAAGAATGTAGAGTTCTTAGAATCTTATATTGAGAACCATGGCCAATGTAGTGCTGACCAAAGGTGGTAAAATATGGTGAAAATTTAGTACTTTCGTGAATAACGTTTCGTAAGGCCGAGCCAATTGAATGGATATTTTGATCCCAATTCCGGTGGTTATCTTGAACGTACGCTCTAATAGCGGACAGCACTGAGCGGTTCACCCTTTCACTTGCATTAGCTTGCGGGTGATATTAAGGTGTAAACTGGTGTTTTACGCCATACTTCAGAAGCAGATTAGAAAGTTCCTTAGACCCAAACTGTTTAGCGTTATCACTCACGAGTATTTCTGGAACGCCAAACACGTTGAACACTCGATCTTCTAAATATTTGCACACGTTTTTCGACGTGGCTTCTCGCATTGGTTCTATAAATACAAACTTAGAAAATTGATCTAGTACAATAAATATATAACAATTCCCATCTCTTGAGCGGGTATATGGACCAAGGAAGTCAATAAAACCTTTTTGAAATTGACGCTTTTTTTCATAAAAATTACCCATAGGTGCTCGCGATAACGAATTAGTGGGTTTGCACTGCTTGCACAGATCACATTTTTGGATAAAGTCATGAATATCCCGTACCATTCTTGGCCAATAATAAAGCCGCCGCAATAATTCGAGCGTCTTTTGCGTACCAAAATGTGCAGCATTTGGGGGACAATGAGTCAATTCAATGAGTTGCGTAGTTTGATTGCGCGGAATGTATAATTTCCATTCAGGTATATCAGATACTGTGTGAGTCTTACAGGAATAAGACGGTTTGTAATATATATAATTATCTACGAGTTTCATGTTCTTGCTAGAAAACGGATTATCTCCTAACACCTTCGACAATTTCAAGTATTCAGGGTCGTTATTAAATTTTGCAATGTCTAAATCATTAATTACTTCACACACTAGTCCATCATCACTAAACGAATCGAACGTATTTCTGGATAGTGCATCAGGTACTACATTATCACGCCCTTTTTTATATTTAATGTGGAAATTAAACCCCTGGAGCTTCAAACTCCACCGAGCGAGTCTTCCGGAGAGATCCCTTTGCTCCATCAACCACTTTAGGCTCGCGTGATCGGTGGTGATGGTGAAAGGCAACCCCTCCACATATTGTCTGAATTTCATCACGCTTAAAACGGCGGCTAAACATTCTAATTCGGACACACTATAGTTACGTTGCGCGCCGTTTAGTTTTTTAGAGAAGAATGCAATAGGACGATCCTCTCCATTATCGGTTTTCTGGTACAGAACACTTCCCACACCTATTTTGGATGCATCACATTCAATATAAAAATGTTTATCGAAGTCAGGGTTGCATAACACTGGTGAAGAAGATAACGCAATTTTTAATTTGCAAAAAGCTTCTTCGGATTCGTCAGTCAGTTGGAACTTATGATTCTTTTTAAGCAGCCGTGTAATAGGTTCTGCTAGTTCTGCATACTGAGGAATAAACCGCCGATACCAGCCTGTAATACCTAAAAATTGGCGAATTTGCTTCACTGACTTTGGCCTATTGTAGTTAGTTATTGCAGATACTTTATCTGGATCAACTTTAATGATACCATCACCTACAATGAACCCCAGATATTTAATTTCCTTTAAAAGAAATTTACTTTTGTCTAGATTGATGGTTAGATTGGCTGATTTAAGAAATCCAGCAACCAACTCTAATAAGGCAATGTGCTCGTCAAAACTCTCACTAGTAATCAGCAAGTCGTCTAAATAGACAAAGATTCGATTATGCAGTTCGTAAGGTATCACCCGATGCATTAATCGACACATTGTTTGTGGCGAGTTACACAAGCCGAACGGCATAACCGTGAATTGATACAAAGGTCGGCCCTGCACGCAGAACGCAGTTTTATCCCTTGAACTCTCATCGAGAGGGATCTGCCAGAAAGCATCCTTCAAATCCAAACTCGAGATGAATCTGGTATTATTCAGACGCCCCAGCAGACCATCAATGAGAGGTAAGGGATATGCGTCTTTAATTGTTACTTCGTTGACCTTCCGTGCATCAAGACACAGTCGTATTTTACCGTTCTGCTTGCGCACTCGCGTAATCGGGGAACTCCACGAACTGCAACTCTCCTCTATTACCCCCAATGACAACATGCGATCAAGCTCCTCATAAATTTCAGCCTGAACAGCTGGTGATACCGCATAATGCCGTTGCTTTACCGGTTTAGCATTACCAACATCAATATAATGCTTAACCAAATGAGTACGCCCAAGACCCAAGACGGCTGATGATGGAAATTTTCGGATGACGTTATTTAAAATTTCGTTTTGACGCTCTGTTAAAATGTGTTTAACTGATTCATTTCTAGCCTCATCAGTCAGTTCGGATATTTGTCCATTTGACTTGTGCTGGGAGTCGATACTCAAAGTAGCGGAACCGGATGCTGTAGTGGACGATGAAGGAATGGTAATAGTAAGATTAAATTCTTTGAAGAAATCTATTCCTAAATAAAGTTCTTGCGTTAAGTTGGGAGACAAATGAAAAGTGATTAATTTTGTTTGACCAGCAAATGAAACAGGTATTTTTATATACCCCAATACAGGTTCTTTTTGACCATTTACTGTCTTAATAGATGAAGGAAATAAATGAAATTTAACCGATGGATGATTAACTAACTGTTCCGAGCCCTTTCCTAATAACGATACATTCGCTCCGCTATCCAATAAACCTTCGTATATCCTCCCGAAAATGTCTAATTGGATGTACGGACGGAGATCTCCGGGTGCGGAGATTAACGATTCGGATATTTTCTTTTTGCTTATTCGACGACTTTGCCAATACAACTTGTTTCGGTTTATTGTTGATCGGTAATGGGCAATTGGAGAACAATTAGACTGTATTTGCGGTACGGATGATGGTACTGATTTTGTAGATGGAACTGACATAACATTTATGTTTGACGATGGGATAGCTCGGGATCCGTATTGGAAGCTGCGTCCAACCGATTGTTGGTTTGGGGGTGTAACACATTCGAAGAACGTACCCCCGCTCGCCAGTTTTCCGACGGTGGATTGCACCTGTAACATCGATCTTGATTGTAACCGTACCTACCACAACCTGAACACTGAATGGATCGATTTGGTTGGAAATTTTGGTTGGATTCGTGAGTCAAATGTTGACTTTGGTAAACTTGTGGTACGTTTTGCCGAAGGTTGACATTAGGCATTGATTTCAGATTTCGGTTATCATTATTACGGGTCAAAAGTGTATAGTTCATAGACATTTGAGGTGATTCAACCGGAACATAATGTAATGTGGAAGGATTAGAATCGTTGTGGTATTCGGATACAAAGGCTTGTTCTGCAACATCTATTGAATTTATAACTCGACGAGGCTGACACAATAACTCAGGCATAAAACCAGTGCGGGTCCACGTATCCTCATATGCAGTACATTTTCGAAATAGTTCATCAACACTTTCAATTTGGATCCCCGTGAGCTTATCCTGTAACCCTGCTCTCATGTTACGTCGAATGATACCTATAATTTCATGTTCGCTAAGTGGTGTCTCCAACTGGAGTGTCATTGAAATTACATCCTGATAGAAATCATAAAAATTTTCTCGAAATTTTTGTTTGCGCGACTCCATTTGTGCGCGAATATCGTCGTCAGTTCGAAGACCTTGAAAGCATTTTTTTAACTCAATTTTTAATTTATCCCAGGTTGAATTAGGGTTTCGTTCTATGAAATTCCAATACCATTCCTTCACATTACCTGTCAGAATATAGTGAAGATCTGATACAAGTCTTTGCGTAGAAACATTTTCGGATCTAGCAAGATGTTCCACTCTAGTAGAAAGCGCTTGACATGGATGCCTTTTGGAGTTCCATCATATTTGATGTCCCATTTTGCTAAAGATTTGTGTGAGTTTGGATTCCAATAGCTTAGATCAGGCATATTCAATAAGGGGGGAAATTTAATTGACTTCTTATGTTTTTCGCAATTGGGCTTGCAAGAAGAAGCACATTGACTGGATGCTGATTTTAATCCAGAGTCAGCGTGAGGATTTACTAATGTTGAATTTGTTGCCATATTGAGCGAATTAGCATTATCAATAGGTTTTTGAAGTACATTTTCTGACGCAGTAGACCCAACAATTGAAGAGTCGTCTGAATCATTCAAGTTCTCAATTATAATATGCTCTTCCAGTTTATCTAGACTAATTTTATGAAGATCCTGCAGACTGTCATTTGGGTTAGTATCCTCCTGGTCTAGATTGCTGCGTACAAAACTTATTAATTGTGTTACCTTTTCTAAAGTTTCAGGCACCTGGTCCTGAATTGACCTTGAATATTTTAATCTAACTAATCTACCCTGCACACGAAGAAGACGAGAATAGTATACTTTTATTTTGTCCTTATGTTATCTTTCACGGCGTCTTGCAGATCCGAGTAAAGAAAACTTAACTTAAAAGATATTTTCTCGAGTTCACGCTTTGGATTTTTCTGTGCTGCCTTATGAGGTCGATTAGGTACTAAAACGGGATGTTCCTTTTCTAAATCTAATCTTTGTTTCAAAAATCGAAATTTTTCACCAAGGTCTTCTGCCTTGACGTCACGAATAATGCACTCGAGCTCAAATTCATCGAGCTCAAGATGATTGAGTTCCATTTTTGAGATGTAAATAAAATGTAGTCGAGTTGTAAAATGAATATTAATGAATAACAATTCGAGCCCTTGTACTACTGTACCCAAAAAAAATTAAATGAGCTACGAAAATAATTTTAAATTAACTTGTCAACAATTCACTTTTACCATGTAATAATTAAGGTAATAAACTAAACCTTAATTAGGTTTAAAATTATAAGGAAAAGAAATTCTAATTCTTTATAAATAATTCTCAAAACCTGTAAGAATAATTCAGCAAAATAATTCTTAAACTATAACGATAGTGTAGAACTAAAACAAAAATTCATTAATAATGTAAAAAAAATCAAATGTTGAAATTGATAGATTAATGATACAGCGAAAAATAACAAAGTTGATACTATACCCTATGATAGAATTATTGACCACACCGTTTCGAATTAATATTATAACTATACGTAAGAATTTCAAAAACGAGCAAAGATAGTAATAATAAAAAAAATGTTATCTTAAATTAAATAACTAAACAATAAAAAAATAATATTTTGGATTAAAATTATCATATTTTGGATAAAAATGTTGCTTAAGTTTTAGCGAAAGGATGAGAACGACAAGATGTGATCATCGTATTTGTTAAAATTTAGTTTTTGGTTTTGCTGGTAAGTTAGTCGCTATCTTGGGAGATGGGAAGAAGGAATAAGGATGGATTTTGATATTAAATATAAATTGTACCAATGCATAACACAATGATTCAACAATTCAAAAATGAATTTTAAATTGGATGCATCTGTGATGGAACAATTAAAATAAAACTTACGAAAAATGAATTGATTTGTATATAGTTAACAAACAACGTACTCAACACTAAGAAGTAGTGGAAAACGCTGCGCAAATACAAACAAAAGTTTATTTCTTCTTCATGTTATTCGTGAATGAATCAACGTTATTCTAACATTAAAATCAATAGTAAGCACTAGAAGTAATGTGTACCTACATTATCCATTCTCATAACATGAAAAAAAAATAAGACCTGAATCCAATATATAACATGTAACTAACAGCTGATTCAATTGTAGTTAAGATAACAGTTGCGAATGATATATACTGGATATATAGTAAACAAAAAATATAACGAGTCTACCTAAAATTTGACTGCTCGTTATAAAATTTAAGGTTAGGAGAAAAATAGAGGGAAAAGGAAAAGACGGGAAAGACTCGAAAGCCGGTTTAACAGTATCTTGGGCGCCATTTGTAACGACCGTAGGTGGTATGAATTGGAGCTGAGTGAGACTCGTTCCGAAAGAATACGAATCTTACGAAAGTTTTAATTATTCATATAGTCAGAGCTTCGGAGTGGTCGTAATATGCCGGCTAAGGCTCGCGGAGCGGGGTGGGCTGTTCCGAAGATGACTTAATGCATGCTTGACCACTAAAAGAAATTTATTATAAGGAAAAGGAAACTGGGAAGGAATAACAAAACATGGACTAACTTACCATCACCAACTGTGATCACACTTACCCCCTCATCCTATCTTAATAGCTCTAGTTTCTCATATCGTACCACAAAATTAACAGACGCAAGGAGAAAAAATATTCAACCAAGACAGAAAAGAACAAATTTGTGAAGTTTATATAAAATAAATATAAAAAAAAATATATTTTCGATTCCAAAAAAAATTAATTTATATAAAAAAAATTAATGAAAACTATTTGATTGAAACTTATGCTACCTATGAATATGACGTCATTTTCGTTCCTACTTATTATTATAAATATATTATATAAAAAAAATAAGTAAATAATTATTATTATCTAAAGAACAAAATATATATATATATATATATATATATATATATATATATATATATATATATATATATATATATATATATATATATATATATATATATATATATATATATATAGAAATAATAGAGAAATAATTTTATATAATAATAATAATAAAAAAAAAAGATCAACTTAAATTTGCATACGGCTGTCCGCGATGGTTGATATCCCCGAAGATCGTAGTATCATGTCATTAATTCGTACTGTTATGATCTTACAGTAAATATGGATGTATACTCGTTCATATATTATTTTGATACGGTACATCAAAATTATTAAGCTAAACTCGTTAGCCAAGCACGTGAATATATTGTACAGCTTCCATAAATTGTACAGCTTTCACACTTGAATATTTTTTATGCACATTCTACTTGAATACTGTCCATGTGGTCACTTTTATTAAACGTTCATGTTTTGGTTATTATTAATGAATAGTAGTATTTGTACTACGTGACCACGTTTTTAATATGAATTTTGACCACATTCATATATTATTTAAAACAAAAAATGCATCAATGCACTATGTCCAACACACTTAGATAATAGGTTTTCTTTTTATTTTATTTTTAGGTAAAACTTTAGAAACAAATTGTAAGCTCTCATCTAACAAGCTTTACTTATAGTTTTTCAACTTAAACAGAAAAATAATTCATATAAACTTAAAATTAAAAGTATAAGTTTTCACAAATTTTCTTTAAACTTCGCACCGACGAAACTCCACACAATTCATTATTTTCTCTGATCTTTATTTATTTTTTTTTCTCTTCCCGGTACATTTAAAATTATCTACTTTCTTGAGCCAAAGCCAAAACAACAATCATCATCCCAAAAATTATTTTATAACGAGCGCCTAGTCTTGGAAAAAAAACTGTCCTATACAGGTTTTTTCCCGCGATTTTCAATTTGTATTATTTGTGTTAGTGTCAATAAATCTACTTATAAAACTCAATACCTCAGGGTTGTTTAACCTATGTGAAATGGAACGATCGAACAGAAGCATCGTTACAAACACAAAACTACGAATGTTCAATGTATAAAATCAGTACTGCTGTATGGCTGTGAAACATGGAAATACACGCAGAAAAAAGGAAAATGGAGATAGATGGGACACACACTAAGGTAAAGGCCCAATGGCATAACAAAATTGTCATTGGAGTGAAGTTCGTAAGAGAAGAGAAAAATGGAAAGGCTAGCAATGAGCTGAAGATGAGAGGTATAAGCGGGGCGCTGAGGACAATAACGAAACGTGCCTTGGAGGTCATGTTTCACTTTCTTCCCATCGATATTTATGGTTAGCAAATGGCGGCGATTACAGCCCGACTATCAGCCATATCTCAGTGGAAATGTCTTCAGACAGAACACTCGACGGTTATTAAATCGCTAACGATGGAAGTGGCGAATCTAGACTACGTTACACCTGCTACTTTGTGCTTCAGTGCTTCAAGAAAAGGTTTCGAACTTCCTGTCGCTCAAGAAAATCTTGGAGGAGCGGGTCGGTTGCGGAAACGGAAGCACTGCAGTTCTCACAGATGGCTCCAAACTACATAGTAATGTAGGAGCTGGAATCTTTTGTGATAAATTGAAAGTAAATATATCAGTTCGTCTCCCTGATCATTTCAGCGTGTTCTAGGCAGAGGTGGTAGCGATTGAGGTGGTCCTGTATTGATTCAGACATAATGTGATATTCTCGACTGATATCACAATCTATGTGGACGGTCAGGCGGCAAACAAGTCGCTGGACTCTGTTTCTCCAACGTCTAGAGTTATGTTGGGTTGCTTCTTGTCTCTGAATGAGATGACTGAGCATTTCAATGTTCAGATAGTCTGGGTTCCCGGCAACTCGAACGTCTTGGGGAACTGCAGGGCGGAAGAGGTAGCGACTTATAGTACAACTCCCCAACTGCTACCGGAAAGAGCAAAGTTGGAGAGGCCCAATAAGGCACTCAAGATTGAGCTAAACAAGAAGGCAGTAGCCTCAACGAATGAAAGCTGGACGAACAGCCTCTCATGCAGAGTAGCGAGGCAAGTCTGGCTAAAGCTGGACTTGAAACGCTCAAAGACACTGATCACCCTACGAAGACGTGATCTAGAACCGATCGTGGGGATACTCACAGGACACTGCCTACTTGGAGAACATGCGAGGAGGTTGTATGGACGAAGAGCAGGAAGAGACAGTAGTTCACCTCCTATTCTCATGCCCGGTTTTGGCACACAAAAGGCATGAATATTTGAATAAGCCTCTCTGATCTCTTAAACCGTAAAGTGCGAGACTTATAAGCCGGTCTAAATGTGCTGTAGAAGCCACTCAACCTAACCTAACCTAACCTAATGATCTGAAGAAGAACGGTGATAACAGGGCGAAATAATTCAGCAATTTATGGGGGGAAATAAAAGCAATAGCCCCAATTAGAGTTAGATGGTCTAGTTTAGTTGACGCCATATGATCCTTATATCGGAGATAGAGGAAAAAACAGGTGTAAACTATACAAGAAAATGAAGGGTTTGGGTCAAAACGGTTCTTGCCCAACGTCAAATTGTCCACAAAACAAAGCCTCTACAAGTAAACCTGCATACTGCCGGATGGGTAACTGGTAATCTTATTAGGGACTTACTAAAATAGTAGGTAAATGATGATAATAGTAACACGAGAGTCCTAGTGTATTTTTAGGAATTTAATTGCTGTTATGGCAAAGTCACGTGATTCAATGTTCTTTGCAAAATAAGTAAAACGTACAAAAAGATGTCTATATATACGACATAAACACACTATATTGTATTGATAACAAATATAATTAACTTTTTTTTATCTTATCGCAGGCAATCAGAAGAAATAAAATTTATTTTTAAGTACACGATACCTTATAATAATTAGTTGTGTTGAATTGTTAAAACAAAACCAAACTAAATGGAAACTTGGTACCTGTACTTAATTTATGTATTTGCATCGGTTGCAATAGTTGGACTTTGTGTAATAAATAAAACATTATGATGATAGAACGATGTGTAACATAATAATCATTTTAATTTTTATCAGCTAAATGCGTTAAGCATTTGTTGTATGCCAATGATACGTTTGACCACAAAACAGCAAGATAATCCGGGTCAAAATTGTCGTAATATTGTTGTTTTGCAACACCAAGATGAGCACATCAATAATATACGACCGGATGTTGCAACAATCACCTATATAACATTAGGTAATGACTACGATAAAACTGAACAGTGTGTACCAAAAATAATTGTTTTTGTAAATATTTTAGAAGTTCCACCTCCAAAATATGAAGACGCTGTTAGAATACCTTTTGAGCGTTATCCGGTTCGAATGTGACACCATAATCAATAAACTTAATGTAGGAATCACAAATTATATTAAGTGAGTATGTGTAAGAGTTGACTACGTCATAACATTAGGAATGTTTAGCGAACTTGAGTGCTTTAAACGTTCATTTTGTTCGTTAATTTATTTTACAAGGACGCAAAATATTTTCCCAATAGCTTCAAATTATATCGAGCTAGATGAGGTGTAGAGCAAATGGAGTAAAGATTTTTCCATTTTACGGCTTCGACAATAGTCATAACAAAATACAAATTCTCCTCGCATACAGTTGAAATAGTATCCAGTAAAATTGACAATCCTGCTACTGTAACCTTATCGGTATCGAGACCTTATCAAGTTCGAGTAAGCCAGGTCTGTCTAGGCTTATCACATGAAGTACAATTATAATTTTTTTCCCGAAGTAGCAGTTGTATCAACCGATGTTTTTATATAAATCCAATTTGATATTATGTGACGCGAAGTGCACTGTTATCCAATAGAATATCTACGGGCCTACGTTAGGTTAGGTTAGAGTGTTTGCTAACGTACACTTAAACCGTTGCTGGTCCGTTGGGATACCACAGGATCTTAGTCCCTTAATACCCCTAACACTCTATTGGAACCATCCTGAGCTATACTAATGTAGCGTAAAATGTCCCGCACCTTAATATCTGCAAGATCCGAAAGGTTGTGCATTAAATACCTACCCAAGTGTAAATGCCTTCTTAGTGCCAGTTCAGGACAAGAGCTCAAGGCTTCCTCAACCAGCTCAAGGCTTCTTCAATCGCTATTATCTCGACCTGGTACACGTTGCAGTGGTCAGGGAGACGAACGGAAGTGCTTATATTTAATGCTCCACACAACAGCCCAGTTCCGATCTTACCATCTAGCTTTGAGCCGTCCGTGTAGAATTGTATAGCTTTGGTTTCCAGTGCTAGTTTATTCCCCCAGAATTCTCTTGAAGAGATTAAGATTTGAAAACTCTTTTCGAAGCATATTATCGGTGTAATACTATCAAGGTTCGCCATTTCCTTCTTTAGCGAACCAATTATTGTCGAGTGACCTGACTTAAGGTGTTTCCACTGAGACACGGCCGTTAGTCTTGTGGCTATGTTAGCCGCCATCTGTTTGCCATAGATATCCACTGGAAAAAGATGTAACATGACCTGTAAGGCCTGAGAAGGTGCTGTGCTCAGTGCCTCGCTTATGAGCATACAGTCCATCCTTTGCGCCTTCTCTTCCCTCTTCCTATATGTTACTCTATCCAGTTCTAGCCACCAAACACTCACTCCATACATAAGAACGGGTCTTACTACGGCACTGTACAGCCAGTGTACCAGCTCCTTTTGCACTCCTACACGAATACATCGCCGTCGTAGCTTTATTGATTCTCTCCAAGATGATCGGCTTCCAGCTTAGTTAAGTGTCTAAGTTTACACCCAAAAATCTCGCTTTATCAGCAAAGCCAGTTTAGTGCCATTTACGGTAGGTGGGTCAACTGCCGGAATTTTATATTTCTTAGTGAAGAGTACCAGCTCTGTCTTAGATGGATTGACTCCCAATCCACATTTACTGGCCCATCTTGTAATAATAAGAAGCTCATTCTGCATTACCTCCTTAATGGTCGATAAAAATTTACCTGATACCATGATCACCACGTCATCAGCGTAGGCAACCACTCCTATACCCTCCCTCTCCAACTCCAGAAGTAATCCATTGATCACCATGTTCCAGAGAAGAGCAGACAGGACTCTCCCTTGTGGGGTTCCCCTAACCACTCGCCTTCTTATGGTTGACTCCCCCAACTCTGAGTTTACAGTCCTGCTTCCCAGCATATGACTGATCAACTTGATTATGGAGGATTCCACTTCCATGAACGATAATCCTTTCAGGATTGCAGCTGTCTGAACGTTATTAAAGGCACCCTCAATATCTAGAAAATCTACCATACAATACTCCTTTGAGTGAATTGATCTTTCAATTGTGCGTACCAAGGCATGTAGGGCCGTATCTACCGATTTACCCTTACAGTACGCATGTTGAGATATACTGACCATTTCTCCTGTTTTAAGTTCATACTAATATGTGCTTCTACCAGCCTTTCCAGGGTTTTAAACAGAAAGGATGTTAATGTTATAGGTCTTAGGTCCTTTAGATAGCCATGCGTTCCTTTTACCGCTTTCGGAATAAAAAACCACTCTGACCTCCATCCATTGCCTAGGAATGCAGACCAAATTTAAACAATTCTTAAGGATCGCCTCGAACCACGGGAGGATACTCCCCGAGTGTTCTGGATTTCTGCCGGTATAATCCGATCCGGTCCAGCTGATTTGTATGGCTTGAACCCTTTTATGGCCCACAGAATTAGTTTTTTAGTTACGATAACCGGTGTGCGCAGCGAACAAGCTACCCCCGACGCTCTCAGTTCCATCGAGTTGTCTAAACTACCCAGGAAGTGAGTATCCATGAGAATCTTTAAGGATTCTTCACTCGAATTGGTCCACGAATCATCAGGTTTAATTAGGTAACCTATATTTGTTGGATTTGTGGAGAGAATCTTCCAAAGGCGAGAAGTTTCCGCGACATCTTCCATCTTACACAAAATACCCTCCAGGAGCTCCTTTGTGCCTTCTTCAATTCTCTCTCATATAGTCTCAGTGTCTCCTTGTACGAGTCTCAGTCCTGAGATTCTTTGGCCCTCTTGGCTTTATTAAACGCCGTTCTACACGACTTCTTTTTGGACCCAATTCTTTGGACCACCAGGCCGGTTTCTGCTTTCTCCTAGGTTTTACTTCAGGGCAAGCAACACCAAACGACTGGTTACAAGCTTGTGAAACGGATTCCACCATGCGGTTCATATCCTCAATGGTCTCCAGTAATTACTCCAGTTTATTCTCCAAGGATTCCTAAAAGATTTCTGGGAAGCAGGGTAAATGTTGAAATTAAACGTTATATATATAACGATCTAAAGTATCTCACCCATTTCATTGATGTCCGTACTTCCTCAGGCAGCCCAGATCTACGGGTCTAATTGTAACACTATTTAACTTTATTATTTTTTACCTTTTCACTAATTTTGCTACAAAATATGTTAATCCACGTACTCGATTCACAACTACTTTGGTTGTCTTAGTGAATTCCAAGTTGCATATAACGATAAATATCATAAATTAACTTAAAATTGTCCACCAGAGGGTAATAAAAGAGCAGATATACTTTTCACTTTACTGCTCAGAATACATCTTAAGAATATCCAGTTGTTTGTAACCTTTAAACCAACTCTGTAATGAGTAGGAAGATTAAACTCAAACAATTTGGGCTTTCTAGTAAAACAAACCAGTTCTTAACTAGTTCGCCTCTTTTTCAGATGGTTCATATGGAGATCTTAAAACAATTTGAAGGATTCCAAATTTCTTTCTTTGAGAGTGCATATTCATGCTATGTATTGACCTTAATATTAAGACGACATCAATATTATCTTTTGTAATTTTGATCAAAAGAATGTCTGACGTTGGCTTACTGTGGTGAAGATAGGTATATGACTCCCAGTCGAGATAAAACGAAAACCATTTGAGTAGTGTTAAGTTCTTAATTACATCTTGAACAGATATAATACTTTTTCCACCAGCATAATTTAAAGGTTCAATTCGCACTAGGCGTAACTAATTGATCAGTCCAAACCTCGTACAAATTGATAAAGTTATCTAAAACTTAAATCCGCCGATGTCTCTCGTAAGCTTATCTTCTAATTTCGTTTGGATAAAGAGTCGTTGGTTGGTTTCTGGTTTTAGATCTTTTAATTGTGTATCCCCAGCATATGTTACACTTCCTCCGTTTATCATTCTTTCTTCAAACAGATCTGTTTTACTCTATCCATTCTTTCTTCTATAGGTATACTTTCTGCACACCTTTGTTTTGTAACGTGGGTCTCTTATGTATGGACACACTTAAATGATCCGATTTTTGAGAGAACTGGATTCTATAATTTTTGTTTAAATATTCATAGAATGAATAATAGACAAACAATGTCCATCCGTACAGAGATCTGGAATGTACTGGGCTTTTGTTAAATGTTAGAGTTATTTGAGTTTGGGTTGTTGTTGATCCAGCCCCGTTCTATATTGTTACCATTCACATCTTATACTATTTGACAAACTCGAAGGTGTTTCAAGTTTGTTCCGTACCATTATCTCATATTTGACACAATTAATCTACTCTACATAGTTGCGACACAGATATGAGTCATGACAACTTATTTCCATTGTCCACTCAACAAAACTTCTCAACCATCGTTCACATCAATTATATTTAAAACACGAAAACAACACAGATGGCAGTGTCATTTGTTTTAAAATGTAAAAAATCTTCCGACAAAAGTACGTAGAATAGGAACCACGAGGGGATTGCGGGGTATTAAATTACGTAAACAATCCAGATCGATATCTAACATCACATCCCCAGGGATTTAAATATAAATTTTTTGGTAACCGCATTTTACTACATTGCATTTAGCACGAGCGTATTATCAGATTCTAGTAGTTCCATTTTACATTCCAAAAACAGTCACAGTAACCTACCTTTCGGGTGGTTCGAGCTTTTTGAATGACTTTTTGGATTCAAGAGTGCAGTTTGGATTACAATTCTGTTTTATAATTGTGTATATTCTCTTTGCTAGTTTTGTATTTGTTATGAATGCATTCATCGGCGTGTTGTCTGTTTTATATGTTCAACTACTGGTCATTGGACCGCTCAGTCTCAAGCGTGGAGTCATCACTACGTTGAACACTTCGATAAAATTATGCAGTAGATTGATAAACAACGTGTTAAAACTATTTGCTTCTCCTAAAAAAATTCCTTCCTCTTCTAGGTCACACCCATAACAGCCTGACTTAAGATCATCTCTCTTTGTACCGTTATAGCTAATCATTATTTTAGAACGATTCCTGAAGTAAAATTAATAGATAGACCACAAGGTTCGCAATACTTACAAAACCAAATTTCGAACAATTTATCCACTTGTTTGATAAACAATTGATGTCACTCACTATTTATATATTCCGCGTCACATCATCAGGAACAAGAGAAGTTTTATGAACTAAAAAACAGCAATCTAAATAAGTCCTGGAATAATATTGACTGTCTACTTTCCAGAGCTGTACAACTTGTCGAGGTCATAATACTCACCGAAGTTTTCAAACAGTGCTTTTCGCTCAAACATTTCGATCATAGTCAGCCAGTTAAGGTGAGTCAGTTAAGATGATTTTTTCACGGAATAAACCTGTTTATAATTCTAATCTGAAACAAACTTTTCTGACATTCAGTATGTAGTCGAAAACAATTGTACACAGTTAATTTCTCGACAAATTTTAGTTATAAAATAGTTAGAATGCTTTTTAACAGATGGTGCTTAAATACAATTAGATTTGATAAGAGATGGCATAGTTTTTTTTTACATGTGCTACGATTTAGCCGATTATAATAATTTTTTACACTTTATTTATGTCACAATAATTATTACTGCAATTATTTAAACACTTAATTTTCACTTTTTATCACTTGCTAATAAACTTTCCAAAATTCTAAACTGAACGGATTCGTTACTCATATATCTACACCTATAAACAGGTTATCCCGAAAGTAACTCGCACGAATGGTACGGTTGGATTCCTTAATCAAAGCGAAGATGATTTTACTTTGACCACTTCGCACTGTAAAGCCTCCTATCAAGTTACAGACGTTAGAAGAGGTGCCTTCCAACGTAGCACCTATAGTATTAAAATTTTCTATTATAACTTGATAGAGAGGCTTCCATTCGTTTAATCCAACACTTTCGGGACATCCTGTAAATCCTTATAGAACTTTTCAGCAACCTTTTGTTCGCTCCGCCTATTGAGATCATTATTTATTTTTATTTTATTCTTGTTTGTAAACATTTGTTTACGGGGTAACACTTTAATTGCTCAATAATTTTAACTTCGCTTTAATCATCACAGATGTCATTGTTTTTCGTTACATATGAAATAATTTTTTCATTTCTTACATATACACTGCAGTTCACTTAAATAGGAACGACGGTTTTTTTAGAATATTTCGAAATCGATCAAACTTTTTCAATATTTTTTTTACAGAATTATAAGTTTTGATTAAGCAGTAAAAATTAAAGGAAAAACAAATTTATTTTTTCATGATTAATTTTGCTATTTTGTTTTTTTCTAAAATAATGGTAAATTTGAATGTTCACTTGAATAAGAACGATTAACTAATCTTAATAAAAAGTTATTTTATTGACTAAAAATTTAATTGAATTCGATTTATTTTTAAAATTTAATTGAGTTTACATGGTTTTTATAATGTGTACTACTTCCCTTATTTAAAATAACACCATATACCCTGCTTGAGATGGAGTCATACAAAGATTTTAAATAATCTAAAGAAATTTGGTACCAGGCTTCATTTATTGCCTTAATAAGGCTTTTTTTACTGTCGAATTGTCGACCACCATCGTAAACTTTCCGAGACAGCCAACCTCACACGTTTTCCATGAAATTGAGATCAGGAGAATACAGAGGCCACGGCAAAAGCTCTACATTTTGCTTCGATATCCATGATTTGATTATGTAAGCTGTATGGATAGGGGCATTATCTTGCTGATATATCCATGGCAATGGCCCAAAAGTATCATTGAAGCGGGAAAATGCTTCTTCCCGGCTGTGGTGTTTTGCTAAAAACTTTTCCTCTTTTCGAAGTTCGTGAAAATAATAATTAAACCAATTAGGGCCATCGAGGTTAAATTTCTTCTCATCAGAAAAAACGACACGTTTCCATTTTTCAGCCCATTTCATATGCTGCCTCGAGAAATCTAACTTTTTCTATTTTCTCTCCTGATCTAGAGGTTGTTTATTTGGAGCTTTCTTCGTATAAGGGTGATTTGATTTTTTAATCACTCTCTATACTGTTATTCGGCTGGCTTCCACACCAACTCTAGCTTAAATTTTTGCACAAAATAGTGTGCATTTGGATGCTGCCCTTAGTATGACCCGCTTGTCGGCTGCAGATGTGGCCTCAATTGTTCGGCCTTTATTGTTTGAGCCATATTCTCTTGGATTTGTTGTAAAATTGAAGATAACAGTCTTACTTCTCCCTATTTTATCTGCAATTGTTTGTAGAGAATTATTTTCACTGTATAGTACTTGAATTTGGGCTATTTCTTCCTTACTAAGTTTTTTTCCTCGACCCATATTTAAATTTTTTTTATGTTAAATTGGTAACCTTTTTTAAAAAATTTATTTAATTTAAGTTTAAGTTGCCCACACTTCAAATTTATTGATAATATGGTCGTTTCTATTCAAGTGAAACAAACAAAAATCATACTTTTTAAGGAAAAACAAAATAAAATAAAATTCTTCTGGCCTACTAATTTATTTTTATTTAAAAATAATGTAATTTTAAACAAGTGCGAATCCTATAAAAGCCAATCTTGGAAAAGTTGTATCGATTTTAAAATATTTCAAAAAAACGGTCGTTCCTATTCAAGTGAACTGCAGTGTATGTAGATGATAAAAAATAACACTACATGTAAAAATCCTTGTAAATATCATCGTGTAATTTACACGCCCAACTGGTTCCAGAGAGATTGTTGTGCATATATTTTAGCTAGATTGTCATGTTCATTTTCTCTTTTTTGTTGGAGCGTTTTAGATTAGGTTCAGTGGATACACTAAGATGAGAACTAAATAGTTTGTATAATATAGGTTGACTTTTTTTGAACACATATCGTCAAATTGCACAAAGCGTATTACAACTAGGCATGTTTGGCCAGAACTGCAATGCAATAGATAACGTCCTTTAAGCTAAAGTATTTTTGTAATGGCGTACAAATTGTTGGCCTCATTAATAAACAGGTGAGCAGAATTGGCATTTTTCTACTTGATTAGTATCAAATAATAATATACAGCTTGCCCTTCAACTGTCCTTGTGCATCTATTAAAAATATTGGTTCAAATGAATCAGCACTGCAAATCCAATTTTCAGGTAGCTGACCAAAAGGGGAGTCTAATTTAGACATGGGAGAGTTTGAACATTTATTCACCTTATAGCTACGCCACTGCCAAATGATATGGAAAAGGCTGAAAATATTTTTTATCTTTTATCAAAATTCCCACAATTAAGCAAAACAATTAAAGGTAGATAGTATAATATAGTAACTAATTAAAAATGTATGTGAAGAATTTTAGATTACCACGATTTATCTTGCGGATGGCCTAGGTTTAATAAACGATTATATGTAACCTTTTTTTTGAGTATTCATATCAGATTCCGGAAATATTGCAATTCTTTAAGCATTTCAATTTACCCATGTACATGGTAGATAATAAAAAGGCCATATCGTCGTTATCACCGAAAATTTATTTTTCCGCTATTATTTATGGGTTTTGATAATAAAACAGTTATAAGGGGTTATTTAATCAAAAGAATATCTCTTTTAATCACAACAAACGATGATAAGTTCAATCGCGGCCTTATCACATTGTCGAAAATATTAATAACTAGAAACAATATTAGAAGACTAGTCGACCAATTTGGATATTTAACTGAATAATTATAAATAATTTACAAAAATGTACGAGTGGTACATGTTTTTGTGGCTCGCGATTTCACTCTTGTTTATATTTTGTTTCGGGGTAAGCTCTTCATCACCATTTCTATATATATATAATTATTTTGCATATATCTATAATAAATTAATCACGAATTCGTAGCGTGAAGCATTACGGCGGCGACGAGTATTCTTACAACAAGCAATCGCCCAAAGAAATGGGAACATAGTCATAGCGCAAGGAGTGCGGCATAATCAAATGTATGTTTATTCAATATCGACTCATGATAGGAATATTAGACAAACAGCTGTAAATATACCAGGTGCGTAGTTAATTAATCAATAATTTATTTTTATTCATAGTTTATCTAATTTTATACTTGGAAGTGTGTAGGCTAGTGTAGATTTTTTGTCAGTGAGTCATTTTGTGCTGAGTTGACAAAACACTTGATTATTGGTCATTATATCGAGGTGACAGTTAAAACCTTTTCATCCTGTCTAGTAATTAAAATAGTATCTACAAAATAAACCCCATTTTAGTGCTTATAAAACCATTTTCTCTAAGATTAGATGTTATCAGATATATTCTATTGTTTCAAATTCAAAAGATTGTCAGATTGTCAAAAGTTAATATTTGAGACTTATTGCGTAGTTGAATTGTAGTGACAAGTAAATAGTAGAGTCATTCTATAAAGAGCAGAGACCTTACAATAGAGGGAGCTATACAGGTGAAAACGATTTGTTTGTTTTTGCATCTGCACAATCATCAAACTATTTGTTTGCTATTCCACTCAACGGCCACTCTTTATGTCGAAGGCAAACCTAGACCACACATAGATCGGTGTCGGTCTAATGTGGTATAACACAGTTAAATCGAGTTTGATTATACATTAGCAGATTTATAACCCAATAACCAAATGGATCAATTAAGGCGGTATTGGATTGATGACAATTTTTATACAAAGTGATTTTTTCATATAAAGGGTGTCCCACTAAGAAGTTCCAATTTACAAATAACAAAAGGCTTCCAATATACTTCAAAATTTATTTTTTTTTGAAACTACAATCCTTCTGGTTATTTATCGAAACTTATTTCTGAGCACATTTTGGATTGTGTGCGGATCGGTAATAGTTGCTTTACTATTGGCTTTCAAATGCTACATTTTTTGTGGATTGTCCGTATAACACTTGTACTTCACGACACACCACACATAAAAATCAAAAGGCTTCAAATCACAGTTTCTTGCCGGCCAATTCATGACACCATTTCGACTAATAATGCGGCCAATTTTTGACACCTGTTTACTATTTATTCCAAATATTGTCTTCAAGATATGCCCACAAAAAAGATGTTAACATGTGACGTTAAGTAATTCCGTTGATCGTAACGGTTGCGCAGGCCTCATCTTAGAAGGAATATGGCCCAATAATGTCGAAGCACCCAACACACGCAATGCATACATTTGATTTTCCTTTATATCTTCTTGTTGATTTTCCGATCCCCAAATACGACAATTACGTTTGTTTACGAATCCAACGATATGGAAATGCGCATCGTCCGTCTTTGTTGTGATAGTAATTTTCCAACATTTCCCACTTTTATTAAAACGTTACACGACTCATTTCGTCCACTAGAAATAATATACTGAGTTCTGTCAAAAAAAGAATGATATTAGTGGTGCCAGAGCCGATATGTAACCGATATGTAAAATCTGTTCCGGTCTTCGGGACACCCTATAAGTCTTACTATTCTCGATTCAACGTGATTTATTGTTAAGATTTGGCGCTTCTGTATTTGATAGGAACTATTTTGAAAAATACCAACCATGGCCCATTGATCGTTCATTTTGTAAATAACGAACATTCCAGACACCATTGAAAAGATTTTGTAACTAGTTGCACTGTAAAATAGTTTGAGATTGTATTGGTACATAAGAGCATTGATTGATGGAAATATATTCATAATTTAGTTATATTAAATCCTATTAAAATATCTTAATATAAAGGAAGATAAAATAAGAGCTTCCTGAAATTTTTTGAAATTATCAAAAATTGTTTTTGTGACGTAAGTTTGGTTTATGACATTTGATGTTTAAAAATCATTTCTTTTAAATGTTTTCCACGGCTGGCTCTTAGATGATCCGTTCTATGAATCCAACTTACCAGCACCCTTTCGAGCATGTCGGACGATATTCCGTTAATTACGCATGTAATGTTCACTTTTATTGTAGTAATCCATTGTGGCTTGTCGATATAAACAAGTGATTTCAGGTAGAAGTGTTTGGGGGCCAATTCATGGGTCCCTTTCTTGACATGATGTTCTCATTAAAAAATTTTTTTCACTAAATCGATGGTTTGCTCTGCTGTGTGGCACGTTGCATCATCCTGTTGAAACCGCAAGTCGGCTTACCAATATCTTAAATTTTTAGCAATAAAAATTCATTGACCATTGCTCTGTATAGTTTTCGCCATTGGCGTTTACACGCAATTGTAAAGAAATACGATCCAATGATGCGCAATCTGCCCATAAACTGAACCAAACAGTACATTTTTCAGGGTGTATTGGAAGCTCTTGAATCTATTCTCGCTGTTCATCAGAAAAATTCTTGAACAAGCCTTCAAGATCCCTCTTCAAAATACGCCACAATGTGTTATATATGAGAAACCCGAATCTTGAGAACATTGACGAAATGATTGCTTGCTTTCTTCTCGTAACTTTCAGCTACAGCAGCAATATTCACATCAAATAAACTTGTACACACTCTAACAATTTTTAACTGAACACTGATTTTCAAAGTAAATTTTCACAACTTGTAAACATTGTTCTCGCATAAGTCTATACATGGTGAAATGTCAATGAATACTAAACGCAAATGTCATATGAACATGACAGTTGTCACAAATGAATTTCAATGAGAATCCCACTTGGAAAAATGACCTCCTATTGGATCACTCTTGATTCTTTTGTTAGAAGCCATCTCTCATGCTAATACCGCAAGAACCAATTAAATCACGTTATAGATTTCAATAGTGTACGTAAAGTACTCACTAAGAAAATCATTCCAATATCTGAGACATCTTAATGTCAAAGTTTCAACAGGCAGCGGCGTATAATGGAATACCAACCGGGAATAGTGTTGGATGTAGCCATGGAATGGCTTTTCCAGTTAATGTTTATAGGAAAAGCAGTCTAAGTTCACTAAGCATACTAAGTACGGATGTAAAGTGTAAAAAGAAAGGGCAACTGGAATAAATCACAGGTTTTTCCTTTCATCTGGCATTATACATTCATAGAGTTGTTACTCATATTCCTCTCAAGTCAGTCATTACGGGGTTTCTAATATTCTGAACAAAGTATAGGTAACTCACCGCAATTAATGGCTCTCACTTGAAACTCATATAATAAAAGCGCAACTCGCCGGGTCGTTATCACATAAATAGCCGTTATCTATATAGACACACTTATCAGTCGCGTAGATGGCATATACTAACATTTTTTATATTAACGAATAAATTAAAAGATTCTAGACACTTGAATCTTATTATTATTTGAAACGTGCGTAACTGCAGGTATTATGAAACTTTCATTATGAGTACGAAATCAACTGAAAGTTATTTTATCTGCATGTGCAAACACTTCATTAGATTGAAGTATCAAACTAATTACCTATATCACCAGTGAGACATTATAATGCGTCAGGTCGAACACTTTTCTGAAATTGATTGAGACATTTTCAATTATAATTTCGCTTTTTTGTTTTATCAATGTCACGGCTGGATCACCAGGTCCGTTCTCCTTTCGGACTCTTCAACAGAAAGTTTTATAGATGTGTTTACTGACATCAGTGATCGTAAGCAAATTATGAAAATTTAAATATATTTTATTTTATTTATTACAGATGTCGATCTTCCACCTAAATATGAAGAAGTTGTGCCACAGCCTCCAAATTTACAACCTGTTAAATAAATATTTATTTGAAATAAAATTGTTTTAATAAGAATTATTATAAATAACGTCGCTTGTCGCAGGATGCTACTTAACCTGGTTTTCAGCGATCATAAGGACATGAGCTCGTTAAGATGGTTCAACAGTTGTTATAATAATGTCATTACGGATAGCGTCAAACTAATTTTAAAGCTCTGTATTAGTACCCGGATACTAGATGATGGCAACGTGGGGTGTAAAGTAACTATTCTGGCGGGTTTGACAAGTCTGAAATAATATTGTATTGAACTCATTGGAAAGCGTCTCCTAAAGTCACCGGAATTTTTTGTTTGTAATGCAATCTTATTTGAAGTAGTGGGATTCTTAATAAAACAGATGATTTTGGACTAGACCAATGAGATCATAATTGAAGTACATATACGTCAGATTTAAATGACGGTTATAGATATGTTTACGGTCGAAGTCTGAAAATGTGCCGTGGTTTAATTTGATCCGAGGATGAAGTTGGAGTTAATTTCGTTATTTGTTGCAGAATTTAAATACGATGTCAACAATTGTTTAATGCTTAAGGTGGTAAAAATCAAACCAACGATTGTTCGTTTGATTTTGAACAACCTCCAAAAGAGTAGAACAACCTCCAAAAGAATAAAATGTGAATTCGACTTTCTATACGACGGCAATCAATGATTGATATTTACATCATGACGAACCATTCGAGTTTTCTAAATTAACGATTACTCTATATCGTCGGATAAAACCTTCAAAGTGTCAGCAGGTATAATTCACTAGGATTGCTTGCCAAGTTAAACACATTGAGACTTGATCTTGTGAATTAGGAACCAATCCTGGAAATTTGAGAGGTTGTCTCTAGATTAGTATACTGTTTGGGTGCAGTTTCCACTTTTGTGGATGTTGACTACGCTCTAAGGGTGACGTTATTATCTCTTCAGATAGATATCGACTATCACTTTGGTGGTCTACACCAGAAAAGAGGGGAAACCTATCAACAACCTTCTTTGGGACAGTAATTTAGTAAAGTTCTCAGTCATTCGGACATAGTTCCCTGAATGATCATATGTTTCAAATGAAAATTCGAAACAACGCAAACTACGAACAGTATGGGACAAAAAAGAGAAAGAGAAACTTATGAGCGCTTGGGCTTAATTCGAAGAATCAGCAGACGAGAGTGTATGTCTGAAGAGGATGTCACAATGGGCCAATTGAGCCTGGATAACGGGGAAAAAATTCCTAACTCTTCAGAACGTAGCTCGTTAATTTTCGGTAGCTTTGAGTGAACCTTGCAGCTTTCGGTAATTTGACAAAACAAGGTAGACAGTAATAGAATTTGTATATGCTACTAATACACGTGTAATTCTGGTCTGAAGGTATCACTTGAATCTATTGACTATAAAAAATATCATAAAATAGTGAAAGTGGTCTGACGACATACGTGTTTTTATTTTAAATTATATGCCAATGGTAAACAGGTGTTTGAATTTGGTATGCATTCCCATTGCATTGATGCAAAAGTCGATTATATTGGCAAATACAAATGCAAATGAGTTTTGATATTCCTTCAGCTCTCAGAATTTTATAATAATTTTAAAACCATTGAGTTGTTGGTAGTTCATGTAAAACTTTATTTATAACTGAGCTTAGATCTAATTCTCGCATGGAGTACCTTTAATGGCATCGACAACCGATTTGCTTAAAATTCTATAATTATATTGTTCTGGATCGAGTTCACCATAAATAAATAACGGCATACGATCTGATAGCACCCACAATACGCTTTCACTGTCCACTTTCAAATCGTTGGGAAAAACTAGGGCATCACTATCCGAATCGACTAATCCTTGTGTTTCGGGCGTATACGGTTTTCGTGTATTCCAACATCCAATTGCGTCTTTATTCACTTGTGTATAAAATATAACACCTGATTGTTCATCTAAAAATTCGGCTGATGATTGTCCATTTTGTCCACGATCACCCAAATATTTATAATCATAATAAGCGTCAGCACTTTGTGAATACGTCTCGTTCTGTAAAACTTTGTTCGATACATAAAATTCACGGTTCGATGACAAAGCATGGAAGTAGACACGACGTGATCTAAAATTAGATTAACATTGTAAATTCTGTTTCTACTTAAACGTAAAATTTATTTACCCATCTTCTTGAATTTTATCAAGGGCCATTCCGAAAACACCGTCAGTCCATTGGAAATTGATCCCAGCAATATTGTAATCTCCTTTCAATGGATCAAAGTGGAAGAAATTGTGTTTAACACGCCACGATTTATTCTCTTTGAATGAATATACAATAACACTGTAAGTCCCAAGGTCAGGTATATAAGCAAATGCATTGCCGCAATCAGCCGGATTCACATCAACGATCTGAAACATGATGATATAATTTCTTCGTTCAAATAAATACATTTTGGGAATACTTACCACATTGGCAAAAAATGTGTCCTCTTTCGTATGTGATTCGGGAATTGAAAATCGTCTTATCAATTGGTCGGTGTTCAAATCAAAAATTACAAGAGCAGGCGGTGCAATCTGCTTAGCGTTTCCTAATATATCACTCAAACCGGTGTCCATAACCCATAAGCGGTCACATTCGTCGGCACGAATGCGAAATGTTGAAATGATTGTTGAATTGTCGATTTCAATATCAGATTTTTCCGCTGTCTTTGCGTTCGCCCGATCAACTGCCATACCATCGACAACAGGTGTATCATTAGTTTCGACAGGAAGCGTATTGGCTTCCCACGATGGATAAGGGTGAAGTACTGGCGATACCATTTTATCGGCCAAGTCAATGTAATTTAATGAAGCTGCAACACCGTGTTTCCATCTACAAAGTAAAAAATTGTTGTTTGTTAGTTTGTTGTAATTTTATGATAGCATATAGCTAATGTATTAAATCAGTTAAATGATATGAGGTTGATATCATCAAAGTCTTCAATTGTTTCCCAAATAGAGAACAGTTTTTCTGATTTCATTTATAAGACCGTACCATTAATTTACAATGACCAAGGCATAATCATCCAATGCTTAATCCAGGTAATCAGCATATAGCCTTGGAAAAGACGCAGTACCTCATAATTTTGCGTATAAATTATCGAATACTTAAGCAAGTGGTTTAGTTAAACCGTATTCAATGAGAGTTATAACTCTTATAACAAGCACTGAGGTGGAATCTGAATAGAACTTCAAGTATACAATGGTCCATTTGGGAATGCATCCCCAAATTATCATCCAGGAAAGAAAACCTCGTTATTTAACCAATAGAAGTAAGAAAACTAGTGCAGGAAAAACGGAAAGCCCGAAAGAAATGGCAGAATAAGCAAGAGAACACCACCTTAAACAAAATATGCATCAAACTTAAGGCATTAAAGTAGTGAAAAATGAAACAATTGAAAAATTTCTTTGCTCTCCTAGCTCCAACTAAAGATTCAGACTATTCTCTCTGGAAACTAACAAAAGAGTTTAAATTATGAAAAACGCAGATTCCCTCAATTAAAATAAACGATATAGGAAATGGGCTAGAAGTACGAAAGACAAGGCTGATCTGTTTACTGAACATCTTGAAGAAACGTTTCAATTTCTAGGTCGGAAAGCCAGTTACAAATACAGTACTGATACGCCCATATATCTGGTTTGGAACATTGGAAGAACCAAAACCAAGGAAAGCTCCTGGTTACGATTTGATAACAGAAGAAACAATAAAGGAACTGCCTGAAAAAGGCTCAACAACCTTTGATAAGTTGTGGCACAGAGATTTACTCTTCAAGTTACATTGAAAATCGCCACCAACACTAAAATAATACAAACTTTTCAAATAAAAGTCGAGTTAGTTAACGCTCCCTGGTATATAAGGAATTATGACCTCCAAAGGCAGGAAATAAATATCAAAACGGCTCAAGAAGATTTATCAACACGTAAACGAAGACTTAGTATTTTGAACACATGCAGTAAGACGATTCCAGAGAACGAAACCAGTTGATTTAATAGATTAAGGACATTAGTGCAAATATTACTTCAGTAAATGACCTATAAATGGAGCTGGCCAGTGGGCCTCTTCACATTCACAAGAGACTAAATTAAGATAACAAAAGTACTAGGAAAATTGTATTTAGTGTGATAATTAAAATGAAATAAAAAATATTCGAAGATGTACAGGAATACCTCGATTAACGCACCTCTTTTAGCGCAGTTTCTCTTTTGATTTAGAAAAAAAAAATTTAAACTGAAGAAATTTTGTATAAAATTGTTCATTCGAAATAGTGATATGGTTTGATATAGACCTCAGACGGGTAGACCGCAGACACATGTTGATAAGCAAACTAGAAAAAAACTTAACGTTGGACATATAAATGAAAGTAATAAGGCGAGAACGGTGAACGACAATCCGAAGTGTCTTTTGGAAGTTTTTCTTAAAAATTCTGATAAAATTAAAAAATCCATTTGTGCAACAATTTTATTATCTGCCAAGAAAGTAACAGGCTCCGCAGCTTATATTCAATTTTGATGAGACTAGTCTGTTTTTGAAGAAAATACCATCAAAAACATTCATCTCCCAAACAGAAAAAAGGGATTTCAGGATAAAACTGCTACTCATTTACCATTCTGAAAATCCTAGGGCCATGAACGAGATTTCTATTCAAGCGATGCCTGTGATTTCGATGGCAAACTGAAAAGCATGGATGACTGCAATTTTATTTAAACAATGGTGTCAAGAGCATTTCGCTCCTGCTGTGAAAGCCTATTGTGATAGAAATGGATTAGAAAAATCATTGCTAATTCTCGACCATCAAAATTTATCACAATTTCAAACTTGTTTGCCTGAAGAAATTATTTTTCGACCTCCAAGTACCACATCAATTTTATAATCGATGTACCTAGGAGTCATGACAACTTTCAAGGCACGTTGAATTTTAAGCACGTTGAACAGCAATCAATGTTCCATTAAAGAATTTTGGAGGAAATTTACAATGAATGCCATAGAAAATATCAGTTTATCATGGAATGAAGTGCAACAAAGTTATCTCAAAAGATGTTGGAACCCTACATTTTAATGTAAATAGCACAGCACATCTTTTAACACTGTTTCTGTTAACGCCTAATTTTCAGACACGCAATATGAGCGTTACACGAGGTATGCCTGTATAGAGATACTCGTATATAATAACACTATTACGAAATTGTGGTTCTTGCTGTGAACAACCCAATGTTTATTGTTCCGTTTCACCACTTTTTGTTGTTTGATATATTTTTTATGAGTTTACACGTATTAAAGATAAGATTATTTCTTCTTTGGAATTACAATCAAATCCATTGTGATAGTCCATGAATGCATTTTGATATAGACTGGTCGGTCGGTCATTACTGTACAACTATTTTTTGTCATCTTAGTGATTATTTGAATTAGGACACGTTTTCACACCGATAAGAATTGCATTATTTAATATGTTACTAAGCACTGATTATATATACACAAGTATATTTCTGATTAACTGGAATATTCCCTTGAATATATTGAGTAATCTAGGCCTTTTTCGTCTAGGTCTAGGTCTTCTGAAAGTCACAATGGTGGTATCATATACAAATAATATGACTGGATCTGTTATATCCGGTACTACTATATCTGTCTGTCTGTTGCGATCGATTTCAACACCTGGAGTCATTGACATGGACAGTGACGGACGATCAATAGGCAATCGTCGATTGAAATCTGAAATGTCGATTTGTGACCACCACTTCAAATATGCGATTGTTATTGAAGTGGATCATAAAATTGACATCTTTTATCAAAATCACCACCCAGAGAAGAACGAATTATTAAAAGTAGTTTCTCTACTCCGTTTTACAAAACGAAATTAACTCAAAAATTGATTTGAACAACAAGGTCTATAAGATGGTGTTGCGCCGAGTTCTTAGAAGACTGTGAATTATTATTCGACATGTTATCTTGGTTTAATTCGTTTGATTGATGTTGGAGCTAGGAGTTCCGTAATGACATTAATTCTCTCTGTTCAGGGAATAATTCAGGCGATATGGGAATAAGATGATATACTCTGACAAGATCTATTTTGGAAAAGTGCATGGAAAAGTGTTGTATATATGGAATCGGGTAGTGGTCAGATGATGTGACTGCGTTTAAACTGCAATAGTCTCCACAAAGTCTGCAATCTAGATCTTTATGGCGAACTGAATCTAGTCTTTATGGTCTTGAAACTGGTAAATGGCCTTCAGTAACAATGTGTCGGACTGGTAAGTTGAATTTTGGCACTGCTGTAAGAGAAGGATGTTTCTTAAGCAGCGTGTCATAGCCGTTGTCAATCATGTAACTCGTTGTCAACTCTGACCACTGTGGAATTTATTGACAGCTGAGTCGCTGAATCAACCAGCCGTTTGTGAGATCAACTAGAAGGCCAAGTTTACTCAGGAAATCAGCACCAATGATCGAACAATTCACTGCTGCGAGAATGAACGCATGAGTCAATTTACGTCTAAATCCGAGATCTATCTGAAGCAACTTTGTGCCGTAGGTGTTGATTGTTGTGCCATTGGCTGCTGATAATACTAGTATTTAAATTTAAATATATTAACGTGTTAAAACGTTGGACAGAGAGCACTGAAAGATCAGCCCCCGTGTCGATGAAGAATGCCAGGTGATTTGATTTGTCGAGTATGAAAAGTTGTCGGCTCGTTGCAGGGAAATTGTTTTAAATGTATTTTGTCTCAAATTCTACTTCCCTGCCGCAGCCGCAATAGATGCAGGCTAGTTAAAATTACATGGTTGTGTGCAATTACGATCATTGGAGCCGTACTTTGCATGATACTAACAAATGTCATTTATATTTCCGCGGGCTCGTGTTATGTCTGCCAATCGGTTCAATCTGGAATATTTCACAAAATGATCTTGGTTTTCAATGACCATCGTATGCGCCACCAATTCGACGAATGGGTTGAAGTACAAATTGATATTGATGTGGAATTTCCATTTAAAATGTTGCTCTCCGATTAAGCCCATTTTTGGTCATATGGGTATGTAAATGAGCAGATTTATCGCATTTGGAGTGAGGTTAATCCACAAACTTTTGTTGAAACACTATTACATCCACAGAAAATGACTGTTTGGTGCGCTTAATATGGGCTGGTGGTCCATATGTCTAAAAACGATGATGGACAGGAAGTTACTGTCAATGGTGAGCGGTATAGGGACATGATTAAAATAAAAGAATTATTTTGCGTATAATGATCCAATTAATTGGCCACCAAGATCGTGTGATTTAACCCCATTGGATTATTTCTTTGGGGCTATGTAAAGTTACTTGCCTACGCCGATAAACCAGATACAATTGAACACCTGATGCAAATGCTGCGAAAAGTTTGTGAAAATGGTGTTCCATATTGCGAGTTGTATACGCCAGAAGTGGCGGCCATATGGCCAAAATCATATTCAAACATTAATGGCATAAAATGTTCTATCCAATAAAGCCAGTTTTATTGACATTTAAAATATATTTCTTTGTTTTATTATTAACTTGTGGAACTCTATAAAAATACCCTTTTCTTATCTATCTATACCCCATATTAGTCGCCGGTTTCTTATCTCGCCGAGGTCTCCAGTTCGATCCTCGCCGTAAATTAGCATGCATTGGATGACATAAAAAGTGTTTGTGTCTAAAAGCATTAGTTGGGCTTATTTAGGTGGGCACCACCCATTATATAGGTGGGCACCACCCACCTATATAATGTGCACTACCAATACGTTAAAACGGTTCATAAGGTCATAGTTGAGATAGGGCAAGGGCCATTAATGGCTTCTTAGCCATAGCATATTTATTTTACACCCCATGTTGTAGCCTAAAGCTTATAGGCCATCGATCATCCTTCCAGCAGACGTATAATACGCGTTATGGAACATATTGTCCTATTTGGGCATATTGGGACGTTCTCAAAGATTGTAAAAACGATCAATACAGAAAATCATCTACTTCCAACTTCTAACACAACCACAATATGCTGTTCAATAATTGATCTTTAAGATTGCAAATTGTCTTATTTTGGTCAAGACTCTTAGCTAATTGTTTGTTTGTTCATACACATTTCATAAAAAAATCCAAAAGAATTACATTTGAGCGTATCTTAACATTGAAGAATATTAAATCGATTACTATATAGAAAAAAACTCAAGAAAACCTTGAAGATAAATCGATATTCCAATGGTCGATTAATCATGTGTTGTTTCAACATTAAAGCGTGTTAAGAAAGGGTAATTCACTTTCCAAAAAATTTATCCGATGATTATATTAGATTATGACATTGAAACGCGTTCAAAACAACCGAGACCATTGCAAGTTGCATTCTAAAACTGTCCATACGGTTAAGAACGTACCAAAACTATAACTTACAGGTCATTGCACTCCAAAACTATTAAACTATTTAAACAGTATTTTTGGGTATAATATAATTTGATTACAGTCGTAAATGTTGGACCATCTTAAGCTATTTATATAATAATGTTCGTATGTACATTCCAAATGTATGTATGTGTATGGGCATTTAGATTCCGTTAGAAACTTATATGTAGTACAAATTTGCTTTCTTACTATTTACCTGTTATTTGTTATTAATCATATTATATCGCTACGTAAGCGATTTACATAATTAATGTATTAAATTTACATAACATGTATATATGAAAGATACGTCTGAATCTGATGAATGGTGGTACTTCTAAATGGAATCTGAGTTTATCACTTTTATAAAGTTACTGATATAAGTATGTCAATGGTCAATCTGTCTATAGAACTTTGCATAGTTAATCGATTACAAAATAGTTTGGTTACGGTTGATGTACATATATACAAGGTACAACAAGTTAAACATACTTTAAATGAGCATTTCATGCTACTAAATAATTATAATCGTCTATTTTACATTTTTATATTTTGCAATAAAATAAATAATATATTTAATTTAGCGGAAATTTTTATAATTAAACATAATATGATTGGCAAACATACAATTGCATCACACAGCCTCTTATGTTATAATCTATACGAGGGTGGAGTGAGAAGTCTGTGTCAATACCATCTGTCATGTGTCAATACCACATCTGTCACTAGATCAAACTGAAATTTCCAGACAGATTTGTCATTTAGTTCAGTTTTGACAGCCATTCAAAACAGACAGCCCATTGTGGTTTGCAAACATGGAATGAAGTGTGGTCGTACAAGCATAACTAATGCCGAACATCCAGGATGTCCAAATGAAGCCACCATACCTAAAATGAAGTCACCACACCTAGAAAATGAAGATGACAAGCGGTGATCTATCCGAACCGACTACAACACGAAAAGAGCAATTTATAAACCACCAACGTGGAAAGTCAGGTTATTCCGATTTCGAAACAAAATCGATTTTGAATGATGGCGATCGATCATCAACTGGAATGAAATGTTATATTATTGGGCGATCTACGACAAAGATTACAATGGGGTTGGAAAAAGCAACAATCATCGTCGGAATTAAAAGGCTCGACTGGGAGTATACTAACATCGAACAGTTCTAGTAATATTCGTTGTAAATAACAGGACAGTTAAAATTAGAGGGACAGGGTTTAATACAATTTCCAGATGAAAAAAATTTTCAAAAACAAAATAGACGACTGTAAACCTTTCAAAAATGATTCCGGAAAAATTGATTATGGCGCTAAACGGACTAGTTCCAAAAAGGGAAAATGGTGATGATGAATCGGTGCATAGTACGAACAAATTTGATTTTGACAAAGAGTTGCAAAAATTAAGAAGGTCCAGCACTAACTATTATCATAAACGTGACAAAACAAAAGTGGAGCAAAAGTTAATGTAAATAACGAAAATAATATCTCGTTATTTACATTGACCGTTTAAGTGTCGTTTAGACTAAACCCCACTATACCGTGGGCACCATTCAGACTTCCTCAATTGTTTTTTTTTTCTAAATATTGTGTCTTCCTTGAATTCCCTTTTACCTCAGGTAAATTTAATTTGAATAAGTAAAGAAGTTATTTAGACAAACCATTATTCGAGTACGATCTTGTTGCAGTGTGGAACTCATAGGCAGAACCATTGCCCAAGTAGTACTATATAGACTGAGCAATGTAATGTGCAGTTGGTCTGCACCACTCTGGTCAGAAGGACTTCGGCTCCAAAACAGATAGTAGAAGCAGAAACAAAAAGTTCTTCAAACTGTAATTCTTCAAACTCAAGTGATATGCTTGAGATAATGAATGCTTTAGGTTCGACGCATGATCTAATGAGTTTAGTGTAGGCATAAATTACAGATTTGGTATGATGGTTATAATTCTTTCGTATTGTCAAAGCAGACAACAATTTTAGAGCAGTTTATGTCAAAACTTGAAGTTCATATGTGCATTTGTTTCATCAAAAATTGTAAGCCTTTTCTGGTGAACTACAGAAATGAGCCATAACTAGTGGACTTGATATATATTTATTATACGTTTCGTATATGACCGTGCTAGCGAATTACAAGTACTTTGCTTAAAATATTTGTTTTGGGTCGAAGATATTTGTATTCGGAATCATTTGGTTACGTTACATTTGGCCACAGTGATATCAATGTTGCTTTAATATTTATCAGATTTTGATTATTTTCTGACCAATTATTCTGGATCATTTAAAAAGACTAAGGCGGTTTTATCAGCCAACAAGGTCATTGTCTTTTGAAATCCACGTAGCGTAATCGATTACCTTCAAACGGCGAGAACATTCAATGGTACATATGACTGCAACTTGATGAACCGTTTCAATGACCATTTCAGTTCTCTAGAGTTGCATCCAGACAATCCACGACTGCACACGTCTTTAGTTACCATGGCCAAAATCCATGAATTATCCTTCGAATCACATCCATATTCGCCATATTCTCCAGAATTGGTCCCATAATAAGGAAATCATCGATGCAACAAACGCTTGATGGACTAAGTGTATTGAGGTAAAAAGAGATTGTTCCAATTTTACCAAACTTCTCAATCCGCCCTGGTATATACGAGTTTCGTTATTAGGTGGTCTCGTTATTGGGTTAGATTGTGCGAGGGTGTTTCCAAAAAACCTATCATCGATCATTTTATTTCAAAATAAACTTTCAAATTCCATTTCTATACCAATAGCAAGTCAAAATGCAAATATAAACAAAATTGACTGATCAAAAGCTGAACCATAAATTAATTTAATTATAAGAATTCCAAAAATCTACATAACTAAAGAACTTAATATTAAGCTTGAGTTGAAAAACACAATACGCAATACATACACACATGGTGGTCAACATGTTATTTGAACAATAAATTAAGATTAAGACACATACCTTGGTACAGTTACGAATAATTTATTTTTCCATTTTTCAAGTCCAAGCGGCAAATTGTTCTTCTCGACATATCGGGTCGTATTGACAGCATCGAGTCTAACACTTTCGGATGGCCAATCAAAGCTCAACTCTTTCCATGCATATATTGTATCGAGCTTAATCGAATGCACACTATTTACCACTAGCACACACAATAAAGTGAAAGTACTGATTTTTAACATTTCAATATGATTTATTGTTATGATTGTTTATGAAACTAAAAACAAAATGAACGTGGCTTGTAAGTAACCGGAAACCACTTGTAACAATTAATAATAATGCACACTACCAACAAAACAACTATTAGACTTATATACGAGATTGAGTTAATCGAGAACGTCTTTATGTTCGTTCGCCGGCTTTTATAACAACTCTGCTGTTGAATCACTAATAGTTGGTAGTTTTGTTGGATTTATTTTGTTTGTTTAGTTTTGGTTTTGTTTTCGGCTGCCAATAAACAAATCAGTAAAATAAACGTTGTGAACGACATAGCACGATCTAATTTATGTGTACTGGATGCATAAATCGATGCCATTTATAGTGGTGCATATATATGTAACTGCTTAACATATACTCGCGTTTGTATGTACATAATCGTTGTATTGAGACTTACAATACTTGACTAACTAGTAGAAATGGCTAACCTTTGAATTGAATGTTTGCAAATTAAATTGTTTCATTGCACATAGGGGATGAAGTTATGCATTGGCATTCAGCATTATGACATATGTTTTGGTGTTTTGGAAAGATTTGGCATTGGGTTGAGAGACCCGGAATTAGTGTTGAAATTTTTTGCGAAATGATCTTGTTTGTTTATAAATTTATATTTGTATGACAGATATTACACATGAAGTGTAGTGCGAAAGTGAATATATATGTACATACTATTATGTATAGCGAGATAGTTTACATTTTGTGTTGGTTGGTTACAACACTCCACGTAATGATCATATAGTCACAATTTATGTACGCCATCTGTACCTTAAAATTAGAAACTATTTTGTGACATAAAAGATACTGAATCTAATAATTAGGGTGCTACACACTTTATTATGAAACACTCTATGATATGTTTGCTGGCGTCCGAGTTAGTCAGTTACTTTATAGCCATTGTCCTCGGCGACCGAGGACCATGGTCATAAAGTAACTGACATTATCAACATTCAAAAAAAGTGCTCAACTGTCTACTTTTTATGAAGTCCACAAAGTGATTATAAAATTATTAGACACTTCTAATTGTTTTATGTAGACCTGTAAGGTTTCTATTCAAACACTTAAAAAGGTAAGAGGTATATCTCAGTGTACAAATTGCCAACAGTTAGGAAACACGAAGAACTTCTGCAATATGCAAGTCAATGGGTCCAATATGCATATATAGCCATCAAACAAATCAATGTCAAAAGCCACGAAATGTTATACCAACTTATACACTGTGTGGAGTAAAGGTCATCCGGCTACAAAGGATGCCAGTTATATCAGAAAAAGTACTAAAACAACAGTAGCAGTGCGCCTACAACAAAAGCTAAACCAACAATATGATACTACTAGGAGTGAGTTTCCTCAAACCCCAAACAACAATTTCAATCAAGAAAGCAGGCAGAAATTTGGTGAACGAGCCAACCATCAGTAGTTAATATAATGAAAATGCTTACCGATTTCAGGCTGAAATAAGACAAAATTACACCCAGCTTACTACCAGGGTGGATAAATTGGAAGATAATTCCAAGCCGAAAAACAAACCGCTAAAACAAGAAAAGTAAATTACTGCAACGTTCCTATACGTATAATTATCTAAAATACTAATGGGCTTAATGCAAGAGCCCAAGAATTGGATGTATTTTTAAGAAACAACAACATAGATGTAGCTTTAAAATCAGGGATACACTTTATAGAGAAAAACTTTAACAATATTACGGGATATAGAGCCTATTGGACTTTGCATCCCAGTGGTCGTATACGGCAAGGGGTAGTAATGTTAATACAACAAAATATTCTACATTTTCAACAAGAAGAAACTACGGAGACGTTTATGCAAGTTACCGTAATAACTATTAAACGATTAACTGCCCACCAAGACATAATATAGCACAAAATCAATATGTCAACATTTTTAATAAGCTATGACCAAGGTTTATTATTACCGCCCAGGTGGTTCAGTGGTTAAAGCTGTGGCAGTTGGAGCGGGAGGTACCGGTTTCGAATCCCGATAGGGGCAGGATGCAAAAGGGATTTTCTACCATCTGATTACGATCGGTGGTGCTAGTGAACACATCTATGACCCCCTGTTGGAGCGCAGAACTCATGGGCCAATCGATCTTCTATGTCAGTACTATAGGCTGGCATGGAGCTCTGCAATGCGCAGATGGTTCAACGAATGTCGGACCTATAGCCATACGTCCTCGATTTGTAAAGTAGGCGTAAGGTAGGACGTAAATAAGAGAACCGCGAAAGTGCTGGGAGAGCCTTGAGCCCCAAAACAGATTGCATAGTATAAAATATAAAATAAAAAAATAAAAAAAATGTTTATTATAGGAAGTTACTACAACGACACACATACTGGATGGGGATCTTGATTTAAAAAACCAGGACAAGGATAAGAACTCCTAGGTGTAATAGAAGAGTTAGGTTGAGAATATCGCGTAATCACGTAAACCAACCTATTGGCCTACATACAGTAACAAGGTTGCTGATTTGATTGACTGTTATATTTTGAAAGAAGTAGCATCAAAATACATTGAAGTCGAAAGCATTGTCGACCTGAGTACACTAGTCATAAAAAAATTAAACCTAATCTTACTCATAAATTTACTGGTTCTGGTTTAACTTAAGTATCAAAACTAAACAAAAACTTGAATTACAAGCTAGATATTTTATTAACTCTATGCGTGAAGCAGCGTAACACTCGTTTACCACCTAGCGGGTCGAGAACTGATAAAAGAATGACGTAACAGAAGACGCATTTCTCATAGAACGAGAAAAATTATTAGTTAAAGAGAATTTAATCGGTTAAGTAATAATTTTATTACTAATTTTATTACTAATTTTATTACGTAATAATTTTACCGACCTATTAAATAACACAAAGAACATTGCTTTGAAAAGGATTAGGTACTAAAACTGACAATAATTATTCTCTTTGGAAAGCTACTAAATGATACAAGTGGCCAATAATCCAAGTGCCACCTATAAGGAGCATAAATGGTGAATAGGCGCGACTAAAGGTAATAAAGAAAAGTAGAACTGTTTGCAACACAATTTGACAACAGTATTTGAACCACACGACATACAATCTACGATTGACCCAAAACCAGTCTATAGATCTAGTTCAAATATTAGAAATGTTATCCCTCTAGAAATAGAACAAGAAATAGATATGAATTTGAATCCTATAAAAAGTCACCTGGAATTGAGTCGTCAAGGTCGTTTAAGCAGTTATCAAAGTGAGCAAGCGTGTCTCAGGAAGACATTCTAAGCTTAGCTTGTATTGTAAACGCCTGATCTACGAATTGATAACTAAACTAATTTGTAACTAAACTAATTTGTACCTATATGGTATCCAGCTTTGGGACTGCACTAAACAATTGAATCGTTTTATTATTCAATTTTCTACGCGCAATAATGAATTAGTATCACTATGTAACCAACGAAGAATTACACAACGACCTTAATGTAAAATGAATTAATGATGCTGACTAAGAATTTGCCATCAAACATGAAAGAAGATTACTACAACATACAAACAGTGAAACCTAATAACTTCTTGATATAACACTAGAATTTTGACGAAAAGAATTAAACCGCATGTTCGTTATTGGGAGTAGAATATAGATTGCTAGTAAATCCACTTTTTTTTGGTGGCTGCTATCGCACACTTAGACCGGCGACGGTCCGTTGTGATACCACTATATGTACGGCTATAGGTCCGATTTACGTTAAACCATCTGCGTATTGCATAGCTCCTTGTCAGCCTATAGTACTGATATGGACGATGGGACGGCCCTTTGATTATTAACTTAACAGTGAACAAGATGTTTTCATTTATACCACCGATCGCACCGCCCAAACGATCGATGGGAAAAATTCCTTTTTGCATCCGGCTCCTATCGGGATACGAACTCGGTAGCTTCCGCTCCAACTGCCACAGATTTAACCACTGCTCCACCTGGGCGGTAGTAAATCCACACTCGCTCCACTTATTTGTTTCAAATGCTAATAATCATTGGTAATAAATAATCATGTGATAAGATTATATTATTAAATAATAAAATCTTATAGCTCATAATTCATCAGCGATTTTCTATTCAAATAGTGAAAGTTATAGTATCATCCCTGTTGGTATCAAAACGCAATTCATCCCGCTTCAAATTCAAAAGCTTTAGCCACTTTTTTTCACAAATAGTTTTTTTATTATATTACAGACTCATTTGGGTTCATATTCGTAGCGCTAATCTCCACCCAAAACAGTTCTCTACTTAAAGATTTTAATGTCAATCTCATCACATATAACCAACGTATGGTTAACCACAAACTTATTTTAGAATCGGATGTATTATGGACCAGTTTGTTTGGATTCTTCTATCCAGATTGTAACTTCGTTGATTTATACTTTTAGTTTTCAAATAAAACTTTATTCCAATAGCATCATTTACGCTAAATCATTATTCTCCTCCAGTCCTAATCTTATTTATCATAATCTTATTTGCAAAATCGCCCTTTTACAGAAATTCATTAAATCAAAGGACTTAATTCAGAGACATCAGACTCGATCTTGGTTAGAAATACCTACTCGAGACATATAGGCTGTGTTTAAATTATTAATAACATGAATAATAAACGCCAAAAAGAAATATGTTGCGAAATGACATTAGAGCAGTCATCATTGAAGAAAAGGGACAGGATATGAGACGTGAGTGATATCTGCTTACTTTCCATATGTTATAGATCTTGATATTCTTACTCAACAGTTTAGGGCACGCAAAACGTAATAATATCCCAATCATTGTCGGATGTGATGCAAACTCACACCACATATGCTGGGCAGCTCCGATGTAAATCTAAAAGGTATTTTCCTCCTGGAAGTATTTTCAAATATATCATATTGGCATCTAACCTAATCATCGTGAATGTAGGCAATAGATCTGCCTTTTTGACATCCGTAAGGCAGGAAGTAATTGAAAATTCTATTGTCTCACGAAGTCGATGAGGGAAAGTCTCATTTCTGGCCATTGCTACATCTCGTTCTCCGTAACCAGCGATAAACCTGAAATTAAGAGAATTGAGGAACCCAAGAAACACAAATTGGGAACTTTATAGGGTCCCTTTAAACCAGTCACTTATATCTTCAGCAAAATCAGAAAAAGCGGAGGAATGGAATGAAGCAATAATCAGTGCCCCTAAGAAGAACTGGGCAGACAACCAAAAAAGCTGCTCAGTAAAGCCATAAAAACCGGTATAACGGAAGATTGAAAATTGTACAAATCTTTACAAAGAGAGTCAAAAATAAATTAAGTGGATAACACTACAGTGAGCGCATTACTCAATAGAGTGTTTTGTAGTAATATAAGATCACTAACTAGAGAAACCTGATGGAATTTATTTAAAATCAAGTGTAAACGGGATATTTCCCTTCAGTGCTAGTTTGATCTTGGGAGTCTTTCCATAATCATGGAGAAACTTCAGGATTGTGTTCATCCCCAAAGATGGAAAGTCTAGATATTAACAAGCAAAAAATGTTCGATCTATAAGCCTGTCCTCATTTTTACTTAAATGTTTAGTGTGCTTGATTGATAGGTACCTTTGATATAATGCACTGATAGAAAATTCTATCAGTACATTATACATTCCAAATCACACGCATATCAGAAAAGTAAATCTATTGAAACCCATGAAGTGGTTAAACGGTTGAAAATCGCCGGACAACAAATAATATGGGAGCGTTTTTGGACATCGAAGGTGCGATTGATAACACTTCTTTTAGTGCGATAATCTTTGCAGTTCTGCTGACGCACTGACTATACGTTTTGGTTACCAGAACCATAACTTCGTTTGCCGCACTTTATTGGTGGCCTGGAACATTGAATTGGGTTGAAGGGAAATCTCTAAATCACTTTCATACTTGATTGTCTGGGAGCATTGCACACCCCACTAACTACAGCTTTTAAAATGGCTGTGGGTTTCTTTGTATTAGAAGGTACGCAAGTTGGAAGGCAGCTTCAACCCAAACCATTTAAATAAATGGCGTTTTCCGCAGTCAAGGGATATAAACAATATAATTGTTTCTATATGTCCGTAGAGGAACGTAGAAAGAATGTAGCGGATCGTAATCTGTGTAACAATTGTTAGAGATTATTAAATCTCACAATGTGATATAACAGATGGGGCTTAATCATAATACACTGTTACATACAGACAATTCTAGTTCAACGAACAAGCACACCATCCAATCAGCACCATTTCACTTTAATCAAGCGTTTGATTTCAAATTTGGTTTAATTGTCACTGCACCAACCATCATTTCAAATTAACACTTTAGAATGGCCAATTTCAGTTAATATTAAACTGGCTGATCCATTATTTTACAAGCCAAATGAAATAGATTTGCTATTAGGTGCAGATATTTATTACAAATTGCCATCAGTTGGTCAAATTAATCTTGCCGATGAGCTTCCTATTTTACCAAATACGGTACTAAATTGGGTAGTGGCAGGTGGAAATTTAAGTTCATCACAAACAAATAGTAATTGCAATTTGGTTGCCACAGATACACAAAATTTAGATTCACTATTAGAGCGATTTTGTACAGTTGAAAAATTTAATACTTACACCGACTCATTACCCAAGTCTGACTGTGAAAACCATTTTAAGAAGAATGTGGCTCAGGACAGTAATGGCTAGTTTGTTGCAATACTGCCATTTTTAAATAGTCCATCTTTATTAGGTGGTTTATTATTCATGGCAAAAACGAGATTTCTAATGTTAGAAAGGCGTCCTAATAATAACCTGAAAATTAGAAAACACGATAGTACTTTTATGAGCGAATGTGAAAAGCTAAATCACATGGGCATAGTTGATATAATCCGCGTTTCATAACTCGAACTGATTCAGATCAGATCACATTTCATTATGGCTCAAAATGGGTCTTTGGTTTGCATGGAAAATGTGATCTGATCCGAATCAATTGGAGTCATGAAACGCGGCTAATATTGAATCTCTCAACAATCTTTACCTCATTATTTCGTAATGAAGCTTGATTCATCAACCACTAAATTAAGAGTAGTCCTCGACTACTCAGCACTACATTAACGCAATAATTTTGAGTTTCTGATGAAATAATGAATATCATCGATGTCCGTGTTGCAGGAGTCTATTAGTTGGTGCAGGAAGTATATGATCCATACAATTCCAGCCTGCCTTGAGTGAGACTAGGACGCAGTTACAGTCATTAGCTTCCTTTATTGGTAAAACAATTCAGCTTCATACCCTCTCTAAATGGCATCTTCTTATTTTTGACCTTTAAACCTACGTCATTGAAAATGAGAGTCTTAGACGTTTATAGTTCCTATAAAAAAAGAAACAACAAGGCTGTAATTATAAGTCCAATTGGTGATGATATAACGAGTATTTTTCATATAAGATCTCTAAGGATGTGAGGATATTAACAAAAAGCATCGATAGCAACATAATCCTAATAAGCAAATGTCTTAAAAAATGATCCTTCAGGTTTAACCACAGATCATTTAAGACAAAATTCCAAAAGAGGGTAAATAACATACTAGTTTATTCGAGATAGCTCTACTGCCAAATTTTCGAGTCAAGTTAAGCATTTGTGTCTTTGCCTTTCTTAAAAGGCATTAAAGAGACTCTGGAGCTTCTAAATTGAAAGCACCTAAGAGATACATCTGAGATGAGACACTGTTGAGAGCGCTTTTACACTACAACAGGTAACCTATTAGAATATTCGCTACATTCTTTTTTTTTGTTGAGCGGTTGCTACCGCACACTTGAAACCGGCGACGGTCCGTTGTGATACCACTATGTGATAGCCGTACATATGTACGGCTATAGGTCCGATTTTCGTAGAAAAATCTGTGCATTGCATAGGTTCATGTCAGCCTATAGTACTGATATGGACGATGGGACGGCCCATGGATTCTAAACTGAAAAGTGGATCCAGAGTTGTTAATTTCCACCACCGATCGCATCGCCCAAACGATCGATGGTGAAAAATCCCTTTTTGCACCCTGCCCCTATCGGGATTCAAACTTGGTATCTCCAACTACAACTGCCATAGCTTAAACCACTGCGCCACCTGGACGGTGCAGAGATATTAGTTCACTAGTACGCGCAAGTGAATCGCTAGTAGTTCGGTTCTTATCTTTGATAAATTTACGTCGGTTTATTTAGGAAAGATAGGAAACGATAGAAACTTCTACCGGTTTACTAGCGGGTACTAGTAGTTGGTCGATTGAAAAGCAACTATTAATAGCTTCACCGCTTCGATAGTCGTCTTTGAGATTGTAATGAAAGTTTTTTTTGCTGCCGGAAGGTACAAAAAATGGTTTTATTTGAGCATATTAAGCACAACATTTTTAATCACCTTCAGTCAAGACATGACTAAAGTCAATTATCAACAAGTAATTGTTTAAAATGAAACCTGGTAGATAAGGTAGATTATTTGCAATAAAATACAATTGATCAAATATTTCCGTGTAATGTTGACCCACGCAGCATCATTGGCAGTAGAGTTAACTAATACATCGTTCCAAGAAAAATAACAAAATATATAGTTAATTAATAGAAAATGCTTGGTCACGACAAGAATATTTTATATGATTGGTCACGCTTCAAGATTCGATCAATAAAAAAAATTATCAATTACACAAACAAACCGAATTGTGATAGATCAATAGAAACTGCGCCACGATCAATAAATTGGTTATAATTGGACACATTAATTATGATTATTTGGATGGTATGTATACATGCCATATGTACTCGTATGTTATAACACTTTGTACTATTTTGTTGTAATCTCTGTACATGAGTGAGTATTTATGTGGTAAACGAAAACTATTAAACTATTTTCACTCGCTTTAATTATTTTACATTACAGATCCACTAGACTCGTAACAATAATAAAAGTAAAATTTTACATAACAGTTTTCTTCTATTTATTTACCTGGAATGCGAAATTAAAACATAAAATTTGCATATAAAATATTCAGTAAACTTGTACAAGAATAATTAAACTATCGATTTGTGTGGATCAGTGTGTACCACAACTTGATTTAATTTGCATGTAATTTGTATTAAGCAAATAACACACACATTTTCTATAGGGTGATCAAATAATTCTATGAGATGTAAAAAAGTCACCATGAGATGTATGGCATCGGAGAAATGTCCATCATCAGCCATACCACTTACCGAATCTCTCGAATTATCTAAAGCACTGTAAGTTGTCCAGCTGACCGTATCACCCATTCAACAGCATTAATTGCTGTAGACGATATTGAATTGACATTTCAGGGATTATCACAACACTATCACGTACACCATCGTAACACATTATACGGAGAGTACACCATTATTTATTACTGTTGTCCTTCTTCAAATCTCATATTACGAGAGTGGAGTAATATGTCAATCTGTGACTGGACCAAATTAAAATTTTAAGACACATCTGTCATTTAGTTCAGTTTTAACAGCCATTAAAACAACCGATTGTTTTTTACGCAAACCAAAATTAAGCTTGATAATTGTTTGACCAAATCCATGATACAGAGTGAAAGTACGCGAGATAGCTGAGATTGTAGACATCTCAGATGAACATTTGCGGATTATATCCCACAAACATTTGAATATGAAAAAGCTTTCCGTGCGTTGGGCGCCGCGTTTGTTACAGTCGACCAAAAACACTCACGTGTGACAACTTCAGATGCAGGTTTGGCGATGTTCAAGCGAAATATTAAAGTATTTTGGCATCATTTCATAACTGTGGATGAAACATGGGTTCATCACTAAACACCGGAAACCAAAGAACATTCTAACCAATGAATTTCATACCGGTGAATCTGCTCCGAAGAGACTTGGGCGGTTTATCGGCCAACAAAGTCATGGCCATATTTTTTTGGTAGAGCACGCGATATAATCCACCACGATTGCCTTCAAACGAAGAAAACAGTCAACAGTGAATATTACTGCATTTTTTTGGACCGTTTCAAAGACATTTTAAAAGAATATTCTGCGAGCTTAGCCCTCTGTGACTATTTCCTATTTACGAAGTTGAAAAAATGACTCGGCGGTAATAAATTCGGCTCCGATGAAGAGATCATGGATGCGACAAACGTCTATTTTGAATGGTTGGATAAATCGTATTATTCGGAAGAGATCGAAAAATTGGAAAAACGTTGGACTAAGTGTATCGGGCTAAAAACTAAAGTTTAAATTTAATGATGAATGCATTCAAATGTTATATTTGAAGTCATATCTCAAAAATTGTTAGACATGGGATTGACCAATGATGTATGAGAGGCGACTTAAACGAATCTGATTCAATCTAACATACGCTTCAAAAATTTCATTCTCATCCTTTATGGAAATAAGAATCAATGATGACTAATAATTAAGCTTGTAATCAAAAGAAGAAGCAACAGTTAAATTACGAAAACAATGGTGAAGTATAATAGAGGATAGCCTTGCAAGTACAGACCGAAGAAGTTTACTTTCTACCAATTGAAAAATATTGAGTTCCAATAAGAACTATATAAGTGAAAAGTTGAATCTTATTGGATTCATAATTGGAGAACCAACTTTATAACATCTGATTGATACAGGAACATCACCAAATCGAGCATACCGAATGCTCCAAAAAATATTTGGACTTTGGTCTTGAGAAACCAACGACTATGATCGAGTAGAAAACAAAACTGGAAAATGACTTCATCAACATATGGTAAAATAGTAACAAGAGATTTAGAATCAACGATATCATTCATACACTAGCGGTATCATAATTACTTTCACTTTTAAATTTACATTAATGGCAGACTGATATAATGGTAAACTGATATTGTACTGAGTGTTGAACTTCCGGTTGTCATATATAAATTTAAAAGTTTGTTCTTGAAGAATGACTAAGTGGGTTTTTCTAATATTCAAGAGAAAACCGTGATTAAAAAATCTAGTATATTGAGATTATATTATTGACATAATCAATGCTTTCGACCTAACGTGATCACCAACTTGTCCCAACAGCTCAAATTTTGCCACCAGCATCACTATTGCCGGCCGAAATGTTCATCATTTTTGTAGTGAATTTTAATAACTTCAAGGTTGTTGAAGCTTGTATCGTGCCATTTTTAGTAAGGACGTAGTTTTCCAGTAACTCTTACTGAAAAACCTTTGTTTGCAGCCACATATCTTAAATATTGTTCGAGATTTTTGTGAATGCGAGGATTTGAACGAATCTTATTCAATCTAACATATGCTTCAAAACTTCATTCTCATTCTATAGGTAAACAAGAATCAATGATGGTGTAAAATTAAGCTGGTAATCAAAAGAAGCACCTGTTAAATTACAAAAATAATGGTTATGAAGTATAATAGAGGATAGCCATGCCAGAAGAAACCGAAGAAGTTTAGTTTATACCAATTGAAAACCAATGAGTTCCATTAAAAGCTCTATAAGTGAGGAATTGAAGCATATTGGAATCATAATGGGTGAACCAACTTTATAAAATCTAATTGGTACAGGAACATTACCTAACCGAGCTTACTTAATGCTCCTAACAAATGTTTTAATTTTGTACTTGAGATATCAACAAATGTGAGAATTACGAGTAGAAAACAAAACTGCAAAATGTCTTCAACAACATATGGTGAAAAAGTAACAGGAGGTTAAGAATCAACTAATTATAGATACACTAGTGGAAGCATAATTACTTTTACTTTTAAATTTACATAAGCGTTATTGGCTGGTAAAGTGAAAACGTTAATAAAATTCGATTGTTCAAAGTACGAGAACAATTGCAATATAACTCACGTCACATAAATCGTGATTAAAATATCTTCCTTAGACGAATAAACTGATATTGTACTGAGAGTTGATCTTCCCGTTGTCATCTAGAAATTAAATAGTTTAACCTTGTAGAATGATTGTAGTTGTCCTAATGTTCGAGAGAAGTATCAGATTACCAACCCATTTCGCAGTGGTTAAAGTTGCGGCAATTGCAACAGGAGGTACCGGGTTCTAATCCTGATTGGGGAAGGATACAAAAGGAGTGTTTCCCCATCTAATTGCGATCGAATAAAGAACACATTAGGACCCCCTGTTGGAATGCAAAATTCATGGGCATCTTCCATGTCACAATTGGAACAATTATCTTCAAAGTATAAAAGTAACTATCGAGTGAGCTTTTAAATTTCGCATGGCGTTTCATTCTATGACGTAAAACTAACTTTATATCTGTGTTTATGGATTTCATAGTTTGGGTTGCTATTCTGAATTTTCTTTTAATTATATTCTTGAACTAATACCGACGTTACTTCATCGCAGATGACGTGAACGTTCGTTCCGTCAATAAGGTTATTGTACTATATCAAAGTACATCACTTTCGATTCATCAAAACATAAATTCTTCCGATTGACATGTTTGCTCATCAGGTTTATCTTACAAATCTTATACTAGTATCATTACACTCTGTTTTACTTTTCGACTCAAGGTTTGAAAGTTGTAAGCAAGGTTATTGGAAATATATAGTGGAATGACACTATAATTAAGATCAACTAAACAACCATTTGCATCGAAGGCGTCAAAAATATGGTAGAGATGTAACCTCTGTATCCCAATTAGAATGAAAACTGTCCACGAATAAACGATATCAATTAGTCACATTAGGGGTAATAAACTCCTTATTGCCAAATGTCTGATTTAAATTAAACCGGAAATATTTAACTGATTAGAATCTGTATCAAGGGACCAGGGATGAATTTAATAAGCATAAACTAAATTTGAAGTGCCTCATAACAATTAATCCCAACTACTATAAAATTGAAAGCTAATATACCATATATTCGATGAAGTAAAAGCTCTCACATAATTTTGTGTAAAAGACTAATTGTTCAACAGCCGTAATTATGGGCAGCTTAAGGAAAATTGTTAAGAGTAAAGCAAAATTGAATTTAACGCCAAGAACTAGAAAAGTAACGCAATACTATTTTCAATTTGACTGAAAGGAGAGGAAATATTGACGTTAACAAAAGCTAATCAGCAAGAAATTCGTATACAAAAGACTTAAACAGCAACTGTTCACACAGACATTCTATTTTTGGTATTGCATCATAGATTATGCTTTACTTCATCATATGTATTGCGACATCCGATTATAATAACATATTTTATGAAAAAAAATTGAGTTTCAAGGGATCAGAAATGGGAAAACACTTTGTCATAGTAGGGGAGGCAGTTGAGCTCTGTATTAGACAACCGAACTAATATGTCACGTTTAAATATATAATATTTCCTATTTCGATTTTAGTGATTAAATGCGACGATATCTTGCTGTCCCAAACGTATATAAACAATGCTAGTATCGTTGTCCCTCTCAAATTTTCTCCAATACCGGGAGGTATGTGGCCTCCAAATTAAAATATCAGTTTCCTGAAACCTTCCGAATACTTTTAAAATAACAGAATGGTTCATGTTTAGTTGACAAGCGACTTTAAGTTGATTCCATCTTTCTTGCAATAAAGCAAGGAACTTATAAGGATTTTTCTGGGGTACTACGAGTATCAATGATTGTGAGGAAAAATATAAAGGAATGGTATACTTTTTCACAGTAAAATTGCGCCTAATCAAGATTTCGTTAGGTGGTAGTAACGTATGTAATGTATAGATAGCGCGCATGAAGTTTTCAACGAAATTTAAATGAAATAAACGTGTTTTTATTTTCCAAAATCATTTTAATATTTTTTAAAGTAAATTTTTGTTTGCAGTATTTTTCGTTAAATGATCGAAAATTTTTAATTCTTCGTCAACTTACTAATAGCCATGGCTGCCAAAACTCTGAATCTGGATAGAAACTTGTTTATCTGTTTACTTGTTTATGTAAGTAACTCCAATTAAAAGTATGAGTGACAGAGAAAAAGCCCTGAGAGACTATAAAAACTGTTTGATTGGCTAAGTGTTAAAAGTGATGTGGTTGTAGGGGGTGATATGAATCCATATTTAATGATGTGAGGGTGTGTATGTTGAAAATTTTGGCTAACCGTTCTGGATTTCGATCTCAAAATACTAAACTATGGAATCAACAAGGATGTCGAATGTTAGAGCTAGAGCCAGTGCGATAGACAATACTCTAACAGATGAGAATTTTTTTGGTGATTAATTTATGATCAAAGTATGTATAGGTGAGGTGAATGTTGTTAATCATCTAACTTGAGAATGAAATAGAGAGAGAGTAAATGAAGAGTGTTCTACGCAAGTATAGGAACGACGGAAAGAAAGGTAAATGGGTGGTGGAATAGAGAGATCCAGTATTAGAATGAAAGGAAACGGATAGCCTTACGCCAGTTGAATAGCTGCATTTGCAGAGAATGCAAAATTAATTATGATCGAACGAATGAAAGGTTGAAAAAGGCTATCCGTAGAGTAAAAGGGAAAAGTTGGCGGGACTAAACAATGTGTCTCAAATGACTCGTAGGACCTCAGCCAAAGATGTATGAGGTAAATTTAATCAGTCATAAAGCACAGGTCAGCGATAATTTAGGTGACAATAATGAATGTATCATAATGTGAGAGATACTTATACATGTGTTGAGTATAAATGAGATGAATTTCTGAAAGATTTAGACACCTCAAAGCCTACGACTCCAGGAACTAATCGAGTGAGCTATAGAATGAATGCGAATTTGAATTTTGAAGCAAAAGTTACGTTGCTTCAAATTCCTAATAAGGTGTCAAAATACCATGAGTGTCAAAATACAGAATTCCCAAAAGGGATCGGGAAAGAAATCTTTCAACAAATTACAGAGGAATTTGTATGTTGAACGTGTTTATGAAAGTGGTGAAAGGTATGATGGAAGGAAGAATTAAAGAATTTATGAATGAACGTAATTTGCTGCCGAAAACCACTTTTGGGTTCTGTTGAAACAACTCTGTCTGTATATCGTGAACGTAATGAATATGTGTCACATTTGACTAGGTATTTGGGGATATGGATCGATCAACGGTCAAGTTTTAAAGCACACATGGAGAAACTAACTGACAATTGAATGTTATCAAAAGGGTGAGTAAACAGAAATGGGGAGCTTGATACTACGGAAGGCGTTAGTGTCCTCCAAAATTGCATATGGAATGAGCGTGTATGGTGATGGTTCTAAAGTTGGGTTTAACGCGTTAATGTTGAGTGATATTGGAGGCGATCAATTCAACCCTAATATACACTCTATGTATGGTCTGAAATACACCTCTCGATTATAATAGAGAGTGGATTACCGTGCGTGAAACTGTGCGAATGGTTATGAAAAACGCGTTAGTGCATGAAATGATAATCAGATTGCCGCCAGATTTAAGGAAAGCTCATATTCGACCAAATCCAAAAAGTGACGGGAAAGGAGGGTTATTTTACTATCCGACTCTCTGAGTGGTTTAGAATTAATAAATAAGGGAGGGAGTAATCAGGACAGTGTAAATGTGAATAAATGTGGGAGTGAAGTTGTAAAGGTAATGAAAGAGCCCATATGATTGGATAAAGGTGTTGCTTGACTGAGGATGTAAACGAATATGATTTTGTTTGATGTACTTCGTATGTTCCAGGTGAATCTGTGGAGAAAATGGGATAAAGTCAAATAAAAGGCAAAAAGTACTTTGAATGGTGTAGTGTCCCTTTGAAAAAACGTTTCTTTAAGGAAATCAGAGGAGACGCTACAATGATTCGAACAATGAAGCGAGTGAGATTGAAAATTAAAAATTGGAAGATATGTCTGTATAAACGTCATTTGAGTGAAGACAATATGTGACTCTTGTATGGTTTTGGAGGACATTGAACATATGCTTCCAAAGTGCTACAAATATAGGCACAATAGGTTAAATTTCGATGTCCTCGTGAGTGGAAGGAATGTGAATGAAATATTTTTAAGGGGTATAAGTGGAGATAAGTCTATGTATGTATGAATTTATTAAAATAAATGGTATTGCAGTATGAAAACGTAATTGTTAATTAATTAATTAAAAAGTAAAATTGGATTAGCCATTAAATAAAAATAAATAAATAAAATAGAAAAACTTACTAATACTGCCATTTGAGAATTTTTTCCATGTTGGGGTCAAAAACTACAGTCTTATTATGTATGAACCTTTAATTTAAGAGTAAATCAAAACCATTTTCTTAAATAAAGACATTCCATTTTAACATTCCAAGAATGATATAATTAATGAAGTAGTCCCACTATTGGAAAACAGTCACCGATTTCTTCCATAGGAAATATGTGGTTCTAATAATTTATTTTTCTTTCAGTAAATGGCCAACAGCTGTTCACAATTGACCTTCTTATGACACGTTAAACAATTGAAGATGTACGATGCGATAGGAAAGATGATTTGGGTAAAATTCAAAAGAATCGGGAGTCTATTGATGTACTTGGTGTGAATAGTCCTTAATAGTTATTTGATAGGCTGGAGTTTTTCAAAAAAAAAAGAGAAGCTACTTTTGCTTTTTGTGTGTTAAATACTTTTATATAATTTCATTTACATATGGAATGTATATATGTTTATTTATATATATGTTTATTTATATATTCCTGCGTTCCTTCTTTTTGGCTCAATTTGCCTTACGTTTGAACTGCCCGAAACAAGAGGTAAACGATTTAGTGAAATACAACGTTACTTTAAATAAATATTACAGATTTTAGATGTACTTTCTTAATTTTGCATTTTTATTATTCATTTTGGCGAACGCAGAGACACCTACATTGTGATAGCTAATGATTAAAGTTATTTGCTCATTACGCCACGCTCACTATGATTAAAAGAGCAATCAAATCGAACAAGTAGCGCTCGGAAATATCAGCGTTGAAAAGCTCAAACATTAATAAATACGCATCGAATTTAAAATTTTCATAAAAGATTTGTGTTTGTTTGTCATTATAATACGTGTATGTTTGTAATGATTGCTATTGTTTGTGATGACGAATAAATACAAACGCATTTTTTTATATAAAATTCAGCAAGTGTTTAATGATTCTTGCTTGGCTTTTCAGCACCGATATTTTATAGCGCTGCTTGTTCTTCGTTTTTCTTATATATTTATCACAGTTTGCTACGATTTAGGCAAGTTTCAAACCTTAATGTTTGTTCGATCAATACCCAAGTATATAACAGAACAAAACACAAAATGAGTAAATTGGGGTTGCCTTTGGTTTGATAAAATATTCGCAACTCACAAACCCCGAATACACTAGAATTACAATATTAGTATTGGTGTGTAAATTATATACAAAAATTTTAAAACTTAGTTTAAATCTACACTAACAATTGTTAGTTCATTTGTGTATTTTGTGAAATTATTAAGTTGTTTTTAAAGTGTTATTTTCTAAAGATTTTTTGTTTATAGTGATTTGTTTTAACTATTTTATTTTGTAATGATATGGTGTAATTAATGGACGCTCGACGCCATTTATCAGTTTTATGTTATTTAAATTTTACTTATGGAGTGTTGTGTTGATCTTCACACCGAGTGGACGTGTTTTCTTCCTCTCGGTGTTATTAAATAAAATAAAATAAATTCGTTTGTTGTGTGTGCGTGGTTTTAAATCGGATCACAGATTAGTATCGCTATTATATTATTATATTATATTTTATTATTATTGTAATTACATTATATATTATATTGTATTGTGTTGTATTTAATTATATTTTGTACGATACTATTACATCTCCATACGCTATTACGCATCGACATCTCACAGGCAATGCTTTATACAAGTATTGGTATTATTGTGTTACATTCAGTTCTTGTTTCTCCGTTATATGTTCAATATTGTAATTTGTAATATATAACGATTTGTCTTTGTGTCTTATGTACATCAATTTTCAAATCACACGCACACCACAGTATTCCATTGAAAGCGATCGCATGCTTTGTATGTTTCGTCTTCTTTCGTTTGTCTAGCACATCGCTCTTCATACAATTCTCTTATTCTCCTTTCCTTTAGATGTTTTTTTATATTTTGGTTTATGTATCTTTCAAAACATACAGTAGTAGGGATTTTCTATATTTAAATTTTAACACGATCACTGCCATTGTGCGATCGTTGTGTAGGAAAATGTTAATATATTCAATGTAATTGGCGAATTACATTTTATTTTTATAAATTTTTGGATTGTGTTTGTGTTGTATATACATCATTATTTGATTGTTGAAAACGCAAATTTACACACGACTGTCTCATTTAAATGCCTAGGTATTCATATTATGTATATAACGGAATTTTCGTTTCGTCCATCAAAATTCTGTTTCCTATGTTTATTAGAGAATTTTTTGTTTATTTTTATTTTATATATTTTATGCAGTTGTTATATATACATATATACAGGTGATCCTTGACTTACGTCGTAGATTATCATATACATATATACAGGCGATCTTTGACTTACGTCGTGGATGCGTTCCTGAAAAGTTCAACGTTACTTGAAACGACGTAAGTCGAAAAAGTATTCAAATGTGTAATGAGGGAATATGTTGGTTCTGTGCGGGGTACAATTTATTTAAATTCTAAATGTAATTTAAATACATTGTACTTTTTACGTTGCCGGCATGTTTTTTCATTGTATATTTGAATACTTTAATGTAATGTAATCTTATCAGATGATGAAATACTTTCATCATTTATCCTGCTAGGTTAATAAATTTTCTACGTCAGACGGATCAGCATCTATGAAGCCAGTTTTTTTGGCCATGTTGATGATTTGAGTTTGTACTTCAGCTGCATCTTCGATAGAACTGGTGGACTGATTCGACCAAGGCTTTTTCCACGATCCAGACTTGGTGGTGTCGCTGACTTCATCCCAAGATTTGCTAATGTTGAAAACATGTCATTTCGTGTAGAGAGACTGGCAGTAACCCAAGCCTTTCTATAACTTCTTCAAATAACAAGTAAACTTGTTTTTGTGATACTCTTTAAAGCTCTCGGGTTCTCCGAATGGTAAATCAGCAAAGGATTTAACTTGAAGTCGCCGACGACATTACCACCAAGCAGAAGCGTCAAACGGTCTTTTGCTGCTTTAAAGCCGGAAGCATGTTTTTCTGCTGTGGTCAAATATGTTCGCGAGGACGTTATTTTCAAGTAATAAGCTGTTTCGTCGTTAAATAGTTGATGGCTTAAATGGCCATCTGCAACGATGCTTTTAATTGTTTGCAGAATGAAGTTTGGTGCAGCTGTGTCTGCGCTAGCAGACTCACCTGAAGTTTTAATATTTAGGAATTCGTTCCGATTTTTAAAATTTTGGAACCAACTCCGACTATATTGGAAAGTATTTGTTTCTTCGTTATTTAGTTGACAAGAGGCCCGCAAATACTCTTAGATTTAGATTCTTTAGCGAATTTTTTTTTTTTTGCATAAAAATTGTTCTTTCAGTTGTTGGTGGAATATTTAAATTTCTGGAAATTTGTTTTCTGTATTCCACTTCGAAAGGGTGCGTGTGTGTGACACATAGTTAATAAAGAAGGTGTACACATCCTCAGGGATTTTGTAGGACAGGAGTGTTTAGATTTGGTGCAGAACACGGGTATGTATCTTCCATTATCGGAGTTACATTTTGGGATTGCGGTTGAGGGTTGTTTTAGTCTGGAAGATTGTGATGGGTCGGGCGGGTATTTGAATCTAGTGGCGAGGATTTGGAACTATTTAAATATTTGGATGTCGGCGGGATCGTAGCTGTTTTGCAGTGGTGGTTTGGAGGCATTCAGTTTTGCAGAGTGGTGGGAGGTTTTGATGTTTTGGTTGGATTTTTGAAGGAAGTCGGAAGCGGTTTGAAAGAAGCGGTTTTTGTAGGTATGCTGGTGATTTGTTTTTTGACTCATGATACTGCTGCGGTTCGCGGGGGGGGGGGAGGGCGTTTTCGAAGCTGGATTTGATTGAGACGGGCATGAGGGTTAATCTAGTTGCGGTGGCGGTTGGGAGCCTCTGTTGGCATGTGGAATTTTGGACGCGAGTGGAATTTGTTGGGGCCTTGAGGATTCGCCGGAATGTGGGGTGTTTGGATGAATTTCGGTTTGTTGAAAATCAGTTGTGATATGTCTGTACTTTCTATTTTTATTTTTTTAAGGTTGGTGTTCCGTTGTTGAGGGTGCTCTGAAAGAGTTTGTATTTTGGATGCCTACGATTGGGTTCTCGTGTTAGAGTTTATTTGCTACTAATAGATGTATGTTTGGTTTAATGTTGAGTTTGGATCGTGTTTGGTTTGCTTGAATAGGGTTCGCTTCGAGGGGTGTCGATTTCCTTCACTTTTTGGGGTGCTTCTGCTCCATTGCATTATGTGGCGTCCCTGCCTGCTTTATTGCCTGTGTGTCGTGCATACGTGCCTGTGGGTTATCCATGCGTAATTTCAATTTATTAAGTTTCGTATTTGGATTTAAGGGTGCTTTTTGAAGACAATATCAATTGTTTTTTTTATTTATGAACGATGAAGGTCGGAGCGGATCTACTACATTTGTAGTAAAGTGACATCCCTGATCACGACCATAATACGGGCATTGCATTACAATTACATTGTATTGCAGAAATATAAAAAATTTATATTTCTGCAATACAATGCATTTAAATAATAATATAAAATATTAATAATAATTTATGGAAAAGGTTTGGTTTTAATTACTTATATAAGTGTAAATATGATTATAGTTGGAGAGGGTTTACAAGGAAAGTTTATTTTATTTTTAATAAAATGTTGCATAATTTTGGAATGTAATACGTTTTAAGAGAATTATTTGGATTTTCTGATAAACATATTCCAATCCAATATCAGCGTAATGGTTGACGGGTACTTAATCTAGCAAACCATATTAATTTAATTTATGGTTACAGATTCAGGAGCCATAAGTTAATTAATTAAGAGCTTGAATTTTATTTTAACTTTGATAGGTGTACGGACTGGATTTTAAATAAATAATAAAATTAATAATAATTAAGTTACAGATTCCTATCTAGTAAATTTATTTTTAGACATTTATTAAATGATTTAATTTTAATACGTTATAGCTAAGTTGCAGGTAATATCTAACTTACTCAATTATTTATTTGTATAATAATTTACCCTATAATAATTTACCCTATAATACATACCATTCGTGGTATGTATATGAAATGTTGTCGGGTCATAAAATAATTAAATATTACCCCTCGCGTGAGATGGTGGTGGATCTGTAAATATAGGGACGCAAATTTATATGCAGCATATGATGAGAAGACCCCAGGATAATTAACCTAAGTACTCCAGTTTCAACTGCTGAGGTAACACCAATATATATGATGGAATTGGAAATGTCTTTCCTATCCAAATAAAAATAATAACCAATGATAATGTGAAAATGATATAGATTTTACTAACAAATTATATTATTGTAATAATTATGTAACAGGAAAATGGTTCTGCTGAAGATTGTCGCCCTATAGTCTATTTTGACTCTCTGACGAGCATGTTACAGTATTATGGTAACATTATCGTAATGGATGGCTTAAACTATCAAACTAAATTAATTAAATTGTTTCAGATACCTGAGCGATAAGTTAAAAAAAAAATTCTTTCAGAGTTCTGTACTTATGTTCTAATTAGGTTTGTTGTGCGGATGGGAGTTCAAATAAATAATAAAACTAATTAAGTTACAGATTCCTGAGCGAACTAATAAATTTATTTTAGAATTTTAATTTTAATTTAGTTTTAATTTGATTCAAAATACAGAAGAGCGGATAGGCGTTGCGGACTGGAGAATGCTGAGTGGCGATTGCAGACTAGCAGATTAAAATTGTGATTGTCTTGTGATAATAGTAGTTTAGTACCGACTGTCATGGTGTCTGTAACCGGGTCGCTCTTTCCTAACTAACATACCTTCCAATCCTTACCTATCGTTTTATGTAAACGGCTGTAGGAATAGGCCCGGCGTTATCCGGGAATCTTGCCTAGCGCTTGGTCCTACAGTCCTATCAATCAATCAATCAATCAATTTAAATTTTACTTATGAACATTCGATGCCATTTAATAGTTTTTTGTACTTAAAATTTTGTTTATGAACGCTTGACAAAAAAGCCAACAAAATTTAATAAAAGAATTTGAAAATTTAAGAGGCTTAATAAGTAGCGATGCGTGTTTGTAGCTTAAAAACGAATTACGGGTGTTTTATTATATATAAAAACGAAAATTTTCTGAATTCAAATTTTTCAGTATACACGTAGATCCAGAAGAGTAAGGGTAAATCTCTTTTTACCTTAAACATCTAATATTATACATTTTAAATTAATTAAATTTCATAATTATATTATTATAATTTAAATAAATAAATTTTTAAAAAGTTCATTAAAAATGTTTAAGTTCATTTACACCCGCTAAATACAAATTAAAATATTAGTGGATTTGTAAGGACATGTTCCTCAACACATACAAACACCCTATAAAGTGGTGAACCCGACGTGATTGCGGGTGGTTTTTATGGAACGAAACGATAAAAGCATGAACAAGATTATCTACATAAATTATCGAATTGAAATTTGAATACGACGGAGTTCAGTGTTAGTCGTCACACTGAGTGGACGTGTTTTTTTCCACTCGGTGTTTAATTAAATAAAATAAATTCGTTTGTGTGTGTGTGTTTGTGGCTTAATTTTTGGAATCTCAGATGAGTATCGTTATTATATTATATTATATTTTATTATATTTAATATTAAATTATATTTTGCATATTATATATTGCATTATATATTTAGGTTTTAGTGTTTACATATATACTATGGTGGATGTACATATTCGTATTTACGAGAGTGAAGTTTGTCCTAAAACTGTCCTAACTTTTAATCTTGAGAATGTGGTAGTAAAAAAAACATATTCGTTATTATGAACAATTTAGTTGATATACTTTAACTCTTTATTACACAGTTAAAATATCTCACTTTTTACACCAACAATTGAAAACATTCCAATATTTCATATTTTATTGTCTTATTTAATAATCAAACATGTTAATCTCACTGCCTAGATACAACTCTTCTAATTCAAATAATGAAAAATTATTATAAGTCCAGAAGCTATACCCAAGTCGAGACTCATATTTTTGACTAGATGGGGACCCAATACAACTAATCAATATCATTTTGTTCGAATATTTAGGGGATACGACCCTTAGGACATCGATGTTTCATAGTCAAGTACATTTCTTATTAAACTTGAAATTCAAATAATTATAAAGTTAGTCCAGAAGCTATACCCAAGTCGAGACTCATATTTTTGACTAGATGGGGACCCAATACAACTAATCAATATCATTTTGTTCGAATATTTAGGGGATACGACCCTTAGCACATCGATGTTTCATAGTCAAGTACATTTCATATTGAACTTGAAATTCAAATAATTATAAAGTTAGTCCAGAAGCTATACCCAAGTCGAGACTCATATTTTTGACTAGATGGGGACCCAATACAACTAATCAATATCATTTTGTTCGAATATTTAGGGGATACGACCCTTAGCACATCGATGTTTCATAGTCAAGTACATTTCTTATTAAACTTGAAATTCAAATAATTATAAAGTTAGTCCAGAAGCTATACCCAAGTCGAGACTCATAATTTTGACTAGATGGGGACCCAATACAACTAATCAATATCATTTTGTTCGAATATTTAGGGGATACGACCCTTAGCACATCGATGTTTCATAGTCAAGTACATTTCATATTGAACTTGAAATTCAAATAATTATAAAGTTAGTCCAGAAGCTATACCCAAGTCGAGACTCATATTTTTGACTAGATGGGGACCCAATACAACTAATCAATATCATTTTGTTCGAATATTTAGGGGATACGACCCTTAGCATATCGATGTTTCATAGTCAAGTACATTTCATATTAAACTTGAAATTCAAATAATTATAAAGTTAGTCCAGAAGCTATACCCAAGTCGAGACTCATATTTTTGACTAGATGGGGACCCAATACAACTAATCAATATCATTTTGTTCGAATATTTAGGGGATACGACCCTTAGGACATCGATGTTTCATAGTCAAGTACATTTCTTATTAAACTTGAAATTCAAATAATTATAAAGTTAGTCCAGAAGCTATACCCAAGTCGAGACTCATATTTTTGATTAGATGGGGACCCAATACAACTAATCAATATCATTTTGTTCGAATATTTAGGGGAAACGACCCTTAGGACATCGATGTTTCATAGTCAAGTACATTTCTTATTAAACTTGAAATTCAAATAATTATAAAGTTAGTCCAGAAGCTATACCCAAGTCGAGACTCATATTTTTGATTAGATGGGGACCCAATACAACTAATCAATATCATTTTGTTCGAATATTTAGGGGATACGACCCTTAGGACATCGATGTTTCATAGTCAAGTACATTTCTTATTAAACTTGAAATTCAAATAATTATAAAGTTAGTCCAGAAGCTATACCCAAGTCGAGACTCATATTTTTGACTAGATGGGGACCCAATACAACTAATCAATATCATTTTGTTCGAATATTTAGGGGATACGACCCTTAGTACATCGATGTTTCATAGTCAAGTACATTTCATATTGAACTTGAAATTCAAATAATTATAAAGTTAGTCCAGAAGCTATACCCAAGTCGAGACTCATATATTTGATTAGATGGGGACCCAATACAACTAATCAATATCATTTTGTTCGAATATTTAGGGGATACGACCCTTAGGACATCGATGTTTCATAGTCAAGTACATTTCTTATTAAACTTGAAATTCAAATAATTATAAAGTTAGTCCAGAAGCTATACCCAAGTCGAGACTCATATTTTTGACTAGATGGGGACCCAATACAACTAATCAATATCATTTTGTTCGAATATTTAGGGGATACGACCCTTAGCACATCGATGTTTCATAGTCAAGTACATTTCATATTAAACTTGAAATTCAAATAATTATAAAGTTAGTCCAGAAGCTATACCCAAGTCGAGACTCATATTTTTGACTAGATGGGGACCCAATACAACTAATCAATATCATTTTGTTCGAATATTTAGGGGATACGACCCTTAGCACATCGATGTTTCATAGTCAAGTACATTTCATATTGAACTTGAAATTCAAATAATTATAAAGTTAGTCCAGAAGCTATACCCAAGTCGAGACTCATATTTTTGACTAGATGGGGACCCAATACAACTAATCAATATCATTTTGTTCGAATATTTAGGGGATACGACCCTTAGCACATCGATGTTTCATAGTCAAGTACATTTCATATTAAACTTGAAATTCAAATAATTATAAAGTTAGTCCAGAAGCTATACCCAAGTCGAGACTCATATTTTTGACTAGATGGGGACCCAATACAACTAATCAATATCATTTTGTTCGAATATTTAGGGGATACGACCCTTAGGACATCGATGTTTCATAGTCAAGTACATTTCATATTGAACTTGAAATTCAAATAATTATAAAGTTAGTCCAGAAGCTATACCCAAGTCGAGACTCATATTTTTGACTAGATGGGGACCCAATACAACTAATCAATATCATTTTGTTCGAATATTTAGGGGATACGACCCTTAGGACATCGATGTTTCATAGTCAAGTACATTTCTTATTAAACTTGAAATTCAAATAATTATAAAGTTAGTCCAGAAGCTATACCCAAGTCGAGACTCATATTTTTGATTAGATGGGGACCCAATACAACTAATCAATATCATTTTGTTCGAATATTTAGGGGATACGACCCTTAGGACATCGATGTTTCATAGTCAAGTACATTTCTTATTAAACTTGAAATTCAAATAATTATAAAGTTAGTCCAGAAGCTATACCCAAGTCGAGACTCATATTTTTGACTAGATGGGGACCCAATACAACTAATCAATATCATTTTGTTCGAATATTTAGGGGATACGACCCTTAGCACATCGATGTTTCATAGTCAAGTACATTTCATATTGAACTTGAAATTCAAATAATTATAAAGTTAGTCCAGAAGCTAAACCCAAGTCGAGACTCATATTTTTGACTAGATGGGGACCCAATACAACTAATCAATATCATTTTGTTCGAATATTTAGGGGATACGACCCTTAGGACATCGATGTTTCATAGTCAAGTACATTTCTTATTAAACTTGAAATTCAAATAATTATAAAGTTAGTCCAGAAGCTATACCCAAGTCGAGACTCATATTTTTGATTAGATGGGGACCCAATACAACTAATCAATATCATTTTGTTCGAATATTTAGGGGATACGACCCTTAGGACATCGATGTTTCATAGTCAAGTACATTTCTTATTAAACTTGAAATTCAAATAATTATAAAGTTAGTCCAGAAGCTATACCCAAGTCGAGACTCATATTTTTGACTAGATGGGGACCCAATACAACTAATCAATATCATTTTGTTCGAATATTTAGGGGATACGACCCTTAGCACATCGATGTTTCATAGTCAAGTACATTTCATATTGAACTTGAAATTCAAATAATTATAAAGTTAGTCCAGAAGCTATACCCAAGTCGAGACTCATATTTTTGACTAGATGAGGACCCAATACAACTAATCAATATCATTTTGTTCGAATATTTAGGGGATACGACCCTTAGCACATCGATGTTTCATAGTCAAGTACATTTCTTATTAAACTTGAAATTCAAATAATTATAAAGTTAGTCCAGAAGCTATACCCAAGTCGAGACTCATAATTTTGATTAGATTGGGATCCAATACAACTAATCAATATCATTTTGTTCGAATATTTAGGGGATACGACCCTTAGGACATCGATGTTTCATAGTCAAGTACATTTCATATTGAACTTGAAATTCAAATAATTATAAAGTTAGTCCAGAAGCTATACCCAAGTCGAGACTCATATTTTTGACTAGATGAGGACCCAATACAACTAATCAATATCATTTTGTTCGAATATTTAGGGGATACGACCCTTAGCACATCGATGTTTCATAGTCAAGTACATTTCATATTGAACTTGAAATTCAAATAATTATAAAGTTAGTCCAGAAGCTATACCCAAGTCGAGACTCATATTTTTGACTAGATGAGGACCCAATACAACTAATCAATATCATTTTGTTCGAATATTTAGGGGATACGACCCTTAGCACATCGATGTTTCATAGTCAAGTACATTTCATATTGAACTTGAAATTCAAATAATTATAAAGTTAGTCCAGAAGCTATACCCAAGTCGAGACTCATATTTTTGACTAGATGGGGACCCAATACAACTAATCAATATCATTTTGTTCGAATATTTAGGGGATACGACCCTTAGCACATCGATGTTTCATAGTCAAGTACATTTCTTATTAAACTTGAAATTCAAATAATTATAAAGTTAGTCCAGAAGCTATACCCAAGTCGAGACTCATAATTTTGATTAGATTGGGATCCAATACAACTAATCAATATCATTTTGTTCGAATATTTAGGGGATACGACCCTTAGGACATCGATGTTTCATAGTCAAGTACATTTCATATTGAACTTGAAATTCAAATAATTATAAAGTTAGTCCAGAAGCTATACCCAAGTCGAGACTCATATTTTTGACTAGATGAGGACCCAATACAACTAATCAATATCATTTTGTTCGAATATTTAGGGGATACGACCCTTAGCACATCGATGTTTCATAGTCAAGTACATTTCATATTGAACTTGAAATTCAAATAATTATAAAGTTAGTCCAGAAGCTATACCCAAGTCGAGACTCATATTTTTGACTAGATGGGGACCCAATACAACTAATCAATATCATTTTGTTCGAATATTTAGGGGATACGACCCTTAGCACATCGATGTTTCATAGTCAAGTACATTTCATATTAAACTTGAAATTCAAATAATTATAAAGTTAGTCCAGAAGCTATACCCAAGTCGAGACTCATATTTTTGACTAGATGGGGACCCAATACAACTAATCAATATCATTTTGTTCGAATATTTAGGGGATACGACCCTTAGGACATCGATGTTTCATAGTCAAGTACATTTCATATTAAACTTGAAATTCAAATAATTATAAAGTTAGTCCAGAAGCTATACCCAAGTCGAGACTCATATTTTTGATTAGATGGGGACCCAATACAACTAATCAATATCATTTTGTTCGAATATTTAGGGGAAACGACCCTTAGGACATCGATGTTTCATAGTCAAGTACATTTCTTATTAAACTTGAAATTCAAATAATTATAAAGTTAGTCCAGAAGCTATACCCAAGTCGAGACTCATATTTTTGATTAGATGGGGACCCAATACAACTAATCAATATCATTTTGTTCGAATATTTAGGGGATACGACCCTTAGGACATCGATGTTTCATAGTCAAGTACATTTCTTATTAAACTTGAAATTCAAATAATTATAAAGTTAGTCCAGAAGCTATACCCAAGTCAAAATTCATATTTTTGATTAGATGGGGAACCCATACAACTAATCAATATCATTCCGTTCGAATATTTAGGGGATACGACCTTTGGTCTCAAAATCAATGAACCCAATTGATTTGAGTAGTGGAAACCATAACTTTGAAGGAGTGATGAGATTCAAGTATATTTGATGTCTTATTTCCCACGATAGTAGTGTGAGAGAGGATATAGTTTCACCTTGCCGCTTGCAATCAAGCTTTATATCCTCTATGTTCCCTGCTGAAATCAAAATATCTTGCAAATGTGAATAAGCTGAAACTGTACAGAGTGATGATCAGACCCGTTGTCATGTATGGATGTGAGAGTTAGACCTGGACGGATGAGTACGAAAGATGGCTTCTAACATTCGAGAGAAGAATTATGCGTGTGATATATGGCCTAAAACGAGACGTTGATGGCACATTCCGAGTTCGTTCCAATCACTAGTACAGGAATTTAATGTAAATTCCTGATATCGTGCATGAAATCAAAGGACAGCGAGTACGCTGGCTCGGTCACGTTCTGCGTGCTGATCCCAATCGAATGATACAGTGATGTTTGAACGGAAAGCCGCCTTTCGGCAGACGAAGAGGGTGGCTTCAATGACTCCACGGCGTAGAAAGCGATCTGTATCTTCTGGTTGTTTGCAACAATATGAAGAGCTGGTTCGTGATCGAAACCGATGGAGTCAGATTGTTGATACGGTATGGGTCAACAATGGCCCATTAAAACCGAAAGAAAAAAAAATATTTCACAAATTAAATACTTACTCGTAGTTAGTGAACTTTCTAGAATCTCACCGCCCAGGTGGCGCAGTGATTAAAGCTGCGGCAGTTGGAGCGGGAAGAACCGGGTTCGAATCCCGATAGGGGCAGGATGGTAAAGGGATTTTTCGCCATACGATTACGATCGATGTTGTAAATGAACACATCTATGACCCCCTGTTGGAGTGCAGAATTCATGGGCCAACCCATCTTCCATGTCAGTACTATAGGCTGTAAGGGAAATATGCAATGTGCAGATGGTTAGGGAAATCGGACCTATAGCCGTACGTCCTCGATTGGGCTGTAATGGCGTCAGGTAAGGACATAAATAAGAGAACCGCGAAAGAGTTGGAAGTGCCTCGAGCCCCGAAACAGATTGTAGAGATAAAAAACAAACAAACAAACAAACTTTCTAGAAACTCACAATTTTAATAAATGTGGATAATACATCACTTATTACTTATAAATAAATACATCACTTATTACAGAAAATATGACATAACTTATTACAGTTAATGGTGTATTTTTATAAAAACTTTTGCTTAATAGATTTTATTTGAATTTATAATCGCATAGTTTTTATTTGCTCTTTATATTTTTAATTTCTGAAATAAAAAAGGTTTCGTAAAACGGAAAATAAATTTTGTTGGTTTATAGTATACTGGTAATAGATTTCTTTTCTAGTGAAGATAATTTAAATTGTGTCTACATAAAAAATATAATTGATAAAAGTGTAGTGATATAAAATTTAGAAACGATGAAAAGTGTTCCAAGAAATTCTGTGAATTGTGATTATTCAAATTTAAGAAAACAAGTTAAAAAAAATAAAAAAAAAGAAAATAATGTAATAAGTGCCTTAAAAAAAATATATGGTGATAATCTTTCAAAAATAAAACTATCAAAAACCAAAAGTGAAACATCTTCTAATATTTGCAAGTGTTTAAATATTAAAAATAACGATTCAAATCGTCAAATGATCTATAATATGTGGCGAAGATACATAAAAAGTAATGTATTAAATAATTGTAATAATTTTATGTCTGGATACGATTCAAGAGATATTGATAGTAAGATGGACAATGGTTCACTGTCAACTGAAATAATATTAATCAATAGTTTTACTAATAATGACCAATTTATGAACCCCACAAAAGACGATATTTACAGTAATAGTTGTCCTATTCAAAATAATAAGATTGAAACTTTATCTGTTATTCCTTTAATGAATAATTATAACAGCACCAATCAATTTGCTAGCCCAGTTTCAATAGAAGATTTACCCATAGAAATAGAATCAAGCCGTCCTGATGTATGGCTATATCGAGGAACCATGCAAATTTCTTTAAATGTAACCTCAAATTGGACTTTTGAAGATCTTAGACATTCAATAATTCAAGCTATGATCGATTGCAAACATCCTTGTGTTTTTAGCTTCCGCACCGCTAATTTAAACAAAAAAAAAGAAATTGTAATTCAGTACGCTAAATGTAAATACTCACATCATCATCAAAAATTTAAATTTATTATTGAAACCAATTACATCATGCAGTTTTATACTCTTGGTTCGGACATGGATACTCACGGTGAACTTAAAGAATTCACTCAATTGAGAGGTAATAAACGAGAACAATACCAAAATGAATTGGAATATTTACACGCACATCATTTTAGTTTAAAACAATTAAATAACTTAGATAAAACATTACTCGAAAAGGGTAATACACAAAAAATGGTATTACCAATAAATTTAAGAAAAGCAAGATCTGAGCGAAAGTTACAAAAAGATGTTATTATCGGGTGTGAAATATTAGATGCCGTTCAAAGATTACAAAACCAATCCGATGACAATTATATATTTCAAGTAACTCTCCCATTTCAAATGACATTGATGCGAGATGCGTCCTTTTCATATCTAAATTCTAAGTTTATAGTCGTACATGTTGATGCAACAGGAAGCTTGGTTCGAAACCCAAAGTGCTGCATAGAACATAATTATTCTAAAATTTTTTACTACGCTTGTGTTGTCAAAGTAAATGGTGTTATATTTCCTATTGCTGAACTGATAAGCTGCAAACACAATATGCTAGCATTAAATCAATTTTTTGATTGTTATTGTGACAAATTAACACGCCTCACACCGAAAGCTTTTAAGCCTAAAGTATATGTATCCGATTGGTCTTGGGTTTTTATAAATACTATTTTAAAACAGTTAAACTACATGACTGTAAAAGAATACCTTATCTTAAGTTATTCAATTATTTTAGGAAACCCTCTTCCAGAAGACAAAATAGGTATATTCATTTGTTGCTCACATTTTGCGGCTATATTAATACGACAAATCAAAAATAAATCTTAAATTGTTCCTCAAAGCTGAAAGAAACTTTTATGATATTGATGTTTCTTATAATTGACAGTCCAAATATAAACGAAATTGATTACTATTTTCGAATACTATGTATTTTGTGTTGCTCCCAAAATGAAAATAAATTATTTCATGATTCACAAACTGCCTTGCATAGTAAAATACAAGAAACAAACTTTAGTATTTCCAATTTGAATATAAATACAAATTTGAATACAAACGAAGATTTTGATTTTACAAATGTTGATGGCTCCCCATTTTACGAAAGGTATCTGATGATATTAAACCATGTCAAAGATGAAATTAAACATTCTGATGAAGGCAAACCGAACCAATTATATTGCATTGATTTCATTACATTCTGCACCAAAAAGTATATGAGTTTTTTACCTTTATGGAGCACAGTTTTTCTGCGAAAATTTGAGGTTCAAAAGAGAATTTCAAATGCGCCAATAGAGAGCTGGTTTAATTTATTAAAAAACAATTTAATAAATGAAAAATTTTTAAAATTGGGACGATTTATTGATATTCTAAGGGAAAAAACGCAATTAACTATGAAATCAGTTGAATTTGCTCCACATTTAAAATCAAAGAAGCGTAACAGGAAAACAGCTGATTCTCCTTCGCAAGTAAAAACAACAACAACAATAAGAGCTGATGAAAAAAGTCCCCAAGATAATGACCACGAAGAAAGTTGGAGCAGAAAAACAAAGTGCACAACCCCTAAATACTCAGGGAAACGAGCATTAAGTCGGTTTCTCTTACCAAAATTAAATACAAACTGCCGTATGCCGGATAAATATTACCAAAAAATGTTAGATGATAACTTCAGTGTAATCGTATTTAAATTTAATTTCAATAATTTTTTTGAAACTAATTTATGTTGCTACTCATATGCCACCCTTTTAAAGAGAAACTTTCTTTCGACGGAAGTAGTTTACGTATCAATAAATCTTCTAATTAAAGATCTTAACTATATTTGCTTGGACCAATATCAAATCGGTAAAATATTTGACACCAAAAATAAATATAAGGCGGTAGATGAAAATATACAATATGAATTGTTGTTTACCAATCGAGGTACTCGAAACATAGTTTTCCCAATTTGTGAAAACAATCATTTTGTACTAGCAATCCTGGACTTCGAAAACTCATCAATACTAACTTACGATCCATTAGCTCCAGGAAAAGTTTTGCATAATGTTTATAAAAGTGTTAATAATTTTGCTAATGAAATTTTATCATTTTATAAACAAAAACCACAAAATTTTAAACCTTGCAGCAATAGTGGTTTAGCTCAACAAATCGATGGACATAATTGTGGTATTTATATAATATACGCAATTGATTTAATTTTAAATAAAAAATATATAAGTGGTATCCATTCTAATCACATTCAGGACAACAAAACTGCGTTAAAAGAATACAGATCGTTTTTGAAAGATATGATTGCGGAAAATTCTGATTCTCTTATGAAACATTGTTTTTACTGTTTTGCAGAACATTTACAAGATAGTACTGAAACTATGCAATGTTTGTCTTGCAAAAGGTGTATTAGCACAACATGTACTCAATTTTTAAAATTTGAATCTGGTTTATGCCAGTTTTGTAAAAACTAATTCATTTTATTCTTTTTTATATTAAGTTAACTTTTTATGTAATAAATATTTTTTTAATTACTATATCTGTAAAAAATTTGAAGTATCTGAAAACACACTATGTTAAAATATAAGCAAATATAAATAAACGAAATTAATAATTTGTTAAGATTTGTTAAATCAAAAAGCAATAAACAACTAAACCAATTGAATTTTCTATTAATGCACAAATTATAATTTTGTTCCTTTGTTTTTTTTTATCGAAAGTATAGATCAACAATTTGGTATGACTTCTGGACTAACTTTATAATTATTTGAATTTCAAGTTAAATATGAAATGTACTTGACTATGAAACATAGATGTCCTAAGGGTCGTATCCCCTAAATATTCGAACAAAATGGTATTGATTGGTTGAACGGGATCCCAATCTAATCAAAATTATGAGTCTCGACTTGGGTATAGCTTCTGGACTAACTTTATAATTATTTGAATTTCAAGTTTAATATGAAATGTACTTGACTATGAAACATCGATGTCCTAAGGGTCGTATCCCCTAAATATTCGAACGGAATGATATTGATTAGTTGTATTGGGTCCCCATCTAGTCAAAATTATGAGTCTCGACTTGGGTATAGCTTCTGGACTAACTTTATAATTATTTGAATTTCAAGTTCAATATGAAATGTACTTGACTATGAAACATCGATGTGCTAAGGGTCGTATCCCCTAAATATTCGAACAAAATGATATTGATTAGTTGTATTGGGTCCCCATCTAGTCAAAAATATGAGTCTCGACTTGGGTATAGCTTCTGGACTAACTTTATAATTATTTGAATTTCAAGTTCAATATGAAATGTACTTGACTATGAAACATCGATGTGCTAAGGGTCGTATCCCCTAAATATTCGAACAAAATGATATTGATTAGTTATATTGGGTCCCCATCTAGTCAAAATTATGAGTCCCGACTTGGGTATAGCTTCTGGACTAACTTTATAATTATTTGAATTTCAAGTTTAATATGAAATGTACTTGACTATGAAACACCGATGTCCTAAAGGTCGTATCCCCTAAATATTCAAACGGAATGATATTGATTAGTTGTGTGGGATCCCAATCTAATCAAAAATATCAGTCTCGACTTGGGTTTAGCTTCTGGACTAACTTTATAATTATTTGAATTTCAAGTTTAATATGAAATTTACTTGACTATGAAACATCGATGTCCTAAGGGTCGTATCCCCTAAATATTCAAACGGAATGATATTGATTAGTTGTATTGAGTCTCCATCTTATATTAAATATGAATTTTGACTTGGGTATAGCTTCTGGACTTGTTTTATAATTTTTTGAATTTCAAGTTTAATATGAAATGTACTTGACTATGAAACACCGATGTCCTAAGGGTCGTATCCCCTAAATATTCAAACGGAATGATATTGATTAGTTGTATGGGATCCCCATCTAAGCAAAATTATGAGTCTCGACTTGGGTATAGCTTCTGGACTAACTTTATAACTATTTGAATTTCAAGTTTAATATGAAATGTACTTGACTATGAAACATCGATGTCCTAAGGGTCGTATCCCCTAAATGTTCAAACGAACTGGTATTTATTAGATGTATGAGATCCCTATCTAATAAAACATATGGCATTTTTATTTAAATTAGTTGAATTGCAGTATTTTTACTTTTAGTTAAAAATTAATCGTGAAATTCGCTTTAGTTATATTAAATAAGTTTGATTATTTAATTTATCGTTTATAATGAATTTTTATATTACTTTTACTAACACATTCAAATTAGTTTTAGGATTAGGAAAATTTTCCTGTTATTGGACAAACGCGTGAAGTTTGTCCCTGATTTGTCTTAAAATTGTTTTTGTAAGTTTAGGACAAAGTTTGGACATACTTCACGCGAATTCGTATTTGTGTGTGTCAATTTGCATCGTGTATACATTGCCAGTAATGGTATTGGTAAATAGTTATATACATCAATTTCAATATCTCTCTCACACAATTTTCCGTTGCAAACGATTGAATGCGACACGTGTGTTTTTGTTTTGTTTCGTTTGACGAGCCAATCCCATAATTCGATCTTCATATATTTCCCTTTCCTCTGAATGATTGTTTTATATTTTGCTTTATGTATCATAATGTATATATCAAGCAAGGCATACAGTGGGGGGAATTTTAGGAGATTTTTGAATTGTAACGCGTTCACTGCATGTGTATTTGTGTCTTTTTTATATACTTCAGTTGTGGAAAACACAAATCCACATTCTATAGTCTAAATTTTGAAAACGATTGCATATAAATTATTGTTAAATTTTATATAGCACGATATTTTGTTTTTGTTTTCTTAGTTGCATTAGTCAAATAAAATTCTAAATATTTGACTATGTATTTCCCTTTCCTTTTGTTTTATATATTTTGCTTATATATAGATCAAGACAGTATAGATCAATAATATTGCAATGCGTATACGGGCAATGTATACAGGGTTGATCTCGTTTATATTTGTGTACATATAATATAATATAATATATAAATGCATACAGTGCCTTTAATATTATTACTGGTTTTTGGTTTTGCTATTTTGTTGAAATTCATATTAAGAATTTCTCTTGTGTGTGACTTATTCCACTTTTAAATTCAGTCAAGTGGGGATTTGGTGTTTTGGTTCAGAAGTGTTCCTTATAGTGAAATTTTTATTTTTTGTATTATTGATGTGTTTCGGCGATCGGGTTGCCGTCTTCAGTATTTATCATGAGTTCATGATGGATGCTGGAGATGGCAACTTGATTACCGAAATGTATTTGCAGTGTAGAGAGAGGAAGTTCCGCTGTGGGGAGTGTTTTTGGGCTGAAGTATCAAGTTTTTATTTGATTGAATTTTGCTATTTGATGGGTTTGCATGTAATGTTCTTATACTTAATTACTTATACAGAAATGCTGAGAGGTTCGGAGCGAATTGATGGCATGTAGTTCCAGGTATTGATAGAGGTTGCTTCCTCCAACATGTTCTTGTTCGGTTTCAGCTCGGTCCGAAGTCTAGTGGCGTCCTCCGAAACTAGCCGCGGTATCGGGGTTTCCTATTGAACTGCAGGATTGATAGTTTAGTGATTCTAAGTTATGATTGTGGAGTTGTTGCAGTCTCGTTTACATTTGAGTGTTGTTGGTTTTAATTTTTCGTCGTTCGAATCGGGCCTACTCTTGACTTGGTCGCGGTTTTCGGGATTGAATGGTTTTCAGCCGTAGTCCCGGGGTGCGTTGCCGGTGATGAAGAATGCCGGATTTGTCTTGTATGGGGTTTGAGTGTCCTGTTTTGGAGAGTTTTAAATGATGTGTATGCCTACGTTCAGGGTGTCATTTTGCTGTAGGTGTGGCGGATCTGCTTTGATTTTTACTGTTTCAGTGGGCGCTGATTCAAATTTGCTACAGTTTTAAAAAGAGGAATAGTTGGTGTTGAATTCGAGGGGCTCCATTCATACCATTTGATAGGAAGTCGTATTTGAGTGCGAAATAGAATAAGTTGTGGTAACGTGTGTATAGCACAAAGGTGCGTGTGACACATAGGTAATAAGGAAAGTGTACACATCCTCAGGTATTTTGTAGGACAGGAGTGTTTAGATTTGGAGGTACATTTGGGATTGTGTTTGAGGGTTGTTTAGTCTGGAAGTTTGTGACGGGTCAGGCGGGGATTTCATTTTAGAGGCGGGGAGTTGGAACTATAAGAATGTTTGGGTGTCGGCGGGATTGTAGCACTTTTGCAGTGGTGGTTTGAAAGCATTCAATTTTGTAGAGTGTCGGGAGGTTTTGATGTTGTGCCTCGATTTTTGGAGGATGTCGCCCGATTCTGGAGTGGGCTGGGATTGTGCAGGAGTGTCTTGGAGGAAGCGGTTTTTGTAGGTATTCGTAGCTGCATGCTGGTGATTTGTTGTTTGCCTCATGGTACTGCTGTGGTTGGGGGGAGAGAGGTTTCGTGGCTAGATGTGATTGGGACGGGCATGATGGTTGAGCTAGTTGCGGTGGCGGTTGGGAGCCTTTGGTGGCATGTGGGGTTTTGGACGCGAGTGGGATTTGTTGGGAGCCGGAGGATTCGCTGGAATGTGGGGTGTTTGGATGGATATCGTTTTGTTGGCTGTCAGTTGAGATAGGTCTGCACTTTTTATTTTTGTGTAGGATGGTGTCCCGTTGTTAAGGGTTGTTTGAATTTATTTGTAGTTTGGATGCTTATAATCGGGTTCTCGTGTTAGAGTTTGTTTACTACTAATAGATGTATGTTTGCTTCAATGTTGAGTTTGGATCGTGTTTGGTTTGCTTGAATGGGGTTCGCTCCGGGGGTGTCGATTTCCTCCACTTTTGGGGTTTCTGCTCCATTCTTTCTGCATGTATGTGGCATCCCTCTCTGTGTGTCGTGCATACGTGCCTGTGATTTGTCCATGCGTTGTTTCAATTTATAAAGTTTCGTAGTAAGTTTCATATTTGGATTTAATGGTGCTTATTGAAGTCGATATCAGTTGTTGTTTTTTGATTAATAAACGGTGAAGGTTGGGTCGGATCTACTACGTTTGTAGTAAAGTGCCATCCCTGATCACGACCATTAAATAAAAATAATAATAATTTAAGGAAAAGGTTTGGTTTTAATTATTTATATAAGTGTAAATATGATTATAGTTGGAGGGGGTTTACAAGGAAAGTTTATTTTATTTAAAAAAAAGAGGTTGCATAATTTTGGTATGTAAAACGTTTTCAGAGATTTATTTTGATTTTCTGACAAACATATTCTAATATTATGGTATCATAAGCGTAATGGTTGACGGGTACTTAATCTAGCATACCATATTAATTTAATTTATTGTTACAGATTTAGGAGCCTTAAGTTAATTAAATAAGAATTTGTGTTTTGGTTTAACTATGACTGGTGTGTGGACTGGAATTTAAATAACTAATAAAATTAATAATAATTAAGTTACAGATTCCTATCTAGTAAACATAATTTTAGAATTTTACTAAATGATTTAATTTTAATGCGTTAAACCTAAGTTACAGGTTATAGCTAACTTACTCAATTATTTATTTATATAAATAATTTACCCTATTCACGAGTTGACAGTTTAATAAGTCGTCATAATGTATGTATATGAAATGCTGTCGGGTCATAAAATAAATAAATATTGCCCCTCGCGTTAGATAGTGGTGGATCTGGAAATATAGAGACGCAACTTTATATACAGCATATGATGAGAAGACCCCAGGATAATTAACGTAAATACTCCAGTTTCAACTGTTGAGGTAACACAAATACATATGATGGAATTAGAAATGACCTTCTTATCCTAATAAAAATGTTAACCAATGATAATGTGAAAATGATGTAGATCTTACTAACAAATTATATTATTTTATTATTTTACTAATTATGTAATAGGAAAATGGTTCTGCTGAAGATTGTCGCTCTAGTCTATTTTGATTCTCTGATGAGCATGTTACAGACGACTTATGGTAACATTATCGTAATGGATGGCTTAAACTATCATATCATATTAATTAAATTGTTTCAGATACCTGAGCCATAAGTTAAAAAAAAAAATCTTTCAGAGTTCTGTACTTATGTTTTAATTAGATAAGTTGTGCGGATGGGAGTTAAAATAAATAATAAAATTAATTAATTAAGTTACAGATTCCTGAGCGACTAACTAATAAATTTATTTTAGGATTTTAGTTTTAATGTAGTTTTAATTTTATTCAAAATACAGCGGAGCAGATAGGTGTTGCGGACTGGAGAATGCTGATTGGCGATTGCAGACTAGTAAATTAGAATTGTGATTGTCTTGTGATTGTTTAATAAAAGTAGTTTAGTACCGACTGTCATGGTGTCTGTAACCGGGTCGCTCTTTCCTAACTAATATACCTTCCTATCCTTACCTATCGTTTTATGTAAACGGCTGTAGGAATAGGCCCGGCGTTATCCGGGAATCTTGCCTAGCGCTTGGTCCTACAGTCCTATCAATCAATCAATCAATCAATCAATTGAAATTTGAATACGACGAATCTTTATCAAACAACTATAACGTGGAGTTATAATAACAAATTAAAATATTAGTGGATTTGTAAGGACATGTTCCTCAACACATACAAACAACCTATAAATATAAGGTATTTATTCGTTTGTGAAAATACATTTTTTTTAATGAATTGGACCTATTAACACAATTCGACACAAATCGAACTGCATTTCACGAGTCAGTAAAACAATTGGTAATTGTAACAAATTTCATGGAATTTCCATATTTTAATTTTATATAATTTTTCAGAAATCAATAATATTGAAAAAAGAGGGATATGATTTAAAAAAATTCATAAGAAGCAACATAACAAATATATTTACAGACGAGCTGTTTCAGAAGTTCACATTTAATGGTCGAAGAGGAAATTTAAGTGCTACAAATTTTAATGTGACAAAAATTTTGAGAGGTAAAGCATTGTCGCTCAAATTATTGAATATTTAATAATTTTTGTACTTTATACAAAATATTTTAATTATTTGAAAGATAAATGGAACAAAACAAATTAAGAAGCCTGGAATTTACTAATTTTAATTATAATTCATTTAATTTATAACTAGATTTTAACTTTAAATTTTTACTATATTTAAATGCCAATCACAATCTCCTGTGATACTTGAAATATTATGATAATTAAACAATATAAATTTTGAATTCCTTAATAATGAAACGTTCCGTGAATTGCGAAACAAACAAACAGTATAATGTATACATATTATGTAGATTTACTAAATTTAATTATATTTTGAATTTATTTTAAATAATATAAATAGATTTATTTTACAATTAAATTACGAATTAGAATTATCTATAAGTAACTATTTAAATAAAAATATACTTGCTCATTAAAATAAAAATATAATTATTTTTTATTAATGAAGTATGCTTTTGACATTTAGACAGATACACATAAGATGAATTTTCGCCAAAAATTACATATGTTTTATATGGTGAGTTCTGTGAGTTCCCACTATTTGCGACACAGTAGCATATTTTTTCTTATAATAATTCGTAGCTTAAACTGCGGTAAACCCAGAACTAACTTAAGGATATCTTACGAAATTTTGTAAAATAATTTGATTTAAAAATACTTGGGGTAGTCGCTAAAATCAGCATTCAACTTTACAATATTTGATAATTAGCACGGTGGAATGCAATGCGCTGTCAAAAATTAACACTGTATATTTTATTATTTAACCGGATCACATTCCCCTAAACATTTTGTTTCATATTAAACCAGATCAAATTTACACTGTCACGCATCGTTTTTCATATTTCCAGTATACATATTTTTTACAGTTGGCGTCAAAAAATTACACTGGAAATCAGAGCAAGAAGTGGAAATTTGAAAAAAAAAATGGAAGGCGTTAAAAGTAAATAATGTTTACGTTTTCTTTATTACTATACGTTTTCTTTATTACTTTACCATGTGATTTTTGATGTGTTTATTAGTCAGATTCAAATGGTCAGACGAACTTGTGTTGGGCTTTATAAGTTTAATTTTCTGTTTTTTTCCGAAAGACAGAATATGTAGCTGAGTTGGAACCAATGCGAGTTGGAGCCAACTGAGTTAGACCAATCCAGAACTGTATAATCAGGTAAACAACATACAAATTCCGACCACACATCGTTCAGGAGGAAAACAAGCAAGAATTTAGGGTTAAGCAATTAGTGTTAATGGAATGCTACTTTGTGGCAGTTGAAAAAGTGGCAGATATCCTTAGTAGTAACAACGTTTCAATTATTTTATTGAATTCAGCGAAATAAATAAAAGCACAAACCGTTATTTTTCTGGAATTCGCTGTAGTTCCGCACTATTACTTCACAAAAAGTCTCAATTTTGTATTGAATGTCTGCATCTGCGGCATCTTCATCACTAGAGTCCAATTGATCGTATTAATTATTATTATTTAAAAAATACACTTATATTATAAATAAATAATTATAAATATTTATTTTATTTGTTTATTTTGTTTTGAACTCAAAGTTAGTTACACATAAACCCAATCAACAAAACAAAACTTACCCAATGCAGTGTATCGCAGATACTAATGTTCTACAACTTTAAACCGTACATGATAGTCAACTAGCTCTGTATGTATATGGTATCCGTGCTACTGTTTCTTTCTCACATACTCCACACCTCCTCGCTACTATTTATTTGCTTTGTTCCATTAACCATTAGATGCCTTGACTATTCGTGAAACTATTCTTCGCCCAAATCTTTTTGTCCCCAACATAATTCAATATTCTTATTCAATCTAAACGTTCGTTTATCTCGAGTTCCTTTTTGAATCTAATAAATTTAAGGGTTGGTTATAGTTTCTTGTTTGTAACGGGTGGATAAGTTAGGTACATTTTTCCATAGGGATTTTATGACAGAACACGTGTGAGTCGTGTCAAACAGTTATGATATTTTTGTTCAGTATTGTTTGACATTTCATCGTGGAAATACTTAGTCCGACACAACTTCTACATACTATTCAGCTGTATTACAAATATTAGAGCAAATTATGGTCCAGATAATCGGCATACCAAACGCTTAACCATTAAAATATAATAAACCCAATTGAATAGTAAACGTACAAATCAACAATACATTCAGCAGCTCGTATTGACGAGAATATAACGACGGTATAGCTGAGAGTGTATACAGGATGATCGCGAAGAATCGATTCGACGCCGTTCTCAACATCTTGGCTTGTCGTTTATGCAACAACTTGGCGTATTTTACGTAAGGATTTTACTTTAAAAGAATACAAAATTACATTCTTGCAATAATAGAAGCCGGCCATCCTCCGAAATCGTAACCGTTTCAGTTTTCTCTTGAAATCCTTGAAGAAGGTAATTTTTGCTTAATAGTTACGTTTGAAGTAAAATCGAGCAGCCCGAAGAGGTTCAAGAGGTCATTACATCCAGTATAGATACATATTTTTTCAAAAATGTCGCACCATGATAACGGACTATATGCTATCTGATAATAAAAACCTTGACCTCAACGAGATTTAGTTGCAACAAGTTGTGAGGAATGGTTCTTTTTTATGATAATAAAGACAACTCGATTAAATGTTTTATTTTGGAATATAGGAGAGGTACTTTTTAGTTGGAAATTTGTCTGTTTAAATTAAACCCTACTTTATTTGTCAATTGGAAGCCATCATTTAATTAGGATTTATAGTCAAATCATCTATACTGTAACTGTAGACTTAAATAGTGCTTTCTTCCAACAAACTGGTACTTCAATTTTTTTAACTGTTAAATTACCTGTAAATAGGTCATTATTGGCCTGTATCGTGTTAACAATGTTACTACAATCTGACTCTTTATATTTTGTAACCAATTAGATGATGCCAGATCACTCTCTATGTCATTAAAACAATATTCGCTTACATAAAAGGCGCCTCTCCGTTTAAAGATCGCCGAATTCAATTAATGATTTCGTGCACAGTTTAATCTCCCATTTTATCTTGTATTAACCAGACCTGGTATTAACTGGCTTACCACGTCGCCGTTCCATTTTCACCGTTGACCAAAAATTAACATGCACTGGATGACATAAAAAGAGATTGATTGTGTGTAAAAGCATTCGTTGGGCTGTGCACTAATACATATTAAGGTTTGTAAGGTCTCAATTGAACTGCGATTAGGGTAGTTAGTCATAGATTATTTACCGCAGAACTACCATCTCATCTTATAGGTGGGCAAATTTACTGGTCCGATTTTACTTATTGATTTGCATATTCTTTGATACTTGATGTGTTTATAAAAAAAACCTGATCCCATTATAGTGTCCACCCCGAAACATTGGTCTTCAATATATAACTGGGTTAATGTTACTCTTAGCCTTTCTAAACTGCTGTTGGTTGAAATTTACTGGTTTGGTAATGTTATGTGCAGTTTCTATTTATTAAGATATGGGTTCCGTCTCTGGTATCGTTTTCGAAAATCTTCTTTTTTGTCTTGTTCCATTCATTATTTTCCTATATGAACTCACAATACATTTGTTAAACTAACTTTTATTATTAATTGTAGTCTTTCCTATTGACTCTTAGATGTCACTAACAACAGTAACAATATTTTATGCATAAAATAATTATACACATATAGTGGTGATCTACAAACCAAACGAGTACAGAATACAGATGTTGCATCAACTAACATAATGAAAATTTTACGTCATAGTGAAATGACATTCTATTACGTATATACATAAGCATATGTACGGTTACCGTCTTAGCATTGATTATAAATATTTTACAACATAATCAATTGAATATATATTCCGCGTAAAACAACTTTAGTAAATCGAAAAGTTACTTAATAATTGATTAATGTAACCAAAAGTACGTCATATTGACGAATTAACTACATGCGTTTAGTACGAGTAATTGCTTTATATTTAAAATACAGTGGAACGATAGTAATCCAATACATATGAGGCCGTAAAGCTAGTCAGTAATAATATCAGTTGGAAACACGTTATAGTAAAGGTTGGGCAAGCGAAATGGGCATCTGCCTAGAAAAGCTTGAGCAATTGAAGGATTTCTTACATCTACATATATGAGACTGTAGCAAACCTGTTAATTGGATGTAAAAATGCTTAATTTAATATAATTTAACTATACTTTCTTATTTCGAGGACTCACAATCTTTTAAAATATTCACAAAGACCATGATTAGATTACCAAGATATCGTTCACCTTCTCTCGAATATTATAAGCCATCTTTCGTACTCATCCATCAAAGTCCAAGTCTCTTATCTATACATGGCCACGGTCTGATTAACACTCTGTACAATTTCACGATTTACAAGATATTTTGATTTGGGTATAAAGCTCGATTGCAAGGCGAACCTTAATATCCTCTCCCACACTATTCGTGACTAATGAGAGATCCAAGATACTTGAATCTATCTTCTACCACTACTGAAATCATTTACGTCGAACACCAGAGATAAGATGGTTTTGGACTCGTTGATTTTAATCAAGCAAAAAAAAATGTTATAGCCATGTATCGAGTACCGCATCGACGTCAAAACAGAGGTTTCCATCCTAGTCCCGAATGGCAGTTAACCGAGATGTTAAGGTATGGTGCAATTCGGTGATTCCTTTAAAGAAACTACGTTATTTAGACGTGTATATAGCCAACAATAATTAATCCAGAAATTATTTACATTAATTTAATAAAAAATTAATTAAAATTAATAATTTTTATTCAATCTAATATTTCGGACAACAGGTCCATTTTCAAAGAAAAAATTAGAGAAAATTTATATTAATAAATTTAACTAAGATAGATACATGATATATTATAGAACATCACAAAAATTAAGTTTAATTATAAAAATATGAATTCACTTTATGATAGCTCGATACAGATCTGTATCGAGCTATCATAAAGTGAATTCATATTTTTATAATTAAACTTAATTTTTGTGATGTTCTATAATATATCATGTATCTATCTTAGTTAAATTTATTAATATAAATTTTCTCTAATTTTTTCTTTGAAAATGGACCTGTTGTCCGAAATATTAGATTGAATAAAAATTATTAATTTTAATTAATTTTCTATTAAATTAATGTAAATAATTTCTGGATTAATTATTGTTGGCTATATACACGTCTAAATAACGAAAATTCAAAAATTAAACAACATAATAGCCGTCGATTACCTTATATTATAATATTAAAGAAACTACGCGAATGGTGCGTATTGCTGTACTCTTAAGACTTTAACCTTCCACCATTCGCCAGATAATGGTCACTGCCTACGAATTTTTTTGACGACCGATAAGATTTCAACACATGGTTCAAATCAACACATGGTTAATTTGGCTTCGGGATATTTTACGTGGATGTAACCATGTTTCCAAATGGGAACGAGTTTCAGCCGATATTCTTTCATACAGTTTTTCTCAGTGACTGCACGTTCCACATTCCGATCTACAATCTCGTGTCCGATTACTTAAGCGGGGGTCATTGTTGTTTTGGCGGTATCGGTGTTTTTGGTTGGTTAACAGTTTTAACATGTTGTTTTTACGGATGCAGGTCGCCAGCCCAGCAAACTGAATGGTATGGGTCTTATGGTTCGTTCGAAATATTTACGAAACATGCAAGCCCTCATCCACATAGGGCTATACCTAATGCGAAATAGAGCAAGAAGTATTCTTAAGCGAGATTTCATCTACTTCATTGCCTTACAAATGCTGATATAGTCTGTTACCAAACACGTGAAGTTATCCCAGTATTTCATCCCAGAAAAAATAAAAAGTTGCATCAGGCAACATTTTTCTATTATAATATTATAATTTTTCTATTTCATCCCAGGTTTTTCGTTCTACCCGAAATTCGCGACATTAATAATAATAAAAAGAAACCTTTTGGGCCGGAAATGATTCTTGATGTTTTGAGTTGGTCATGGTATGAACCAACTTTAGTGAATATATCAGAACCATCTGGTGGATGGAATTGGCACAATCGAGCTGCGTTCAGATAGTTTCACATAAAATTCTATAATTTGAGACATTTCGGTACCTGACTCCTGAGTACCTATTGGGCCGGAAATGATTCTTGACGGTTTGAGTTGGTCATAGTATGGACCAACTCTAGTGATTATAACAGAACCATCCGGTGGATGGAAAGGCACAATCGAGCTGCATTCAGAAAGTTCCATATAAAATTCTATAATTTGAGACATATGGAACTATATGAATGCAGCTCGATTGTGCCAATTCCATCCACCAGATGGTTCTGTTATATTCACTAAAGTTGGTCCATACCATGACCAACTCAAAACATCAAGAATCATTTCCGGTCCAATAGGTTTCTTTTTATTATTATTTATGTCGCGAATTTCGGGTAGAACGAAAAACCTGGGATGAAATAGTAAAATTATAATATTATAATAGAAAAATGTTGCCTGTTGCAACTTTTAATTTTTTCTGGGATGAAATACTGGGATAACTTCACATGCTTCTGTTACCTACATAGCAAAAATGCAAATATCTCCTTCATCCAATACATGACTATCTTTAATACTGTCAGTTATCTTGAAAACCCATTACAGTGGTTAAACAGGCACTAACATACAGTTAGGACCTTATGTTAAATCTCAAATCTAACCATCCCACAAGTTTTTGATCGTTCTGTCTTATTTCGTCTGTCTGGTTTGTGACCGAAATCGATTTAGCTAGACTGTTCATATTCATACATTTATTATATCATTTTATTGGGTTTAACTGTATCACTGTATAAATCACTAATATCTTGTAGGTGTAGATACTTTAATTATAGTTATTATTGTTTATATTTTATTCAACCTGCCAACAAAAATAGAAAATTAATTCAAATTAGTTCATTATTTTTCACTACTTGTCCTACACTAACTATACTTACTTGTAGATGTGACGATAGCTTTGTATATAGTTTCTATGTATTATTCGTTGCACCTTAGATTTGTAACGATAAGAACTATAGATAAAAATGTGTTCTGTTATCAAACCAAATGGCAAATATAGAAATTAGTGTTTATGTGCCACTTCGAGTTTTCTGTTGTGATTTTGAGTGAAGTTTAAGTTAAACATTTTAGATATCATATCTAGTGCATGCCTGAACAATTTTGTTTTTGTTTTATGACGTGAAATAAAATTAAGGTACGTACGTTAATGTACTTCCAATGTATTTAATAAGTTTTTACAATTTCTTGTTTGTGATCGAATCTATATAAACTCAATTAAGTTTATAGTTAGTATGTTGGTCGGTTGTTTTGTGTTCTATTAATAGATATTCTTGCCAAATGTCTATGAACATAATATAAACAATTTTGGTTAAGTTTACACCGACAAATCGCATCATGTGGAACGTAATTTAACTATTGAAGTTATACGGGTGATGTTATGAAAATGTTATACTCGTACTACAACATAACATGTGGCATGCAACATTGCAATCATGCTAGATATTTAAAGGATTTCAATAAGAGGTTTCATGTTGAATAGCCTGCTATTTGTGCAGCTGTCAATTTTGAAACTTTCATCTTTTGACATTTGACAAATTAAAAACAACGCCATTGCTAAAAATGTTTCGTTTGAAATAATTTGAGCTGTTAGGCCAAGTTAGAGATGTGAAGAATCGAAACCGTGTGCTTCGCTCAAAAACAACTGACAATATTACTACTGTAGCCCGTAGTGTTGAAGAAAACCGATTGTCGATTCTTCGTCGATCTTTTCAATCAAACATTCCACCAACGACATTACACTGTATTTTGCATAAAGACTAAGGTTTTAACGATTTTAAAATTTAGTTAACACAAGAATTTAAGCCGGTCAATCGCCATAAACGTCGTGTCTTCGCTGATTGGGTCCTTCAAATGCATCAAAATGACCCGGATTTTCATCGAAAAATCATCTTCAGTGATGAGGGCCATTTCCATCTCGGAGGCTACGTTAATCCACAGAATTGTAGCGCTTGGGGCTCAGTAAATCCAAGATTAGTTGATGAAAAATAGCTTTGATCAAAAAAATTTTTATGTGGACGACGTTTGGTTACAGTGAAACACAATCGCAATGTCCCAAGAAAAGTTACCTGACCGTTTTATTTCTCGAACAGATCATCACAATTGGCCACCGAAATCTTTGATTTTTTTTCTTTGGGGCCACGTGAATGATAAGGTCTAGGTCAATGCTCCACAATCGATTCAAGACTTTAAAGATGAAATTCGTGCAGTTATCGAGGCCATACAGCCGCAAATGTTCGAATTGGTAATGGAAAATTTCATGAAGAGGATAAGGTGCTGCAAGCGTAGTTGTGGTAGTCATTTGGCTGATATTGATTTCAGATGTTAATGGCATACCTTCATCTTCATCTCAACGTTCATTGACTTCTCTTAAAAAATGCTCGTTCTTTTAAATTTCAAAATGAAACCTCTTATTGTAAAACCCTTTATACATACATAGCATTGCCGGTGGTACATATTTGTGTAAGAGTTATCAAAACATCCGTTTTATGTATAAATTACAGTGTAGATCATGAAATCAATTGTTCTACATTTGATACAAAACCATATTCAGTTTCAGTCTGACCGAAAATAAACACTCACAACAATAAAATACAAACCGACCAAATGGTGTAGTGCAGGTTTAAATTGGGGCAGTTAGAGTGGAATGCACTGGTAAGAATCTCGAGTTATCATTCGATTACGATCAGTGATGTTAATGAAAACATCCACACGCGTCTTTTTTTCGGAATACACAATGCTTGGACCCATCTTCCAAGTGAATACTTTAGGCTGGTATATATGGAGTGAATGTAATGTAATGTGCAGATGGTTTGTGTCATTATAAATCGGACACATAGCCGTTCCTTCTCGATTTGGTTTGGCGTGATTTATGATGTTAAACAAGGAACTGCCAACGGGAGCGCTTTGATCCTAAAATACGATGAGTGCTTTAGAGTGACCAACGCTGGACTCTTTAGTGCATTTTACCATTATACACTTAATTTTAATCAGAGTGGTAGCATTATACGCATATGTAACCAATATAGGGAAAATAGAGTAACTAGGAATGTTTTATCCTTTTTCTCCTATTAGCGTCATTATTCGCCTACTAACTGGACCATCTAACTCTATTTCATTGATTTTCACCCATGGTATGACTTTCCTTTTTCTTTATGGGTTCCATTACTTAAACGTTCAAGTCATATAATGAGATCATTTCTTCAGTGTGTGACCAATCCATTTCTAGTTTGACTTCTTCATTTCGGTACCACTGACTTTTTGGCTTGTTTGTTTAAGTAGCTCAACATTTGTTGTTCTTGGATCAGAAGCATTTTCTTGTTATTTTCAATATGCTTTACTTTAATATGCCAGGAATAGCCATTTGGATATTTGTATGGTTGTCTTGTATAGATATCTGCTTTAGTGCTTTGTGACGCAGAGGTCGACGAGTCTTTCTTCATGATTACGCATAAATTCTTATAATTGTTTATCCATGACGGTTGTCATGTCAGTGTTTCCTGTTTCAATTTTTCCATTTGTGTGTTATCTGGGTTTATTGTTCTTCTTGCACTAGCCTTAATGCTTTTGTTATTGTTCTATATGAATAAATTTCCAGTTTATGTTCGTGTACGATAGACTATGATCGATAATTAACTTGGTCGTCAGTACGAGTATGTATAGTACTGGTTGCTGGTTAGTAATAAAATATTGCTCTTCACTTTCTTTCTATAAAATTGATGTTAGGCGTTTTATATGACATTGATTGGCCAATTAATCTGTACCTAACAGGTTTGAATATGTTCCCTACCGTTAATTTAAGCTTCGTCTGAAACTCCCGCACTTCATATTATAGTGATACAGGAAATAAGTGTGCTTTCCTCAACTGTTTTCTCTTAATTAGTTATTTATTTTCTTTAGTATTCTAAGTTTTATACGATTTGAATATTTTTACTATAAAATGCAATTCAGACGATTTTCTTACTCATTCGACAAATTACTTTCATCAGCCAGAATGAAATAGATCTAACAGTATACAAAATACCTCCATTTTCAGGATTTAAAGTAGATGGCGTTCCATTTGTAATATATCGCCTAATGTGAAATTGTTTACCTGGAATAACAAATGACTACGCATGCACAAGTATCGCTTTACACTTTGCAAATGGTAACAATTAATGTTGGCACCCATCTTTCCGACCTACTTTGTCAAACTGGCGAACAAAATTTCCAATCGATTAATCTAATAAGTCAGCTTTATGTTAAAAATCATATGAGATGAAAAATATTTAAGTGAAAAAAAATTTACCAAAAAAAAAATTTCTTTGAAATATTAAACATAAATTTTCAACCGATTAATCGCAAAATGTAATGATTTCGGTTGGCCTCCACGATCCCCTGAGGAAAACGCTGAACAATATTTGTCGAACTTTAAAAAAATTTCAAATCAGTCAATTTTATGTTAAAATACATATGATATGAAAAATTTTTACGTGAAAAAAATTTTACCAAAAAAAATTTCTTTGAGACAAAATTTTTTTTTAAGAAAAACTTTTAAACTTTTTTGATTGATTTTGAGAGATGATAGAAACATTAGGTTACCAAACATACTCGTATAATTTATATTTGTCATTTTTTTCACATAAATCAGGTTTGCCTGAAATTACATATAAAAGAATTCTAGCCTAATAATGAGAAGAATCAAACCTAGGTGTTGAACATTCAAGCCACTTGTAAAGTGAAGCTTTAAATTTTTACTATACAGAAACTAAAACCATAATGATGAACTCGAGTTCTACCACAGGAGTCAAGTAACGTATCGAAATACTTTTTTAAAACAAGTTTAAACTGACTTATTTTGTACTTAACGATATTTGTGTTATCTATTAAAGAACGCAATAAGCAATGTATCTATTATATACATTTTTTATTAGTTAGGGCACTTGAATATAGAATTGATACAGTATATATTCTTTATACTTCGACTTTATTTCAATATTAAACTAGTTTTCGCCGAGAAATTTCAGTTTTAAAGTGGTTCAAATTCATGTGACATTGTTCTCGTTCTATTGTACTTCGTATGGGTTGCTAAGTGTACCATGCAAAACTGAAATTTGCACAGAAACACTTAAAAGATAAAATATATTAATCATTATTTTAAAACCATACCTTTGCCTATGTGCTCTTCTTTGACCAGACTATAACTAGAAACCCTTGGCTGTCACTATTTATAATATAATGGTTTGTGTGTTATACAACTGCGTCATTATTAGATGTCAACCTCATTTGATTAGGTAAATCGTTAAAATTAAATCTAATTGTCTTTAAATCTTAAAAAAAAACTATTTTACCATGGATTAGCAGCATGAAGTTCGCTCCACCGGTTTGTTGAATTCATTGTCATAATGGTGCACACTTTATCAAGTTCCATCAAATTGCAACAACACTGTAATCCTCTTGTTTGAGATGATCATCCCTTAATTGTATTCTCACCCGATAACCACCGTTTGAACCACGTTGGATGAAAAATGACCTTCTACCTTGACACTCTTCAGTTCGACATATTCCGTCTCGGATACAATCATTTTCGTTTAGCAGCCTAAATCCCTTTTATCCCTGCTCCTAAATCCCTTTTATAGTTATCATAGTTGTCTTTTGCTGGCAATCTAAAATTCCCGTGTTGCCGATTACAATTCATCCTTACTCTGTTTCTTGTGTCATAGTCCCCTTTGATAATTTGTTGTTGGATATTCAAGGATAGTAGTCTGCTCCTGTAATTAAATCAATTGGCTGCGACTGATTTAATAGTAGATCAATTATATTTTGTGGAGATGAGTCCATTTAATTGTATCAACGTCCATCTCAAGTAGTTTATGATTGTGGTTTTCGAAATAAAAAAAAATAATAAAAAATAATAATCTATGGCTTAGAAGCCGTAAACGGCCCTTACCGCGTCTCAACTGAGACCTTAAGAACCATTTTAACGATTGGTGTACATTGTAGGTGGTCAGCCCAACGAATGGTTTTACACACAACCGCATTTTATGTCATCCGGTGGCATGTTAATTTTTGGTCAACGGCGAGAATCGAACTCGAGACCGCAGCGTGATGGGAAAGTCTCTTAACCATTAAGCTACAACCGGTGGTTTTCGAAAACTAAAACAAAATAAAATAATTATTGCTTTAATAAAACAAAATCCTCTGTAAAATCGGTGGTAGCTTGGTGTTGACAGTGATTGGTGGTCTTTGCTGAAATGAGTGTCACCTGTGATCCGGAATCTATTCTTAATGTTACAAGCTGACAAGTATTAGTTGTTGTTTTAACTACGGGTGTTGGTATAATAATACTTGTAATTGCTGATTCACTATGAATAAAATCGGTTTAGCTTTAACTTCGGATTTCGATTCCGAATTTCCGTTACACACTAAGCCCCCAAGTTGCTGATGGGCATAACTTTTTTAGATTCCTGGTAGGGCATCGTGTACAAAGATTAACACTATTTACCAATCTTGCAAATTCTAATGTTGGCATTTGTTTAATGTTCCAATTTGTGATGGTCTTTAGTTGTTGTACCGAGCAAGGTGTGGTGATAGTTGCAACATTCACACGTGGGGGCAAAGCCTGTATGAAATATGCACGTGATTTAGGTACCTTGTTGTTTCCCATTCATCTTAAGACTGGCATGTCCTTTGCAAAAACTTGAAAAAACTTCCAATTTGTGGACTTCTGTTGTTTTAAATGCTTCAAATATAGATTTCATCTGGGGTTGCTGAAGGTTGTGTATATCATCTCTTTCGCAGTATAGTACATAGCTCGAACTGTTTGCCCTGATGGTACTTCTAATGTTGTTAAAGATAGCAGTGTATTTGAATAGTTATTTCCACAAAATCTTGAATTGTTACATCTTGCTTGCAATATGCTCCGGACCATCTCGTAGTTTTCCCTGTGGTTGCTAAGTGGTTGATAAGTCGTGTTGCACCTTCTTGAAGCTTCGATTTTAAATAAGTAATATTCACATTTGACAATGTTTTATAATGTCAAATGAGTTCAGAAAGATATCATGAAAACGCTCGGCTGTTCATATTCACCATAGGATGATGGTACTTCCACTTTCGATAGATGAACTTATGTCGATGATTGAACCAGGAAATTTCGTTGCTGCTATTACATTAATAACGCGTCTTCTACTTTAAGCAGCCATGTTTAATAATATTCATAAATAAATTTGTCAGTGGTTTTTATATATATATATATATATATATATATATATATATATATATATATATATATATATATATATATATATATATATATATATATTATTTCAATATCGATAACACTAATCTGTAACTGCAATAGTAGTTTTCGAGTAGTGCTTTTTTCTGGTAGTGCTTTGATTATTTTTGCTGTTATCAGGTCGTAACCAGGAGCTTTTTTATCTTTAAGATTTTTTACTTCTTGTTTGATTTCTTTCACAGTCATTGGTAGGAGAAGTACCTCGTCTATTTTGTTGGCCGGTGTTAAATATTCATTCTCTACCTGCCCAGTTGGTGGTTTGAAGGTAATTTCTAGGTGTTCGGCAAACAGATCAGCTTTTTGTTTATCGCTGCGAGCCCAGGTTCCATCAACTTTTTTATGGGTGGCACTTGCAGTTTAGGTCTTTTCAGACTTTCAGACTCTCGTGGCCTTCCATAACGAATAGTCCGTGTCCGATTTACCTGTCAGGCTAATTAGAAAGCTAGCTACTGACTCATTCTTGATCTGTTTTATAAGCAGTTTAAGTTTGTTGCACAGATTATTTAGGATTGTTTTATCTTCAGGAGCTCTAGTTCTCTGCCAAGTCTTGCGAGCTCGTCTTTTTTCGTTAACCAAGTCTCTCACTTCAACTGGGTAGCTTATACTTTTCTGTAATATACCATGCTGAATGGATACTTTCCCATGCCACTTTCTGTATACTTTCAATGAGATTTTCCAACTCTTCTTCTAACATATAATCGTTCGAGTTCGGCACCTGTAGATTGACGCTTTTTTCGACTAGCTGCCGAAAGTATTCCCAGTTTGTTTTGTTATTTGTTAGTCTTGCAGCTTTCCTTATTGCCGTAGTCATTAAGACTGGAGAGTGATCCGATGATAGTCCTTCTTCATTTTGCAACTACTGAGTAATTTTCGGAAATACCTCTTGATATATAGAAGTCTGATATATGATCTTCTGATCAGGTAGTAAGGTAAATACCTCTTAATAGCGCGAAAGTAAGAGAAGGCACGACATATGCCCAAATGGCTAGCCAAAAGGAAAATGTCAAGAAAGCACCCAGCCAGGAAAATCATGTTCTGCAAGAAATACTGCAGAAGTTAACCACTATAAATTCTCATCCGGCGACGCAAGATCAACGACTAGAATCTATGAGTGAGCTACTAAATCAACAAGAAAAAAGACTAGGAACATTGGAAAATACATCGATGAACCAAACTACAAAAATTACAGAAGCAACAGGTAAAACTACAGAAGTTATTAACAACCTTAATTCTAATCCATACAAATTAAACAAGAAAAAATAATAACACACTATTTAAGAATTGCTACCTGGAATGCAAATGGTCTTGCGCAACGCATTTCAGAATTAGAAGTATTTTTAAACACAAAAAATATTGATATATGCCTAATCTCAGAAAGTCACTCTACTAGAATCTCGTTTTTCAAAATTCGTGGATACCAGTGCTATCAAGCACTAGAGCTAGAGGCGGAACAGCAATCTTCATCAAGGAAAATATTAAACATCAAGAAGAACTTCAAAAAGAGGAAGAAGCTATACAAGTAGCAACTGTTTCTATTGAAACCAAAAACTACAAGAGCTACACTATATCAGCAATCTATTGTCCATCCAGATATAACCCAAAAAAGGAAGACTACATCAAACTTTTTAAATCGCTTGGTAAAAAATTCATTATTGGAGGCCATTTAAATGCAAAAAATATATTTTGGGGATCAAATCGAACTACTCCCAAAGGAAGAGAGCTATTTGAAGCAGGCAAATTTTGGTTGTTAGTTGTTACTCTTTCATCGTTTGAGTTTTTAGTTAAGTTTTTCTTCAGAATGTTCGCAGCATTTATGATTTTGAATCCTTTCTGACTAAGTTCCTCAATTATTTCATCAGTTGGGCATGTATGATGTAGTCCTCTGGCCATAAGTTTGATTTGTTGCTCTGCTTTGTTTTCATACGTGAACCATTCGATGTTTTGAGCACTAATTGTATTTGCTAACATTCTGTAGGTTTCTGGATCAACTTCATTCACTTTCCAAACATTATTATTCAGTGCAGTGACCTTATATTTGTCGTTTGGAACTATTTTTACTATTTGTTTAATTGTTTCGTACTCACCTTTACATTAAGAATATAAATGGGTGGAGGTGATATCTCTTTCTTCATTGGTTCATTTAACTCTGCTTTTCTTTGTTTAGACACGTTAGATGTGCTAGCTGTTTGGAGCTGTACATTCTTCTGTAGATTAACTTAGTCCTTGCATGGCTGACCAGGTTGGTTTATTGGTGGTTTTCTTACGCCTTGTATTGATTGTTCCACCTCAGGCGAGGATTCTGCTTTCCTTTTTTTATTTTGGTGTTTAGTTTCAACAATTAGTTTGCGTATAAAACTCGTTTCATATGCCAATTCATCGTCATCTGTTTCATAGACGACTATAGCATTTTTGGTTTCATTTACTTATTTCTTCTCACTTTTAATTACAGCAATTTCTTTTTTAAGCCATAAAAATAAAAAAATCGATAATGCATGTAGTGTCTTTACTATTTTCTTCATATAAAATCAACCTCTAGGAGGTTATGGCTAGATATAAGTTTATTTTAGGCAGTTTGCCAATGGTTATCACTGGAAAAAATTTGATGATTTGAGATTTTTAACGAAATTAACCTGTTAATAATTTTATTCTAAACAAAATTATTTTGACATTGAGTATATAACATCTGTAGTTGAAAAAATGGTACACAGTTAATTATTTCACAATTTCTACTCGTCATATAGTAAGAAGATTTTTTAACAGCTGCGTTGCTTTATTACAATTTCGTTTAATAATAGACGGCGGGTCAGTTTTTTACGTAAAATCATTTTTTTGCTTTTTTTACATAGAAATTGTAACAAATAATCATATGTAAATTACACGTAAAAATCCGTGGAAAATACACCGTGTAATTTACTCGCCCAACGTTGATTTTATAGAGATTTTAGAAGTTTGCACTGCGGGTTCAATGAATCGAATTTTCCAGTGCTCTCCACATGAAACTTGGTCCAAATTTTTTTACAGTGATTACCATTGACCAACTTAAAAGAAATTAAAATCTGGCCATAATGCTCTAGAGGTGGATTTTATAGAGATTTGTGAATACATTATTATTTCATTTTTTAATAATTTTGAATATAAGAGTTTTTTCGCTGGATTATTCGATGTATAAAAATTTATTTTGGCTAGAAAATGTCGGAAAAAAATTTTTGGTTGGAAATCAATCAAAAAAATATAAAATGTTTAACCTTCGACTGGATTAGCAAAGATACTTATGCTTTCTGCATTATTGATTTTTTGAAATTTCATCAATGCGAAATTTCATCAATGCCGGATTACTTTTGGGATTCAAAATCATATCTGTTTCTTGTGCTATTCTAGTGAATGACTCTTCTGATATTTGATGAAGATCTATAGAATGGTCTAGGTGCCTATGTCTAGGATCAATCGTAGATTGTATGTCGTGTGGTTGAAATTCTGATGCCAGATGTTGTGCTAACTGTTCTACTGGGGTGATGTTGCATTATTTGGTATGCTTTAGGAGAATATGACTACTCTGCAAAAATATTTTAATGTTTGCACGATTATTTTTAAAGTAAGGTTAGTTGACCACATTTATCCTATTCTAGGTTTGTTCTTGGTTGTAGTTCGGCCATAAGTTGTTCAGTTTTATTATTTAGCATGTTGCATTACACCAATATTCGATGCTCCCTGCAAGCAATTCTTCTAGGTTTTGTAATTCCTCCTTTTTTGTTAGAGGTCATTCTCTTAAATTCAGTATTAGGACTTTGAGACCTAGATTCTTGATTGACATGGTAGAGTGACAATATAGGTAATATATTGTAAACTTTTTGAATGTCGCCTGCTCCACGCTGCTCATCCCATTGTGAATGAGGTTGTACTCAAAATGAGATGTTTATGCATGGTGACGTATTCGGTAATAAGTGTAAGAGGTTGTTTGTCTAATGAAAGTTATAATTTGTATATTTGCTTCCGTATGTGTTTTCTTTAAATGTTTTCTTTATATTAACAAGAAACATTAAATAAATAAATAACAAACAAAACCCTGTTGTGAGATCGTTGTTCCCGTTGAGCATTCAGATAAGAGATGATATAATATTTATATCCCTCGCATCGATAAATAAATATCTGAACGCAAATGAAACTTATACGTTATGTAAATCAAAACACTAACCGTTTTGAAGGTAAGTTTAAGTTGATTAAACACAAAATGAACACAATATTCGCATTTGCGCTTTTGTTGGATATAACTATGTACTATTCTCTAACAGTCTAACATTTGCAAATATATATTTATTATCACTTTAATTATATATTTGAGTTTTGATAAAATTTTATTAATTTACATATATTGTCGGTCGTCGAAGTTTAAATACCTAAAATGAATACTTTATGGTTTCAGTGCTGGATCCCACCGATTGTAGATATTTGCAGTCAAACATTATAACGATATTAAATAAATACTGATGAAGAGCAACACTTGTACTGAAAAATTGTGTACAATGTGAAGCTTCATCGTGTCAGTTTATTTGGGAAAACCAAATTTAAATAATGTCTTGTTTTGGTATAGACTTGGTCCAGCCTAGAAGTTACTCCGAATTTCGTATTGAAATCTTCCCTAGGGTCTCATTCAACAGACCCTAGTAATAAGTTTCTGATAGGGCTACCTAAATTTGTTATTTTATTATATTAAATATATCCTGAACAGACCTGGCCACTTCCTACTTGCCAATTTAATCTAAACAGTTAAGCTTCAATTTGGAATAACACAAATTTGGCAATTGAAAATAAAATTGGCGATTGAATCTACAATGGATATCTATACATTGCATAGCTTCATTTTCATCACATATAATTAGCATGTTAGATGGATGGGAGGCTAAGCAATCCAACTAAACAGGTTAAATGAAAATAGTGACAACACCTACATACAAATTTTGTGCTCTAATGTTAAATCTGGAATTCTAGTTAGGGTTGATAATTCACAGCTTCACCAAACCGAAAGATGAAACATGATAATTAATACCCGAAGCATTTTAGCATACGATTAAGAAAACCAACCAAACGGCGTAGTGGTTAAAGCTGTGGAAGATGGCAAGATGTATAACAGGGTACACCATGTGATTACGATCGATAGTGAGAATGAACATATCTATGATCCTCCCTGTTGGAGTGAGCAATACATTGGAATCTATAGCAGTACGCCATCAATTTGGTTTTAATATAGGGCGTAAATAAGTGTTGGAACTGCCTAAAACTGCTGGTAAACTGTCTCCTTTTTCTTCAATCACAAATAATTGTTAATATTTACACGATCAGTTTAAATTTGTATCCTTCAAAAGTTTTATACCAACACTATAGTCTTCAACTTCTAAAAATTGGAGTGTTAGAGCCCACATTGTCACGCAGTAAGCTTCTGTTTATTTTGGTTTGGTTCTGGACCAGTCCAACATGGGATCGAAATAAGTTAACGGTATACCACACCCGAGTGACATCAAGATACAATTGAGTTCGTGAAGAATAAATGAGAGCGAAAAAATAGGGAAATTGAGGAACATGGAGACGTTCTATAAAACTCGGTCCTACAGTCGTATTTGACTGGATACGAAACCGTTAGGTATATTTTAACGACAGTGAGATTGAAACTAAAAGAAAAAGTAGAAAAACATTTTACTACCAAACATTTTTTATAGAAAGGCCAATTACATCTCCGATTATATGTTCAAATATTCGAAAACGTCTTAAGTTTGGACCCGTACCATCTGGCCCTAACAATATAGCTACAATATGGTTTCGATCACGAGAAATATTTTTATGCTATTGCAAGCAACCCCTTATGTTATATTCATGATCTCGCGTAAATTGAATGATAAAATAAGTCCTCTCTCATACCTATCTGTTAAGGTCCTATTGGCGCCTCCATGCATGACAACGGATCTGACCAACATTCTTTATTGAATTTTCCCACTCTATTATTTGATATCTAAAATGCTGGGGTGTTAGTTTCTAGGAAAACAACGTCTGCCAGCCAAGCCAATACTCTTTTACGCATGTGATAATATCTTTATAAGGTGTAAAATGTGTTAAACAAACTGCACCTGTCACATGTTAAGATTAATATCTGGACGTTAAGCTAGATATAAATGGTTTACGACACAGCAGCTCCCAACAACAATCAAACAGTTTATAAAGTATATACCCTTTCGAATATTAACACACCAAGTTATTGTAGTTAAAGGATTTAGGTTTTACGTGGTTTTTCTGAATTCTTAAGGATACATCTACAATAAAACTTCCTGTGAAGTCTATATTTCAGGATATCCAGATTAGCCTTCAAGCTTTAAATGTAAGTGGGTTTTTGTTTCTGGTTACTGGAAATCTAACCGACAGTGCCTAACAGCAGCTTTCTTCTATTTAACTTTTAACTTTTAAGATGCCCTTCCAAGTATTCATTAAAACTTTTATTTTGTTCCTCAAAAGCAGACAACACTTGAGTTTGAATTTAATTTTATATTTACCGATAGTTTACTGGGCAATATTGACATACTTTAAGTATTTGTCCAGACTTGCCCAAAACATTGTTTTAATTCTACGTCGAAAACTGGATAACTCGTTGTTTTAGGCACGTATATTACACTTGTACCATCAAAATCGAGTACGTATCATCAAATACTTGTACCATCAAAATCGAGCTGCACTCAAATTGGGAAGTTTTTATTTTCAGTTCAATAACCTCTAAGTGTTTTTGTACTTTCTTAAATTCAGGTTTAAATATAAACTATCTATTATCAGAACCATATTATCCGACAAAGTCTGTAAGCTTCTCATTTATCGATGTCGTGAAACGGGAAACCGATTTGGAGTTTTTAACATATTTTGTTAACATGAATTTACTGTACATCAAAATTGTTATCAGCGTAGCTCAAGTTGAACCGAAAATTTACTAATGTTAATCGTTGTCGTTAACACATTAAATAATATTGATAAGATTTAAGCTGTTCATTTAGCATTAAATAAACACGATAAACTTAAATTAAAATTGACATAATAAATAATTGCTACACTCCCGAGCAACTAAATCGACTCAAATCTCCGCGGTATCAAAATGATACATTTTTTTAAAATAGCTTAACTGATCTTCGTAAAAAATGTTTTACAGTAAAATGTTTACAGTAAATACAGTATTTTTTAAATTAAAGCAACCGTGGCTAAATTCAATGTTTCGGTGAAAACAATTGACATGCTACAATCTCCTAAGTGGTACCGATATTTATAATAGTTATTTATCAGACGTTGACCTGAATAAATTAGTATCAGTTTCATTCGTTATCTCCTCAAAATCATGGAAACTATTGGCTCATCGCTTTTTATGTCATCCGTTGCATGTTAATTGTTGGTCAACGGCGAGAATTGAACTCAAAACCGCGGCGTTATGAGAAACACTCTTAACCATTAAGCTACAACCTGCGACACATATCATCAAATAGCGTTATTTAGAAACATCAGACTTGTGAAAAAAATCGCACTGCAAGTTTGAGTAGATTTAGTTGTTCAAGAGTGTCGATGTACAATGAAGATTTGAATGACTGGTGAAAACTTATAATTTTCGCTAGTCATTCATATTCTTTAATGTATGTACTTCTGCACTCTTGTATACTCATTTTTTCCAATTTATGACAAAGAACCGATTTAAGAGATGTTCACGAGGTTTCAACATATACTTAAACCACCTCGAACCATTAGCTTATATTATCAAAGGCTATACTAGATCGAAGTATTTTATGTGTATGTATCGTTTGTATTCTGTGCTGTGTGGCACACACTGTTCCTGTTAGAACCAAGAAATTAGCAAGATTTCTGTCAGTTAATTGGGGTAGAAATAAGTTGAAAATCTAGTCTCTATATACCGTTGCCAGTAACATTCCACCCATCATCACATGTGGACCAATGGTTACGCCGACTCATGTAATGGTTTTACGGCAAAGGCTTGTGAAGTTGTGGATTATCTTCACTGCAAATCGGATAATTCTGTTTGAAAAATCAACATGAAATTATCTTTCAGCCGATTTGTCGAATTGGCGGCGTGTGCAATGGTTGTTTGGCTTTAAATTCCTACACAATTGGAATTTGAAAGAATGTAAATCAAGATCGTTAGATAAAATATTCTATAACATGAATTGACTGATTTCAGGCCTCAATGCTACGCTATACACCGTCTATCGCTTGCACTGTTCGACTGGATACGCGAAGGGAAATCGATCCATAGTTAATCGAATTAACCGCTCTGATGGATGATTATAACGATTGTAAAATTTCCGTAATGCACAATGAGTTTAGCGAACAGAACCATTAATTTGATTTAAAAAAAACACAACCATTTGCAAGCGTTGCTTTGGTCTATTCTTTATTAAATAGTGAATCAAATGATTGAAAAAGCAAATGTCAGCTGTCAAAACAATATTGAAAACTTTAAGATGTGAATCGCTAAACAAAACCACTTTTAGAAACATTGATTTCTGACTATAAATAAAATGTCGATCGTGGCTTTAGTATACGAGTATTTCTCTTCCAATGCAAAATTTTGGTGTCGGATCGATAAGATTTAAGATCTAATATATATTGAACAACCCGAGTCTGCCTATTTAAAATCAATACGAGACCAATTCTGATAGTATTACTCAGATGTGTCCTTATTTCTTATACTCGTTTAGGGTACGTTCTTATATGGAAAAAATTTACTTGCTACCTTCGAGTCATTAGTGATCCGGATATGTAGAGCGAGTGGAAATCTCTCCCTTCCTCCCCCCCTCTCTCTCTCTTTCTCTCTCTCTAACTAACTAAAATATAATTTGGTCAATGTTTTGCAGCGATGAACCAATGCCTGTCGTTGACAGGTAGGTGACCACATACTAACGAGCTCGAACAGTTTGGTTCTTTTTAGTTTCCTTACCAAATGTTCATTATCCAGTAGCCGAGAGGCTTCCACATTGACATGTTCCAGTACCATTCATTCATGCTTCGTTGCAATTTTTGTATATCTGAAACCCCCAATTAGCCAGTATGTACAATTGTCTTTATTTAAGATCAAGTGCTTATCTTTTCTTCTTCACATAATCTTTCCATTTAAGCTTAACCTCCACTGCTATACTCTAGAAGTATTTAGTAGAATTCTTGTCACTCATACGGTGCACTATCACTCATACGGCGGGTAACTCAATGGTTTATAGCGGTGTCGCCAGCAAACGTTGCTATATGGTTACGTGATCGGGCTGTGATATATCATTTATATATAGTAGGTATAGGACTGGGCCCAGAACGGTACCTTGTGGGACTTCTGCCCTTACCTCTCTCAGTCCAGCATACACATCTTCTTGTCATACTCTAAAAAGCCTTTCAGATAAATATCATCTCAAAAGATCAACATATGGTTCCGAAAGCATAACCATTAATTCACGTATTAAACCCTGTGCCATACCTTATCGAAAGCTACGTCCAGAAATAAGATCGAACAAATTTGTTTATCTTCTAACCGCTTTTCTATATTATCTTTAATTCTGTGAACCTGATCATTTCTCAAATGTTTTCATCTGAATCCGGTCGAATGATTGAATTTATGATCCAGTCGGTCTTACGTCTCTACTGGTTTATCTGGTTTCAGTAAGATATTAACCTCCGCAACTTTCCAAGCAGATAGAACATACCGTAATCTAATAACCGCGTTAAGAAAATGTGTTGGTTTAACAATATCTTTTTTGGTAGTTGCTTCAGAATTTCTCCCATTCAGCACACGAGCCAATCAATTTGCCAAGATACAAAGAAAACGATTTTTCATTAAGCTTCTGAATTGCTCGCACTTAAGCTGTTATGATTTGTTATTTAGAATCGTCTTGTCAGATGGACTCCTCGTGTGTTGCCATGTTTTCCGAACTTTCTTTTATTCTAAGACCAGATTCCGAATTACTCTTGGGTAACTTTTACCAATAATTTTGGATGCTGTGTTTACTATTATTTCACGCGGCAACGTGAATGATGTCAGTGAAGCCTTCTACCTCTTCTTCTAGTTCCTGTACCATTTTTAGTCGTGTTTGTAGGTTGTTATTGTTTTCGAGTTCAGATCTGAATTGTTTTATTGGAAAGAGTTGCTCTCGTTTCCTTTCTAATTTTCTTGTCGCTTATGATAAGTTCCACTGCAGAATTATCAGAGTCCATGTCTGAATTATTCTCTACTTAGATAAAATTTGATGAAATTGGTTTTGATCTAAAGAAATTCCAGTAGATCAGAGGTCTTACTTGCATCAGTAGTGGAATGTACGTGACATCCGATTTCTACTATTACGTTTTAAAGTTCGTTACCTTTGATTGTTGTAAGCCAAGAGCCAAAGTCAACATGCTTTGCATTAAAACTACCCCCTAGTATAAATCTAGTATTTCTTTTTATATATTAGTAATTCGGTTTCTTCAGGTTGTATCTAGGTGAACCATACACCGCTCCTATCTGAAGGCGTATACTATGATAAGCTAGGTTTCGGATGATTTATAATGTTGGCATTTGTGGTGTTTTAACTAGTGTTTTTATTATTACAGCAATTCCACCTCTTGCTTGGTTATTATTTCATAAAGTTGGTAACACTGAATTGTTAGGGAAAATTGTCTAGTGGAGTGGGTCATCAATTTGTTTGGAATTAATTAAAGCAATAAAGCAAAATATCCTGCTCCAATCTTTGTAAATTTTCAGAAAGTTGTTTATTGCATTCATAACATTGTAAATCATTACCATTAAACAATTCGAATGTGTAGAATTCAATGCAAGCCCGAAATGACATTTCCTGTCTCAGCTACTTGTGATATACCACCTCTTACATAATGACTAAAAGCTTCTGTTGGTTGACTTTTTTGTAAATTCGTTGGTTCACTTAGATTATTTTGTTTTTAAGTTCTCTCGCTACCAGACATCATCGGTAGCTTGCAGGATGGGCACGTGCATAGTTTGAACACTTTACCGTAGTAGTTGTTTGTTTCCCACAAGCAATAGTAAACTGTTTCTCATACCATTTACCACATCTTTAGTCTTGGCAGAGTTTTTGAGTGTGGCTATATCACTGACAATGTTTACATTGCGGAACTATACGGTCACTTCTAACCGCTTCAATTTTTACACCCATATGGCACATGTTTTCATAGATTTTGTTTTCATAAAATATCTTAAATTGTTTGTATGTCTTCTTTGTTATCGAAGGTCAGCATGAATAACCGAAAAGGAATTCTTAGTTCTTCATCCTGTTTCTTAGTCTTTTTAATTTTGCTGACGATATCAAGGATTTTAAAACCCCTTTTATTCTGTTAGATTTCTATAATCTGTCTCGGATTTAACATTTATTTTCAGTCGATTGTTGTTCAACAATTTGGTTTTAAAACTGAGTCTGTTTTCCTGTAATAACTTTTTAATGACGGAGTAATTTATCACATTGCTAAGTACTACTAGAGGAGGATTTTGCTTACCTATATAGGTTCTTTACTTTTTTGAAAAATTGTATGCTTGCTGGGTGTGTTGTTTTTCAGAATTTCGAACTTCGGAGTTTTTGGTTTTAAATGGTTTAGCGTTTTTTCTAATGTAGTACTTACTAGCTTAACTTTTTCGGATGTTCGCCTTTTATTGGATTTTAGTGAGTCTCTTTAATTTTGGCTATATTTCCTACAGAGTTGGACTATTAACTACACAGTTGGACGTGTAAATTACATGATTTTTTACATGTAAAAAATGTGTAAATTTTATAAGATTATTTTTTACATACTTTATGTTTTTTATTTACTATCCAGTGAGTCTCATGACCTCGACGAGTTGTACAGATCTCGCCAGTAGACGGTCAAGATTATTCCAGAATTCCCTTATACTGCTATGTGGTCTTTTTCATCGTGATTTTTGCACCTGCATCGTGATTTATTAAATACATCAACCGGACTACTTTTAGTGTTCTTTCCTGGTTTTATCAGCGCCCTACGTATTGCAAGGGCTCATTTAGTCAATAACAAATTATTCATCATTTGTTCGTCGCGAGTTTAGTTGAAGAATTCTTTGATTCCTAGGTTATTATCCCCCAACTCTAAAGCCTCCAATTTATTATATATATCGGTTCGGGGTCGGTAAAAACTTGAAGTGTTATCTTTACAATGCCAAAATCAACGCATTGAAAAGATCTAATTCAGTGAATCGAATTTATTTATCACTACTTCAATACAAGATACTCTTGGCTCCAATATCTCGCGAAGTTCAGCCATGTTGTTTCCCTAGTTCGCAAAACTTCTATTGGTCCTGATGATTTTGTAACACCTATTATTTTAAGATTTTTTGATCTGCCAGTATATGCCTTCTGCCTTTTAGTTGTTGCTGTTGTGTCGAGTCGGTCGCTCTACTTGATATTTGCTCTTGTTTGAGAAAAATGCCTATTTCATTATCTCCCACACATTAAAACATCACAATAGGGTATATATTTTGTTGTTGGTGAAGAAGTTCAACCAGGTTCCTAACCAATTAGTATTTTCTATGTGCAATAACTTACTGGATTTCGTGGTAAGCAGCGACAAAAACTCAATCGAAGATAGATGATGACGCAGAGTATGGAATAGTGAGTGAAGTAAATTTTGTAAATATTAAGGGCACTGTGGTCTATCTTTAATTTACTTCAGAAATCGCTTTAAAATAAAGATCAGTTAACGGTACAAAATGAGGTGATTTTGAGTGAAGCTGTTATGGGTGTGACCTTAACAAGAAAAGAATCTGTTTACGAGAAAGAACAAGATTTAAACACTGGTCATCGAACCGCATAAATTTATTGAAGTGTTTAACGTCGTTTTGACACCACGCTTTAAATTTAACGGCCGAATAATTATCAACAGTAAAATGTCTGAAGTGAACCGTAAACATGCGGATGAACACATTCATGACAAACACAAAACTATAGTAAAGCGAATATTCTGAATAATAAAACAGAATTTTTATCCGAACTAAACCCTTGAGTTCAAATGTCATTTAAAAAACTGGAACAACCCGAAAGGTGTTATGATGGCATTTTTGAAATGTCAAATGGAACCAATAGAATCTGATTATTACCAGAAAGTTGATATGTAAATAGGAGATGTGATAGATATCGAACTGATATGGTTACCTTCTGTTGTTGTTTTAAGTTCAATGGCAAATAGATTACGCGCTCATACTTGATCCTTATATTCCATGAGACATATTCTCAAAATAACCGTGGACAATAATAACCTGGATTATTTGATAAAGTTTACAAACTGTTCGATCGGATTGTTTAGTAACGAAGTCATCTTTAAAATGATTGAATTATGATTGTTGGAAAATTTACTTCTAATATCGGTAGATTTATGACATTTTATAACAGATGGCACTGGTATCTGTGTGTTGTTTTTATTTTTTACATAGCAAACGTGAAAATAACAATAGTGATTAACTTACCCAATGATTGAGCCTGCCCACAATCCATGGGGTCAACCTGCAAAGAGGGTGAATTTTCCTGCAACGCAGATCGGCTACTTGAGGTATTATATCTTAATGTTGTTTTCATTGCTGTTTTATTTTAAGGGTGCCCTTTCCACAGAATTTTCAGTCTTCGGACCGACTTTAAATACTGCAGAGAAGCCGCTCATTTTAAAACAGAGGTTTCCTGGATTTTCATTTGCTGCTGTCGTTCGTCAGCTAGATGTTTACTACACCAGAAGTTAACCATGTTTCCATAGCTATCCTGACGCTTTAACTACTATAGCTGTCTAGGGTGCTCTGCGAGGGTACAATTTTCCTCTACGAGGAGATGACAGTTAGGCGTTACACCCCGAATATATGATACTAATTGTAGCATACTTTAGATTGAAGTACTTAAACCTTAATCGGAGCCTACTTTTATTAACTGAAAAATAACACCTCACACCCATTGAGAACTTTTAGTTCAGCTTAATATCAATTATATACACACACGCACTTAATTTCACATAATATTTGAATAGGTATGTATGTGTGTATGTATGTATGTATGTATACACGTATTTACCCAAACCATTGAAATCATCTTCACTTCTCATTTCAAGTATATATTTGTGTAGGTTTATTTATGTTTATTACACAGGCGATTATCTTCAAGGTATGACGTTACACATTTGTAGTTAATATTAACGGCAAAACAAAGACAAACGAAGAAAAAAATCAGTTACAGGAAAACTAAGCGCGACATGGAACTAAATCACAGTTTGAAGCAAAACATTAAATGAATCATTTGTGCTCATCGCAAAGTATTTGAGTGCAACGAAGAACAGTTGAGTTTTATAGTGCAATGCGAGCAGGTCTATTAATAAAAATAGTGAGTTACGTTTGAAGCGTATATGCAGGCAGGCACATACAAATAAGTGAATTAAAAAAATGGAATCAATGTGTAAGTTATCAAGATCAGCTAACAAATTTATAAATAAGCGCGACGAAAAAAATCATTTTTATCAGCAATCTTATAATTGTAAAAATTCATTTTATTTATATTCATACGTGATGTGGTCGCAACAATATTGTACGAATAATTAAACAATTATTTTTAAGCGAATATAAATGAATAAAAAACTGCAAGTGTATTCGTAATTGCAAAAATATTCGTTTACAAATCGAATACAAATACGATTTTCGTGTGTGATTTAAGACTTGAAGTGTGTGTTAATTCGAGATAGTCCTATACAACAAAACATAAGTGAGTGAATTCGGATTGTGATTTGTGAATCATTTACATAATATACTAAAAACTATCGATCACTAATTCGAATGATGAAATTCGAATTCAACTTAACGTCAATGCTCCAAATAAATTCTACACACTTTTTATTGTGAAATGACTAATGCGTGATCAATTTATAGTTTTGTTAATTATTTAAAAAAAAAATTATTAAAAATTTCAATGACTAAATTATATGTTATAAAGTCTGTTATGTGCTCGTTGAAACTGATTAGTTCTCAATTAAGCAATTGAATTGAGTCAGTGTACAGAAAAAACTCCTAACTGCATGACAATCGGTGCTGATAATATGCGAGTCAACTATCACGTTAACCTATAGCGATCGTTTGATCCTACTGGCTTTGAGCCGGTTCAATATATAGATTGACTATAGACTCATAGCATCCAAATCGTTATCGTTTACGTTTGTTGGTATAAAAATATTTTGATAAAAATAGAATCGTGTTGACGATTTTTGCAACAGTGTTAAATAGAAGTGATCTTCATGCCGCCTAATACAATGTACTCCATGTAATTTTCGAGTAGTGATATTCACTCTGTACCGCAATAGAAGCTGATTTAAAATTGCGGATGATGGATATGCCATATAAGTTCGGCACTCCAACTTGAAATCCATCGATATGGTCATTTGCATCACCGATTGATCTAACTGGTACCTCTTCAGTTAAATGATGTAATGCTACACTAGTATAACAACATTAATCGGGTGGAGTTAAACTTTCAAGGTTAAATATTCCGATAACATTTGATATACGTTGGATTCGATTACTTGTATACAATTTCATATACAGGATGTTTTTCATGCTAGAAACTCCACGGTTAACTGTAAAATACAACATTGGTAGTCTGCTTTTTCCAATATTATGCACAATAAACCTCAAGTAAATAATTAAAAGGTTATACCCGTATTTTCCGCCAAGAAACTAACCATACCATTTTACCTTGTTGGTGCCAACGTGTATGTGGTGCAAAATCGATCGGCACTTTCTCGAAACGATTGTTATACTGCATCAACGACTGTGCCGATTGCCGATTATAAAATAATATCCGCTATCTGTTCATTTTGCAAACAGAACTACATTTTTGAAGGTTTGTAATCGTCCCACTTATGTTAAAATATTAGCACAAAGAAATGGCTGACTTTTTTTGACGGCTTTAACAGACCATCGTTGGCCTGTACCGTGTAAACAATATATCTCACAGCCATCGTCACCGATAGTGATCTCTTCGTCTACCAAGAGGCAGTTCGTCCTTCAAAGATCGCTGTATCATTCGGTTCGGATCATATATCACACGCATGTTGACCCGAATTCTGTTGTCATGTATGGATGTGAGTTAGACCTTGACGAATGAGTACCTTGAGAAAATGGCTTCTAACATTCGAGAGAACAATTATGCATGTGAAATATGGCTGTGTACAATTTCAGCTTATCCGCATTTGCATTATATTTTCGCATTTGCGACAAGGCGAACCTTGTTATTCTCACCCACACTATTTTCGTGAGTTCCAGTGGATCAAGTATCCCTTCCCATTGCCATTTAATCCAATCACACAGATATCATCTGTATATGCAAAAGTTGATTGGATCAGTGACTGTCCGATTAGGACGGAACTCTCCTTGATGGTCACCAATAATTTCCTCCGCCTGAAAAGTAATTTTTCTCAAGATAATGTATGATAGTAACTTTTATGATGTGCAACGGAGAGCTAAACCGCGATAATTATCGCATTTCACGCGACCCCATGCGTGAATGTTGCATTTGATTAGTCTTAAATTCCTCTTCATTGTTGAAATCGTTGTTAGTGTTCAAAAGGTTTATAATTTATCTATTGCTGAGGTTAACCCTTCAACAATAGATAAATAATAATAGATATAACCCTTCAACTACACATATTTCTCAACAACCAGGTGATGAGTATGGTCTACGTGCATGTGGGTGTTGATGCAGGTATCCGGTTATGGTTTCGAAATACAAACTTTATTTTATTGCACATCGATGTGCTCTCTTACTACAGAAGCGTTATATGATAACATTACGATCGTTGTGGACAACCTGTATAAACAATTAAGGTAAAACAATTTATCATTTCGTAAACATTAAGTCATTTGGATAAGAAACAGTAGTATTTACGCAGACAATTATAATATTCATTCGTCTTTTGCCACAATCAACCACGAACACAACAAATGTTTGTTCTTACATACGTTCAATAATCTAGTGATTAGTATCATTGAGTTTAAAAATAAATTAAAAATATCGCCTAACACACCCATTTGTCACTGTTCACATACCATATTATTTATCACTACAAATTATTGTATATTTGATAATTAATTTAATAACGATTTGCGATATCTGGTCAAAACTGGCTAGGGAATTGTTTATTTTGTATTGTTTCTATCTCTGCCATCTATACCTGAGTGTTCCGACTTTGTTAGTGGTTTGTTTATGACATATAGTATTAGGATGTATGTACATGTATGTATGATTTAGCCGATAGTACTAGGCATGGAGATGGAAGATCGGTCGCGGTTCATTGGCATTCGAACTTGGGCCATCCATAAACTGCATCACGCTATTCCTGAAGGGAGGAGGTATAGGCTGACGTGACGGTGTGTCATTTTAGAGAAAATGGATTTACAAAATGTGACGTCACATATTTAAACGAGATACTAGAAACGCCGCAGAGCAGTACTTATTTTGTTCAAAGCAGTTCCTGATCCGGAATGATCTTTTTCTCGTTCAGAATTGGCTTCGTTTTTGCAAGAACATTTTTTGGAACAGCCTTAAGAGAGTTGGTAATAAGCTGATTGGGCGATATGAGTTAACTTTTGGTAATCTTTGCCATGCTTAGAATTACTTGACTTCCAACTTGCTCATTAAGTTTTAACCACTTCACTAAGTTGTTGAAATTCATATTTGAAATTCTTCGTATATGTGTGACTGATTCCACTTTTAAATTCAATCAAATACAAATTTGATATTTTTATTTAAAGTATTTCTTATAGTGAAAATATATTTCTGCAATCAAGTTGCCATCTTCAGTATTTATTATGAACTCTAAAGTTGCCATCTTCAGTATTTATTTATAGTGTATAATAAATACTGAAGATGGCAACTTGATTGCCGTAATATTTTATGATATATAAAAAATGAAACATTTTGAATTAAAATATCAAATTTTTAGTTGATTGAACCTCACTAAAGTTTAACATCATATATTGGTTTTCTTTACATCACTTTTTGCCCAGCTTCCACCAGAGAGCCCTATTTGAGGAAATGAAAGTGTTTGTCGTTTTAAAATACGTGTGACTTTCCATAATGCGAAATCCGTTTGACAAAAGTGATTGACGAAGGAAAGGAAGGAAAAAAATACAAAATTCAACCATCTTTGCTGACCAAACTTTGACTCAAATTTGATCCAAAATAGTTTATTGTCCCAGAGAAAAAACTATCGGCAGCTCAACTATTAGTGAAAGGTCAACATTGATACGACGTGCATGTTCGATCGACGCAATTTTACCACAAGTTGTAAAATGTTTAATCAACCATTGCTGGAGTCTCGAAGTACATATTTTGACATAAGACAGATATATGACTCCGATCACCAGAATCACTATTGAAAGATAATTTGCTCAACAACTCTTCTCTTTTTGTATTATTTAGTTTACATTACAAGAAAATTCGTTCTAAGGTTTCGTTCAAAATTGTTCCAAACGGCTTGACTTGTCCTTCAGTGCAATTGGTTTTAGAAGATAGATTTTGCAATACAGGTGATGTGTACTTCGGAACTCAGTCAATGTTACGAAAACACGTTTTCACCACCCACAAAAAAGATGCAGGGCCAATGAAGCGTTTAAGACGAGTCCGAATAGATGCACGGAGACAACGGGAATTTATGGCCGGGATTGCTCACCAAAAAACAGAGAAATGGCAGAAGTGGGTTGATGAATTGGTTTTAGTTTAAGGGATTTTCTAGAGTTATGTGGCGGTTGTGTGCATTTGCGACATAGTTTTTAATGGGGTATGTACAGTTTTGTGACGAGTTGTGATAACGGGGTAAAAATCATTCAAAAATGGCGTGACGTAGTTTTTAGATGGCCACCTACCGTATTAATCATAGCGCCATTTAGTCGGTTTATCTGTCAATAAACGCTTATAATTGATAAATTGATAGTTAGTTTGTTAGTGTATTATGCTCAGTACATTAGATATTAATTTCCTTGTCTATATGCATACCGAGAATGATAGACTATTGCTAATTTAAATAATTATTCTAATGTGTTTCTCAGCCAACGAGAAATTTACAACTTTGAAGTAATAAGTTAATTAAAGTAATTATTTAATTTAACAGCACTCTATCATTCTATATAGAGGTAGTTTGGTAAATTTATATAATTTAATACCAATGTCAGTGGTACTCGTATTCATAAATGAAAGTGTACTAAGAAACTGAATTGAAATGTTTAAAATAATGTACTGCATACTTGGATTTTGAGTATATGGAAGCAAATTGTCTTATATACGAATAAATTGTGACGGTTCAAGTTGTGTCAACCACTAGGGTACATGTGCTGTAATATTCAAGTTTTTATTTATTCGATCTTAAAATCTACAACTCCGATCGTAATCGAATGATGAACAATTGATTTGGCTCTAATCCAGCTGCAATCAGGATTCGAACCCGGTACCTCCGTCATTAAACTGACGCAGCTTTAACAACTACAACCCAGTTAGTTTAGTCTATTGTTAAAAAATGAAACCTGGTATTTATGGCATCTTTCAGTACCTTCTTCAGAACGACATACAATTGTTCAACTTCAATTCGGTTGACGATTATTTTTGGGTATGGTATATACAGCGAACGTGTATTTTATTAAGAATTAACCCGTTCCAACCTTTTTACTTAATTAGATGTCGTAGTATTGGTTTATACAAAATAAAATTGGTTCAGAAGTCAAACTGGAACATTGGTTTCGAGATAAGGTCGGGAATGTTATTTCAACTACAACAACGAAATGGACAAAATCGAATCGTCACTGGAGATGAAGCATGACAATCCGAAGAGCATACCAGTCCAGTGAACCCTATATCCAGGGTTCGAAATTGGAACAAGATGTTATAGGTTGTAACGAAGTGTATTGATAAATCAAACGTTGAAATTCCACAGTCAGGACGGGTAGAACTGGGAAACTTTACGCTAATTATTCATCAGACATTGCACCGTAACCGATGTAGTATTATAATTTGTGCCAAGTTTCTTATCTTCAATTTCAGTTCATTCATTGGATAGGAATTAAACAGTTAGACGAGATTGATCAAAGAGCAGATATCACAATTCAACTAATTCAGGTTCGGGGGTTTTTAAGCTTTAATTGGTTTTCTATCCCACCACTTGGGGAGTTTCTATATACAATATATGGTATTTTATAGAACTAGATTGCATACCTTAAGATAAGGGTTTAGACCTACCTTAACACACTAGACAGAAAGCACGTGTTATACTACAACGTTGCTCACCATATCGAGGACAGATGATTCGATATAGATAGTCTATTAACACATTGATAGTTTATAATACTAAAGTAGAATATGGGCACAAATAATCTCTTTTTTATTTCACTCTTTATGGTCGTTATGACTATCCATCCAATTCATGTCATTTTGGAGAGTTTTTGAATTCCTATAGAAAGCCATTTTCAAAATCTGAGTTCTGTATTTAAGAGGGGGGGGGGGGGGTTAAACAAAAGTTCGATTAGTTGGCCAACTAAAAAGCAATAAAAACCAACGTTCGCCTTCTCTTCATAATCGCCATTGATTTCAACGCATTCCTTAAGTCTATAAATCCACTTCTCAAAACAGTGTTCAAAATCTTGCTTTTTAAGCTTATCAAGTTCAGCCTTAACCGCATTAATTATCTCCGTGTTACTGTTAGGGACGTCGACCCTCAAATTTTTTATTAATTTTTGGAAATAACCAGAAATCACAAGGTACTAGTTCCAGGGAATATGGTGCTGGTCGTATTTCGATGGCAGAAATCGCAATAAACTTGTCATGAACTCCAAATCTTCTTTCTTCTGGTTTTCCATACCACTTTGTAGTTACCACCTGACCCTTTTGGGCCTCATCTTAATTTCGAACTATACAGCCATGGGATTCAAGTGCAATAATTTCTTGTGTCAATCGTGGATCTTCGTCAACTTTGAACTTAATCAGAGTCACAGTAACGTCATCATAGTGGAAGATATTGGGCGACCCTTTCGGGACTTGTCCTCTACAGAAAAAAAGCACTTGAAAATAGTCTGTAGAGACGATGCAATCGTTCCAAAATGAGTTGGCAATCATTGAATATTTGTAGTGGATTTAGTTGACGTACAAAACCACAAGAGAATCACAAAGCGAATTTCTGTTGGCATTGGTGGTGGAATATCGTCTGTAGCATCCCCAGCATTTGCGTTTTCTCGTCTCAATTTTAACCGATAGTTCTGAATTATTGAAAGACGTCTCATAAAACAATTGCAAATGATTTGGTATTTTGGGTTTTTTTTTAATTAATTTAAGAGCCGCCTACTAAGCGAACCTTTATTGTGGTTGTCATTTGTAATAAAACGTACCATAAATCAGTACATTAAAATTGCGTGAATCATTGAAGAGGACCAAGAACAGATGTATATATATATAACATTGGTTAATTGTTAAGATTAGTACTTAGAATGGATTTCATAGAAATTTTTCACTTCTGGATATAGTGATGAAATCCCACTTAATTTGACAATAGACTGCAACCGACTTTTTGTAGGATAAGTATTTACGAGTTTTGACGGAAATTGTTGTTTTATATCGTGTGCAGTTTGTCATGTCATTGAGATAGATGAGTCATGTCATAGATTTGGCATTGTTCATTATGTTTGGACTACACTCAATTGTTAACTTTAATACATGCAGTTTGACATCAAACCCATATAATCAGGTGATTTTAAATTTTGGAATACCCATATAATACTGTATATATGAGCATCAACAATTTACACCTTTACATCGCTTCAATAATGTACGTTGATATGTTCGAGTAGTTCAGCGAGATAGAACACTATCTCTTTCTAAGATCTTTTGATATTGTAAACAAAATAAAATACGTCTGATCAGAATACACAATTTTGTCAAGGTATTTTATATCTTACATGCTTATGTGTTTCTCCGCCTTCATTTTTTTAATAGTTTTTGAGTCACCCATATACTCGACTATATATTAGTCTCACTTCCAGCTGTTTCTTTTGCGTGGTAACTTGTATATTATCACAATACACACATTGTTAAAATCTTAAATAAAATAAGTTGTTTAGTTTTAATCACCGTCAAGTTCAACACGAAATAGAATGAATAAGAAACTTGTCTTGTCGAATCGATTATAATCTTATCACAACCGTTTGTCGAGCAAATACAATCAGTATACACAAAACATTTATACAATTTGCTGTCCAAAAGTGAAAGTAAATGAAACGATTTAGTATTGTTACAATAATTAAGGTGTACGGATTAAATAAGAAATAAGTGTTTGAATTTTTGAAGTGTTTGCATACAAATAATTTTGTTGATGTATTAGTGTAATATAAAATACATATGCAACAATTATGTACGAGTGCTGATAAGTGGAGTACAAAAGTGAAAAAAATTATGTGCTAAAATATAAGTTAAACATTGTTCAAATATTATCAAAATGTGGTTTCGTACAGTTACCTACAATCAAAGTAGAGCATATCCAGGTATTTTCAAATTTTAATCGAATGTGACTTCATTTGTTAACGTGATGTTTCAACCAAGTTTACATACCCCATATCGTGAAGTATGGCACGTACGCTATCAATGCTGCAAAATCTTAATGTTCGTTATTAATTTTATTATGATACTTCAAAATTATATGAAACAAATCGATAAAACACCAATACTAGTCAGAATACTGTGGATGTATTATAAGAATAGAAACTCTTCTGTAAACAACAGTAGTTTATCTTATGTGCAATATAAAACTAGCTTAGAGTACATATTTTAGATAAAAAAATTATCTTGTTATATGTTTACGATTATGTACTTGTTTTGCTCCACAGATTTTATGCTTAAATTGGGACACCTACTCAAATATACCATAAAACTATTAAGTGTATTTGCGATACTTTAACACTGATTTGAGTTGATGTCACAAAATAAATTAAGTACGATAAAATGAAGAAACAGGGTGTCCCAAATGTTGAGTATTATAAACAGAATATGAGAGCATACCTTCTTCAGCCATAAATTTTAAAGTGTTCTGCTTATAATAGGTTAAATGGAACCATTCCAATAAATATTTGGAACGATTAGCAGAAGTAACATTTCAACTTCTCGGTTGGATCTATGGATGTTGGCCTTTTCACTGCCAATGTTTTATTAAAATATGAAATCTCGTTCATAAAATCACTAACGAACACTTTTGCAGCGGTTTATTCTTTGCAGCCACTTTTCCATCACCCAAATATCAATTTTACGAGATTATAGGGATAACGAACTTCTCTTCAATAGACAAGCTGTTTTACCTGCTGTATGGCACCATCTAGTTCACACAATATATATTACCAATGTCAAGTCCATAGCGAACTCTACTGACCAAAACATGGTAAGGATTTTGAAATAAAATCAAATAACAGTGAGTCTCAAATTTGAGTATTATAAACAGAATCTGAGAGGCTATCTACTTCAGAAGAGTTTGAGAGAAAACGATACTTTAAATCGGGCATGCAAAGTCAAGTTTTTATAAATTGTCTTGTTAAATGTTTCACTCATGGAATATCGGTTTGATTGCTCCTCATCAGCCATAATGCTACTTCTCTTGATGGTTTAATTTGCACACAGTACCCCTGCGAGTTACAGATAATTGCCCAGTTTCGCTCACTAAATAAGGAGTTGTTGCGGCACGAGGCAAGTTTCTTATACCACCTGTAACGTCAGTGAAGTCCAGTGCAAAAACCTTTTCTGAACTGGAGTGTTAAGCAGAAGGTTTGTACTGAAATCAAGTTCATTGAATTTGGTACTGAAAAGTTGTTAAATAGTGCCAGAAATTTTTATCCGTCATTGCTACATTACTGTGCGATCACTGCGGCCACTTTTGATCTGATGAGGAATGACGGCATTAGGTTTAATCAAAAAACTCAATTCCATCTCATCAGGTATTTTCGGTTTATAAATTTTATTCATTTGTAAATAATGTTGAATCCGTATTTGGAAATTAACGTCACAAGGTGAAATATTCGTGATTAGCAGTTCCAGTTACAATCTCAAATAGCGCATTTAACAACTCATAGAACAAGACATAGAACAGTCACAAATGAACTACTAGTAAACGAAAGTTATCATTCATGAAGTTTGCTTTAAAGGCTGTATTGATGCTTACCAACAAGGTGACATTCTTCATCATATACCATGTCATACCATCACACATTTTGGGTTACCATATAGTGAGAGTTTGCTAAAGCTGGGTGGTTACATCAACTGATGTTTCCCATACTTCCCAAAAACAAAGTTCACTTCATTAGATATTGGTAACTGTACTTACTCAGTGCCATATTTATGGCAAGATCTAGATATTTTCACACTTTTACAAAAGCATCGGTTTATATATTTGTTAAGGCCATCCTGATAGGTAAGAAAATTTTCACCGTATCTTTTTTTATTGATCGGTATACATTTTGACACAATGAGCGTCCTCATTGCAAAACTCAACTCGAGATCGATTTAATTTCGGGACTGATTTACAACACAAAAAACTTTCATAGTTGTTGTTTTGCACTCATAGCTTAACGCATATATGATGGTTCTTACATAAAATTATATATCGTTCATATCAAACAAATGCAAAAAGGTTTTTCAACATCTAGCTATAATTGATGTAGTTAAAACCTTATAAACTCCTGTTGTTTTCAAAGAGCTGCTACTTTAACGAAACAGACTAAATTGACTATTGAATGCCACGGTATATGAATGTTTTCGTTCAGACACGAAATCTGGCTGGTTAGTCAATATTCCTCAATAGAGCCGCGCTGTGGAATATTTACCTCAAGGGCGAGCTTAATTAATTTTTAGTTCATGAGACAAAGATACTACCAACTCAAGATCGACATTCGAAATATTTATAAAAGAACTGATAATGTATACAGACCCTAGCAAGTGCGTCGTACATAAATATTGGAAATGGATAAAGCTCCGATTAGCTAACTGCCCTAGTTATGGAATAACATAATTCTGTTCAGAAAAATTATGAAGCTTCTCGTTGGGCTCAATATGTTGAAGATAATAAATATTAGAAAAATCTTTAAGAATGATTTTTCCAATGATCGTTCTACTTAACGTAATCGTGGAGGGTTCAGTCTCTAGCCTTAAACAGGTTCATTTCAACGTCTGAACGACATAACCTTAAAATAAAAACAAGTTTACAGAAAGTGTTATATTCCAATGCAATTTACTAGGATTCGAAAGCTAATTGGCGTCCAACTAAATTTGTGATCTCCTTTTAACAGATTAGTTAAATGTGAAAACATTTTTTCAATGTAAATTTACTGAATACTTGAACCTTCTCCGAAACCTCTCTTAATCTACTACTGCCTATACCATTTATAATCCACAAAATTGACAATTTGCTGATTTTTTGCTCCATATTGTCCTCCATATCTGATTCAAGATTCCGGTGGTAAAATCACTTGAGCATACAAAGATCCAATCATATATTCTTACACATGCTTGATGACACTTGTGGAAATGTACTATAGAAAAATATCAGAAAACTTTAACCGGCTACCTACTGTAAAATAAAGCTCGCAAAACGATCTATAATATGTAGTCGTATGATTTTATTGATCGTCGATAATGGACATGCAAACGTAAAACCAAGAGTTATAAATTCTAACCAGCAAAACAAATAGTATTTCATTGTTAGCACTGATCACAAAAATCAACAATCATTTTTAAAATATGTAGTCCAGATTATAACTTTACTAACAATAATGTTAATAAATTATCAGTGGTATGATAATTTTTAATATCACATCAACTCTCGATAATGGTTCAAGTCATCGTATCTTTTCCGTTCTAATAAGTTATAGTTATTATAAAGGAAGGCGTTCAAAGTGTGTACTTCACACCAAATACTGTGCTGAACGAATCCTTCAAATTTAGGAAGGAATCCAGAATTGGGTTCATCTCAACGCAGAGTAACATATTCGAAAGTACTTTATGCGAAGAAAGATATATATTCTCACCAGAATGGTACTCGAGTATATCATTAGCAAAAGCAGAATTCTAACAAAAAAAATTGCATATTTAATAAATCAAACCGTGGCTATATAGATGATATGGTATTATTGGATGTTTTAAACCACTAAATGACTTGGTGTAAAATTAAACGGTTTTGGAACTACTTGGGACCAAAGATGAATTCTTAATTAGTAAATCTGTTCACAACTCCTTGAACAATCCTTTTACCAGCTGTAGATACCTGCCAACTTACCATTAAAGTCAGCGAAATTGGAGATAGTTTGGCCAGTTGCTAGTCTTCCTCTTTACATAGTTAAAGAAAACCATTAAAACTCTTTTTACCAATATTTTATCAATGAGTTCACCTCGGAATTAATTTCAGAATACTGTTGTTACAATATTCGGAATAATGACCATAATGTCAACTGCATATGCATAATTTTAATCACCTCAGATCAATTAACATACTCAGGCAACCAAATACAGGTGGTAGAAAAGCCTTTTATTATTTTCGGACACAGAGTTCACAAAGCACAATTGACATTATTTCGATCAAAATAACTGTCACAAGCTTGCAAAGTCCTATTAAATTTTTCAAGTGAAAGTAGAACTTTAACCATCACCTAGTATTACATATTCTGTACGGGGAAAAAGGCGATTCAATACATTTAAGCTGCAACAAAATTGCAAAAATCAAGAGATGATTGATGACATTTTTTTCATTTTGATCCGGATTTCTAATGATGAAGGTATTCGGAGGTTTAATGAGAAATTTTACCTTAAATCTATGTCGTGATTACCTTGAAATGTGTAGTAGTAGAATCATTTATGATCTAGAGTCCTGAGTCAATCACTGCTAGTGAGCAGTGAAAGGTTTCAATCATTTTTTTAATTGGGCCTAATTCGACTGAATTATGATATAACTCTTATAAAAACCAAACCCCATCAATTGTGTATTAAAAAGATGAGACCAAGAGGAGCATTTTATATTTTTTTTTGCATAAATACACCACCGGGTTCTAATTTTTAGCCAGGGCTCCACTTCATCTCCATTATTTTATCTACATGGTAAATGTGCCTTCATATGCTTAAAATTATTGGAGAGATTGTCTTAGTAAATTAAATGAATGAACTTCCGTGAAATGTTCTTCAAAACTGTCTTGTCCTTGTAACTAAGCTTGGTTTACACCAATTTACCAACACTCTTTCACACAAATATCGACGGGATGACTTTTCGACCGGCCATTTTTTCGAGATTATATGGTTACCGAACTTCTCTTCTGTAGATCAATTGTTTGACCTGCTGTGTGGCAACATCTTGTTGAAACCATATATCACTAATGTCAAGTACATCTAATTCACTTAACGTGGTTAAAATGGAGTGTTTGAACATGTGCATTTGCGCCTGTTTAATCACGTTCAAATGAGCTTGAACGCCGAAGATGGCCATTCGATGAAATTCAGGATTTTCTCAAACATTTAGTAGAGCTCAATCTTCTATGTCTTTGAATTGATTTGATTTTGTAAGGATGTAAACCATGCTGTTGAAGCATAGTTCTGGACAATGTAGCTTGACAGATTCCACTTGGCATATATATATATATATATATATATATATATATATATATATATATATATATATATATATATATATATATATATATATATATATATATATATATATATATATATATATATATATATATATATATATATATATATATATATATATATATATATATATAATATGTATATATTTCAAATAAGATGAAGGTTTTATAGACTTACCAGACATTTCTTATTGATCTTGAAAACATAGGAAATTGAAATATTGTAATCGGTTTAGTTATAGTTAACCAACAAAATCATTGATTGTAAAACATAAATCAATAAAATATGAAGGATTTTCTATAAATTGTTAATCGATGCAATAAATATGTTCAAAATGTTAATTAATTAATTTAAACTAATCGTATTCGTATCTTACTAATTTACTTTATTTTCATTTACAGTAATGTCAATTGAAGAATCGCGACGGACTCAGCGACCATACCGATATGGTATGATATTGCTTTGTATCGGAGCTCTAATAAATTGGGTGGGATTGGCCGATGATTATCCAGAACCGGTTAGATATGTTGGTATCGCATCAATAATAGGTAATTATTAATATTTTCCAACCCAATGATTAGAAATAACAAATAAATTCTATTGTTTTGGACAGGTGGTGCTCTACTTATATGCGCTGCCATGTGCTGTTGGCTACATACACCGCGCCGCAATTCGGTTGGCGATCCTGGTGAGGTACGAAATCTTAATATACATAATCATATCAAATTGAGTTTATATTTTGATAAGTAACAATTTTCATTTTTAGAACGATGATCCAATACATGTAATAACGGTAAACGATCAACAGCGACGTTCGAAGCCACCCGATTACGATAGTGTCGAAATACCGCCACCATCATACGATGATGCTATAAAATTAAGTCCGACCGCTTTAATTGTTACGCCAATTTTAAACGGTGACACAATCGTAATACCGATTGATGCATCAAATAGTAATTCAACTAGTCAACTGCCATCCGTCGATCAATTATCGTCATCAGTGTTGCAACAGTATGGCAATACAAAAGAGAATGTCAGCGATTCGAAAACAAACGAAAAACTTAATTCTGTTGCAAGATGACAACATAATTATTGTGATATTTTTTGAATTACTAAGACGTCGTTATATTTTTTAAGATACTTAAACTATATACAATAGACTTAAGTCAAATATTATATATAAATCGTAAAAGACTGAACTTACAAAGAAATAATGTTAATTATTAATAAATGTTAAGTTTGTAGGCTTAAATATAAGATTGTTCTGAAAGAATTAAACCAAGTCCTGGGCAATGTTAAGTTAAATCTTGACAAGGCTATGACGTAAAATTCGTTTTTGTTTTTTTAATTTTATATTAGTACTGTTATTTTATCACACATACTATAAAGTGATATAGAAATATTTAAATAAATATAAAATAGTTATAATATATTATACCTAGTCCAAGTTTAATTAAATATATTTTAAATAAGAATTAAACTATTTTTTATATAGTGTGAACTCAGGTTTATCTAAAAAATACATATCATCAGTGCTTTAGCATCGTGACAGGAACCTCGACCACTTTTTTTCCTAGTAACTCAGGCTCAATTGGCCCATTGTGACATCCCATCCAAGACATACACTCTCAGCCCCGAAATCTGGTTGTTCTTCTAATGAAGTTCAAAATATCCGGTATGCTCAAGGTTGTCAGTTGGTCCTCAAATAGGAATTATGATCAAAAGCATTGCAGTTTATGGGAAGAGTATGAAGAACAGGAGGGCAAGAATTGCTCAACAGTTTCTTCTTCTCCTTCTCCACACTGTTTGTAGTTTGCGATGTTCCGAATTTTCATTCCGAATATATGATTATTCAGGGAGCAATGCTCCGTGAGAATGCCCAGCAAGATCCTTTGAGGTGCGTCTATCATATAGTTTAAGAAGGACTGGGATCTTTGCTGGTTTATTCTCCCAAAGAAAATTTTGGATATTCGACAGGAGATGAGGTTATTCCATCTCTTTTGGTGCAGATCAACAAAATGATAGTCAATTTCTCGATTAAGAGATAATGACGTCATTCCTAAAACGGGCTCAGATCTCACAAAAGTGTAAGCCGCACCCGAACGGGCCAATTTGTCAGCCAATGTATTTCCTTTGATACCCATGCGACTGGGTATCCAATGAAGTGTAATTTTATTAAGACTGCGTAGTCGATTTAGGGCCATTATCGTCTACAGAAGAAGTTTCGATGGAACAGTATTGGAACCAATATCCTGTAGGGCAGTCTGGCTGTCAAAAAGAATTGAGACACGACGAACTATGCAGTTCATCTCCTTCGCACTGCTGCTCTCAAAATTGCAGCGATTTCCGCGTGAAAAACAGAGGGATTAATAATTTAACCTCAGGATTTTGTTTGTATAACCCGGCACCAGCTAGGATGGACAATAACAGTCCCATATGTGATTTCCGATAATAGTTACCAAAATTAATTTCCCAAAGACGTCACCATGGTGTCCAAGGACAAGTGGGCAGTAGGGTGACGTTCCACCTCCCTCCATTTATGACAACGCCCAAAAGGGCTATAAAGAATGTCTTTGCATTTTAGGCGTGATCCAAAGATCAAGTGGTAGCAGACACACAGCCATTTCATTTTCGCATTTTCTTTAAATGCGATTTAGTGAGTTGACTACAACACACCACAAGAGTGGAGACAGAACCCCAACCTGAAGACATCCCTTTTGGGCGGTCACCGGCTTCGTAGCATTACCTATAAGTCTGCAGTAAATCTCCTTGACCTAAGCTAGGTGCTAAACCACCGAACAAATGTGGTATCCATGCCATGCCTTTGAGTTGCAGAGACCTATGCACTGAAAGAAACGTTGTCAAACGCGCCTTCAATGCCCAGAAACGTTTCCAAGGCAAATTCCTTGTTGTCCAGCGATTTATCAATCCGAATGACTTCACGGAGTGCTGTTTCAACAGATCTGCCTTTCTGGTATGCGTGTTGTTTGGAATGTATGGCATTTGCGTATATAGTGCATTGTCCCTAAAGTACCTATTAATTAGTCGCTCAGGCTGATAGGTCGAACAGGTTGATAGGTCAAACACAGGCTGATAGGTCGAACAAATTTTTGCCTGGTCATATGAAAGCTTCCAAGGCGTAAGCTTCCAAATTCCAGTCTTTCATGTAGGAGACCGAGGAATATCCCGTCTGGACCTGGTGTTTTAAATTTTTAGAAAGAACCGATGTTCCATCGGATTCTATCTTTTTCACCACCTTCGCTACCAAGCGTCAATCTTTGAAACTTGGAAGTTGGTGTGGGAGTTGATTTCCATCAACTACATTGGAATTCTCACTTTCCGGAAAATGAGTTTTCTTTCATTAGTACATCTATAGATCTCAATTTGTACTCGTGTAAGTTCCATCAGGTTTCACTAGAGTTCCGATAGTGACCATTCATGTTATACCACAGAGAACTTTCTTGCGTTTAGCGGTTATCGTAAGACTATCTACTCTTCAGAGAAAGATCATCATTTTGTTGTTTTTCGCTTTGGATACATTTCTTGTAGTCTCTTTGTGGGGATTTGTACAAGTCCCAACCAAACGTTGTACCGGCTTTCGGTTTTGTTTAGAAGTTATCTGCTTCCTCAGTCTACTCGACCACTTACCAGTTACTGATCACCTGCAATGTGCACCAACGTATTTTAAAAAATAGTTTGCCAATTGTGTCTTACCACGCTAAGGGTGGTATATGCTGTGGAAGAAACTATTCAAATATGACTCGTGCTAATAAGCAGTTCTACTAGAGGTATCTTCTACAAAGTACAGTCTATCGGTCTATTATGTATTTAAGACTTATCTGAGCAGTGAAAATCGTCAGCATCTTTGATTGCACCAGCTCCTCGTACAGTAAAACACAGATTCAAAATTTAATCTGAACAACACACAGATAAAAAAGAAATTCGGAATCTCCATTTAAATAGAAAGAGAAACCTGTATTAAATGACTTGCTAAATGCTGATAATGTCTTCATTATAATCAGATCATAATCAGATTGTAAAAATTTCTTTTGAACCCTGATTCTAAATTCAAACTTACACAGCTTGACACTCCCACTTTCATTGAATTTATTTTGAAGATCATAAAATTCTTGATTGCTATTGTGGATATTCAACTGATCTGAATAAATTATTATAAAGCGTATAAGGTACAATTACCAAATGTCATTCGGAAAAGATGAAGATATAAGATTTATACCGTCAATTGACCTATACCTCACTATACACCTTCTAATGAAATTAACGTCTGCGTGCCAGCTTGAACTAGAATCGTCAAACAGAGCTTTCGAAAGAGCTATCACGTTACATTCACGTTGCAAATACATCCAACCATAACCGATTCTTCTCTTGGAGTAATATAAGGAGCAAATTGTGGGTCTTGTTTACGAATATTTACCAGAGACTTTCTCATTGGCATAGGAAGTTTTCTTTCTCCAAAATTCTTTCTACGAGGTAGTACTAAAATATTGATTAATCAAACTAAAAAGGTAAAGAAGGTATCAGACAAATGAAATAAAACAGAGAAATGATATGATATGATGATATGATAGGAGAAGTACAAGCCAACCAGTTACGGTGATCCTAGGTATGTTACCATAATCCTGGAGTATATTCAGCAGAGTTCCAAATGGATATCTGAGAATTATTTATTCCAAAATTATGCGGGCCCAGGCCCTGCCTGCATCTCAACATGTAAGGTTTAGGAAAAGGAATGTTAATCACAGAAATGACTAAGGTGATAATCCACAGCAGAGTCATTGCTAACTACATTATTAGTAAATTATAATATATTGTTAGTATAATCATTTTCACATTTGGATAGAATTTGTTAGTATTGTTATTTTGTTAGTTGGATAGGATAGGAATGTTCTAGGTTCATCATATATATGTAAATGTCTACGACAGTTATTACTGGAGCATTTGACTTTTATTTGGGTCATCTCATCATATGCTGTTAGTTATTTTAATCCCTATTTCCATCCCACCACCAGCTACGCGAGGGTTGTTACGTCTTAATGACCCGACAGCAATATATATTATGATGATCTATTTAAGCTCAGTAATGTACTTGTGTTAAATTATAAATAAATCGGTATATTGTTGTCATTATTAGCTACCTATGTGTCATTCACTCTTGTCTGTTTATATTAGGATATTACAAATTCAGTTCCATTCATATCATTATTAGTTCTGAGAAGATTATTATTACACTGTTAGGGTCCTTATCTGAATAGCTGCTATTATGGTGAACGATTCAAACGATTCAAGATATTTATTGATTTATTAATTATATAGTAATTGTGCTATTCTTTAAGCAAGAGAATCGTTTGATCGTATATACCATCCAGCAGCTATCCTTTTAGTTCTCTATTATGTTTCAAAAAATCTTAAATAATCTCAAATAAAATTTTTATTTTTAAACTTTTCATAATTTATTTCAATTTAAGTTTCTTACAGAATTCAAAATTAAAGCATTGAATAGCATTCAAAAATTAAACCATTGAATAGCTTAAACCAGCAATATGGATGTACACAACACCTGCACAAACCATAAAATAAAACAGCCTCAAGTATTATATAGGTGATTTTGAAATAGACAAGAAATTCTCTTTCATACATAGGAAAGAGAATCTTGATGAACTAAACGAAAAACGTGTTATATACACAATATGAGTAGGCATTGAAATTTACACTGTAATGTGCACATTGGCGTTTTCAACATCTAAACCAATACCATTTCTCAATTACATTGAATGTACACATATAATTGCCAATTTATACAATGATCGCACAATGGCGGTGATCGCGTTAAAATACAAAAATATTAAAAAAATCTCCAAAATCTGTTCCACTAGTATGCCATGATACAATACCCAAGTATAACAAAATTCGACTTTTTCGTCAAATATCGAAGTAAAAACTTATATTTAGTTTCGACTTTTACATAGTTTTTCTTTCGACTTAGAATAAGATTTCGTATGAAACGTGTCGCGATAAGTCGAATCTGACAAAACTCAATATAGTAAAACTGTGCTTATGTATGTGTGTGCAAATGTCAAAAATAAATTTGGCGGGAATATTTTTTTGCATGATATGTGAAACGTCAAATTCAAATTGTAGCGGGTTAATTAAATAAAACTACAAATTTTAATGGTTTAGAAACAACAAAATAATTTTTATTAATTTGTAATTGTAATATAACTGTAATATGCATTAAAAATTTATTAAATAAAAATTAAAATGAATATTCATATAAATTTTAAATTTTTCGAATGTAAAACGTAATTTTAATAAATTATGTACATATATAAATATGATTTAAAATTAATATAGAAGATAGTTTGAATAATATTTTAAATTATTTTTTCCGTAATAATAAATATTAGAAAGATCATATTAATTTATTTCCAAATCTGAAATAAAATATCCACAACACAGTAATTTTTCTTAGATGCCACCAATAAGGACGATCTGATTCCATTGTAATTATGATTACACTTATATTTATTTAAAATCACAAGACACAGAAATTGAAATGTACTATTTGATAAATCGCTTAGAACGGTTGAGTGATGAATGAAAATAAACTATGTACATATGAAACTTGTGTCTCCTCCCCATTTTTTTTTACCAAAAAATAGGATAGAGATAGATAGGTATAATAAACTCGTTTTATCACTGTTTTACTAAAAAAATTAAATACATATTTTCGAAGTAAAAGTATTCGTAGTATTTCCACCCAGAAATTTAATTAAAGTGCAGGTATTCACATTTCTTAGAAATTCCAAATATATAAATAAACAAACAAAATTTTAAACACGTCAAATAAATAATACGCAGTTTCTAAACACAACGCTGTATACATATACGCACCACTACTAAAGTATTTATCTTTCGACTATTTTCGCATATTTCGAAGGGAAAAACGATAGCTCATTTTTGAGTTTAGCTTTGTTATACTTGGGTATACATACATAAAACAAAATATGTTTATTTACTCGTAGTTAGAAATTTAGAGTTATATAAAGAGCGAATTATTCGATGGGATAACCAAACGAGACAAAAAGAAAGACTCTTCGCATGCGATTGTTTTCAATCAAGAGAATATTGACATGTGAATATGTGATATAAAATGCTATATATAAGATAGCAACACAAATACGTTATATATTATTATATATAAAAAGTAGAACCAAACTAAATGTTATATAAAATATTATATAATATAATAACAAAATATAAATATAATAATATACTATAATATAATAATAATACTCATCTGCCATCAGGTTTTAACATCACACATCTAACGCAACTAACGCATTTATTCTATTTAATTTAATACAAACAAAAACCGAGCGGAAAAACACGTCCACTCGGTATAAAGATCAACACAACACCAAATGAAATAAAACAGAGAAATGAAATGAAATACAAAGAAATCCATCCAAGTTCCTATCAGTAGGTGACCGAGGTTTTAAGGTAGCAAACCAAACCTAACTTCTATTCTTAAGGGCACGATGACAAGTAACTGGCATGTAACTGATGAGGATTTACTGTCTACATGTACAAATGTCTATTTGGACCTGAAATGCTGTTCAGATTGGAAAAAACAAATTACCCGAGGACTTCGGGCTAGTTTCCAATCAGCTGCATAGTATCATACACACTCAGTATTTTAAAAAATGCATTCGGTAGTGGAATAGGGCACTGGAGGCGCTTAGAATAAAACGAGGAGACAAACATACTGAAGAGTTGAATGGTTGTTAAGAAAGTCTAAAGGTGTTAAAGCTTCAAAAAGGTACTCTCACTAGATTATACTGACGCAATAAAACTCTGTCTGAAGGAAAATAGGTGGATGCTTGGGAGCCAGGCTATAGAAATCAATACGGCAAATTATGAACCTCTTAGAAGAATACGAAGTCAGTCGGAAAAATTGTTTCAGCTCAAAGTTCCGATGAATTGTCCTTGTATGTCCTTGTATAATTTTTGCTACATTCTGCAGCAGAGTATAGTAAGCATTCTTCCACATTTGGTTCGTATATTTTTAGAGCTAGCTATAATAAGTACATCCTTTGCAAGTGGAGAAAGATAATTTGAGGACGAAGATTTATTAGCGTTAACGTGTTTTTTTAGGGCTTGGACCTTGGAATTAACAGGTCTAAAGCACGTAGCCATCAAAACAGTGTAGCAATAACACAGAATTTACTGGACCTGAATAAAAATAAAACAGTTATATTGCGATTCTCTTGAGACTTGTTGCTCTGGCGCCCTGTTTCAAATGGCACAAAAAGAAGTCATATATTGTTACGAATATGCCTATTAATCAATGCAGTATACTTCGTATAAAGTCGATGGTCGAGTGGTTATAGTAGTAGTATACTAGTATACTAGTGGTAGTGGCCAAAAGCTGAAGTTGGTTAGAAGCTGGTTCGAAACCAACCAGAGGAGAGCATACAATATTTTTTATGCTGGATTTCAGTTTTACTGAGCGAGAGATTTTATCTCTTCGACATCTCAAATGGTAATGATATTCGGTTTCAGTTTGAGAAGTAGTAATGAGATGAGATCATGAAAATGCAGCGAGTGAATCGAAACCAGTACTACATTACTATACTGACGCATGGAAACATCTCGAAATGTGAGAGTTCATTTGATTTGTATAGAAGCAGTGCTAAATCGCCTTATCGACCAAGTCATATTTTAACCAGTGAAGTGTCAAAGTGATAAAAATAAAGTGAAGGCTACTATGATAGCAAACACCAGTGGCATCGGCTTGTCTTGAATAAAAAGAGAAATAGTGAAGTTTTATAAATTATGTGCACAAAATTAGTATTAACCAGTGGCAAGCGGCTTATATTTCATAATTTATAGAATTTTTTGTATGACATAAATAAACTCGTAAGTTTGACTAAACTCAGGTCGTTTTAATTTTGATCCACGTCTGATTCGTCAATAACTTGGATACGAACTGAAAAGAGTCGTAACAATATCTTAAAGGGATCCTAGAACAGTAACTGACCTAGAATTAACATATCACCAAGGTCTCTATAATAAAGCAACAGGAACTCATTGGTTCTTAAAATTTATTTCATCTATTTAACCAAAGGCTTTAATAGGCCAAGCATCTATATTGTATCGCACAATCAAGTAGCTGCAGTGAGTATTGACTCTTAAGTCAAACATATGTAGTTGCTTTTGGCTTGGCCCAGGTTGGGAAATTATCACATGGGAAATTATCTTGCGGAGTTAGAAGAGTTCACTGTAAAGCCTATAAATACTATAAATTAATGCCTATATTCCTATAAATAGTAACAATATCGTCAAAGCCATTTGGGGTGTGATATAGGCTATATACACTATCATATAAACTTGCGTAAAATGAAATGGTCGGAAACTGGTAAGCAATATTTTTTAAAACATATACTGGCCATCCGAACCGTTCTACTTTATATGTTATACTCATGTGTAATAATAAAACATGTTTATGATGTAACATAAATTTATTGCATCATATTATGTTAAAACAACCTTTAATCACAAGGCGATTGGACATTATACATATTGTATAAAACACAACACCATTACATCGTCGCCGAGTATATGTTACAAATATGTGTTATATACACATTGTGTTAACAATAACAATTACCTCCACTTAATACAAGATTTACTTCTTTTAAATTTATATTTATTGTTGTTTATAGTGTTCATAAAATATAGTTTGAGTACAGGTATGTAAAATACATATATCATACCTTGGTCAGCACCAAATGAATCTTGAAGAGTATTCATCATTAATCAAACTTAGCTTTCTAAAGGGTTTTCCAATGAGAGGTTTAATTTCAAATAGCCTGCTATTTGGGCAGCTGTCAATTTTGAAGCCGACATATCTTGACATTTGACAGGTAAAAACTACGCCACTACTAAAAAAGGTAACGTATACAAGGCATTGAAATTGTTAAAATTCACCATAAAAATTGTGAAAATTTTGAAAGCACTGTGTGAAAGCACAGGTGAAAGCACTTTAAGTGAAAAGTCGTTTTGGCAATCGTGAAGCACCTTCTCGGGCGGCAATAGTGAAACTGGTGGAAAATTTTAGCTGTTGGGACATGTTAGTGATCTGAAGAATAGAAACCGTGTGTTTTGCTCAAGAACAACTGACAATATTGCTGCTGTAGCCTGTAGTGTTGAAGAGAACCCAGGTTGGTCGATCTCTAGAAGAGACATTCCACAAACGACATTACGCCGTATTTTGCATAAAGACTTAGGCCTTAAGGCTTTAAAGTTCAGTTATCACAAGAACTCAATTCGGTGGATCTCCATAAACGTTGTATCTTTACTGATTGGGTCCTTCAAATGCATGATAATGATTAGGATTTTCATATAAAAATCAGCATCAGTGATAGGGCCCATTTTTACCTCGGAGGCTACGTTAAAAAACTGCATTGTCGCGTTTGGTGCTAAGAAAATTCAAGAATGATTGATGAAAAGCCTCTATCATCAACGTGTTACTGTTATTTGGATCTCACTGTTTCGGAAATGAGGCTGGTGCAACTGTTACGGTGAATGAATTGGAAGATATTAATGTAGACGACGTTTATTTTCAGCAAGACGGCGCTACGTGCCAAACGAGAGACGAAACAATCGCTAATTTGCAATAAAAGCTTCCTGTCCGAAGTATTTCTCGAAGAGGTGATCACAATTGGCGACCGAAATCTTGTGATTTAACACAATTAGACTTTTCTTTGGAGCCGCGTGAATAAGGTCTATGCCAATGCTCCACAATCGGTTCATGATCTTTAAGATGAAATTCGTAAATTTATCGAGGACATACAGCTGCAAATGAGCGAATTGGTTATGGAAAATTTCATTTAAGGGATATGGTGCTGTGCAAGTGTTACCGTGTCGGCCATCTTTCTTTTTCCCTTATTCCACGCTTCCGAATTACAGAGGTCGAAAACTACCTATTTACTTAGAGTTTAGAATGCCAAGAAATCAAAAATATATCAAAGCAGAATACGTGAATGAAGTGTAAGCAACTGGTGAGGTTTTACAAAAAGCACTGATGAAAAGTTGCCGGATCGTCAATCTAATTTAGACGGTCTTTATATAGGTCTACACACGCCCTGTGGCTGGAGGCATCCAAGTTTTGTGCTTTGGACTAACGACCCGCATTTGTAGATACAAAAAAACTCAAAGTAATCGGACATGAGATTAAGGATCGGCACGAGGAACTTACAGTCTTTTAAAAAACCTAGCGCGTTTATAACGGTCTTATCACATAAATGAAAGAGTATAAACTGGACCTCGTAGCTCTCCAAGAAACTTGAAGGTTTAAAAGTGGAGGCCCAAGGCTATACAATGCTACACAGTGAAAATAATCTCGGAATTGTCGGAGTTGGATTACTCGTTGGGCCACAGGTTAAAAACTATACATGCGCGCACTGATGTAAGCCTACGTCAGGATAAAGAATGATTTTACAATAATTTGGATATTCTGATGGACTCTTTACCTGAGTACGATGTCAGATTGGTGATTGACAGAAATCAGGCAATAGCCGATAAGATCTTTTTTTTATGATTATTATTACTAGTTTGAAGATCTTGGTCAACTGTGGCACTCTATACATGGCGTGATCATTTTTCTGACCTACTTAAAGTTCTACTTGTGTCACAAGCTGTATTTGAATACCCTCAAACATAAACTGCAGAGATTTCATTGAGGCTCCATCCTATGAAGAATTCACCATAGCTATGCAGAGATTAATAAAAACTCGTTAACAATACATCTTGCAAATACGGATACAAGCTGAACTTGTACATAGTGTTGAACAGACCCGTTGTCATGTATGGATGTGAGAGCTTGACATTGACGGATGAGTACGAATGATGGCTTCTAACATTTAAGAGACGAATTATGAGTGTGATATATAGCCCAAAACGTGACGTTGATGGCAAATAGCTAGTTCTTTTCAATCACGTGATCAGAAATTTGGTCCGAACAGAATGATAGAGCGATCGTTTAGGGAAGAAGTGCCTTTCGTTTCGGGAAGAGATCGTTATTGGCGGCGGTGGCTTCACGGCGTAAAGATCTTCATATGTATAATAGAAAGCAATACATGTTACATGCAAAAGCAAATAATTAATTGTATTTTCCCTAATCATGTCATCTCGATTCGACTAATCTCTTAATATCGATTCTAAACCGCTGATTTTCTAAGATTAACACACCACTTTTTTATAAATTTTCCACAGTTAATTTGTTCTTAACTGTCAAATTTATTTATTTTGTCATTTCGCACAATCAACAACTTTTTTGTCAACTTATAATTTTATTTTGTTTCCGACCGCAACCGAAAGTTTTGATTGCAATTTGGAACACTCTAATGAAAATGATAACAATGACAATAATTTTTGTTGAATCGATCAAGGTTGATAAATTGATTCATAAATGTGCTATCACACGTTACAATTTAATCTATTTTAGCACATCTAGAGTAAACATATTATGTTTATTTGAGATTTGGAAGCTGTTACCCAGGTCAACTTGGTAATCTATGGCCAATATCTAGGTTCTATAGCAGATCTCGGATCTATAGCGGAATACGAAGTTAAATTTATTGTTGAAAATTCAGCTCGATGCAGCTGAGGCACCTGCTTTCTCTAAAAAATATCATTGAAATTGGAAACAGTTACTCAAGACATATGGAGATCTATATGAACAATTGAAGGAACTCAATGTTAACTCCTTAGAATTGCTTTTCTCAGGACATTTATCTCTGGAATGTTCAGCATGTATTCCAGGGCTTAATTGAATATCCTTAAATGTAGACTATGTTAATTCTCTCGACATTCGAAGAAGGACTGGCCAACAGCTCGACAGTTCGACAACCTCTTGTAAATTTAAAAACTCCTATTGAGCTCTCATAGAATTTCACACAGGAAACATAAAGCCTAACTGATCGAAATGTTCATAATTATATGAGGACTATATCCTCAATGGTATTATAAAAAGGTATTGTTGCAAATTTCTTCACCGGGGTCTCCAATTATCGACCTTAATACCGTTGTGGTTCAATAATAAACATAATAATAAAATTCAATTTACTTTAATGTTGATCAATATTTAAACAAGAATCTGTCCACTTGTTTATTTATACAATCATTTGACACCACCAATATCATATTATTGTCAACTAATTTTATTTGTTTCCGACCATAAGCTCAATTTTTGATTGGAAGAATTAGAATGTTAATGTCAATGATAATCAATTTTAATTAGCCGATCGAGGTTGACACTTTGATTATCATAATCATTCTAGCGCACGTCATTAGACTCTAACAGTGGAATTATTTTGGAACAGTTGATAAACATGTTTTGGATAATCACAGTTGCGAGTACCAAGTATATTTTGAAAATGTTGTCTTTTTTTAAATTTAGCTTTAATTGGACGCAGGGCGGACTTTTAAACTCTCCTAGCTCCTTGTAACTGACACAGCTTCTGTACCCAACGCGCGATCCTTCAAGTAAAGGTTGATAGCTGCCTTAAACTTGTACATTTTATACTCAAACGGAAACTGAAAACCGGATTAGGAATTCCACTTCCTAGATGTTCGATAATTTAATTCGCGCTTTGCACCTTCAGTTCGAGGTTTCGGCATCTTCACCGTAAACCTATGCGCATTAAGCGTTCCTCGTGTTACCCGTCCTGGCGAAATAACAAATGGTGGTAAATGGTGGTATTTTCTTCTTTAATTCTGCAGAACATTTAACATTTATTAATCTATAGCAATATCTATAGCAATAATAATACAACATTTCTGCGGTGTTGTAGGCTGTCTAGATCTTTCGTAAGTCTGGAGTTTCGTATTATTCAGATGACACGCCGCTGAACTCTATCTAGCAACTGAAGATCAATGCAACATGCTTCACCCCAAACTTGACAGCAATATTCTATACACGGTCTAATAAAGGTTTTATATATCTGGAGAACCAGATGCGATTTTAAAAACCGTCTGCATCTATTGAAGAACCCGAGTTTAACTTAAGCTGATTTGGCCAATGCTATAATGTGTTCATTCCATTTTAAATTATTGCTAAGCTGAACACCACGCAGACGAAGTTAGTCCCAACCCACGAGAACGCGGCTTTTTACCACAAAAGGGTATATAATGCGACTTATTTTACGCGAGAAGCCTTCATAATTCTTTTTTATATAGTTTTAGGTTTTGTTTGTACTCCTATTCTTCTCTTGTACGCTAAGCTCTAAGGAAGGCTTTTTCACTCATTTTTTTATTAGTAACCAGCTACTACTATTTCAAATTACTGGGTCAATCGCTTTAAGGAAGCGGTAGCAGCCACTAATAAAGTATGCATTATGAAAAAAATTATGAACAAACCTTATCAGCTATGGTTGTAACCTTCTTGACGAGGTTAATATACAATACGCCAGCGAAATTTATTTGTGACCAACGTCGAGAAATAAAACAAAGCTAGCATTTAATATCACATTTACTTGATTTTTTGGGAGTTATTTCACCTATACTGCAACGGAATTAATACCAAAACTAACAAAACCAACATCAGAACTAACAAAATGTTCAGAAAAACAGATATCAAGTTCATGTATCCGCATGATCAGTTAATCAGTTTTCTTGACCTATAGTAAACATATGATGCTATTTTGCTTTTACTTGTCTGTTAATCCCACATAGTACTGGTAGCTGAAATTCATCAATGATCCTGAGCACTTACACTATATGATCATTCTGATACAATTAGAGTTCAGCTCATGGTCTTGAGGTTGTTGATGATGTGGTGAGATTTACCTGAGTATTGATAATATTCTGCATAGTATATATGATTGCTTAAATTTTACAGTCAAGATTCAGGGTCAATCAATGACCCATGTACCTACCACAAAAAAGGGTAAATAAACTATCAGGTCCGACGCAACTCTTTAAAAGATGCTTTGGAATAGTATGGCAGACTCACACCGTAGCATATCATTTCTTACATAAATGTGCTTCAACCCAGTCCGTTTTCGGGATACAGAAGTCATCAAATATTTGGGCCCTTGTAGAATGTTAATGGAATTTTCAAACGGTACATGAAGAAATGATTCTTCAAAATTTAACGAGATTACGTCAGTCAAAATTTTTCACGAGATCACATCCAGTGTCAACTTTGCATTGGATTAACAAAGTTGCATATTAGCCATCCAGGAGTCATCAAGTAGTTGTAGTGCTCGAATTTCTTATACCTCTTTTATATTATGATAAAGTAGTGCCAGGGATTTTTTTGAACCTTCTGTGATTCTTTTTTTGGCATTCTCAGGTTCTTATAAATATAAATGAAATCATTGTCTTGTGTCTTCCCTTGGGATTTAGTTACATTCTAGCCTAGACTTTTAGTTGAGTCAATTTCGAAAAGACTCTCAGTTCCGCGGAGTACCATACTGGTGTGTACTTGTCTTTGGAGGTAAGATAGTGGTACAAATTAAAGAATCAACCTACCTCCGATTTCATAAATCTATTAGATCTCTACCATTATGGTTAGACTACTATACCTTCTTCTCTCTGGCTATCACAATCTTCTTAAATATTTTGACATTTATCGAATTGAAATCAAAGTGGTATAATCCTCTCCCTTTATTACCAATAAGTCATTACTTTATTGATCATCATTTAATCCTTCTATAGTCCTTGCTTCTCCTTGTATTACTATTTCCCAATTATTTGTCAGAAGCTGGGGAGTCTAATCAATGGGGATTTAGAATAAGATTCTTTCGCGTCTTCGATTTCTTATTGTTGATCGTTTTCAACTCATGTAAGGCTTTGCTAACTCGACTCGAAATCTTTTTCAGATTTTTATATACGACTAACAGTTTCTCTGACGCATTTCCCATAATTTTTTTGATACGAGGAAGTTAGCTGCTATTTAGAGTTTTTCTTCTTTCATTTATGCACTTTTGTGTTTATACCCACCTATATGAGATACTTTGTTGTCTTTGCGGTACACTTCACTAATGTAGTTGCACCTCTAGGTCTATTTGTCCACAGAGGTGTTCAAAGATATGGCTAGAGGTTTTCTGGTATATCAAAATGGATTGATATCATTTCACAGAATCTTTCTGTTCCTTTGTTAGCTGCTACTTTGAGGTTTTCTTCTTTGTGTGTGTGTACATGTTAGTGTTGATACCAACCTATAAAATATTGTTGGCTTGGTGGTTTGAATTACACTGTACTATTAGTTGCACCTTTGGTAAGTTAGGTCCATCTGTATGCACAGGGATGTAGAAAGGATGATGTATTTTGGTATCAAAATGGATTGATATAATTTTGAGTCATATACAACATGCATGTCTGAAGGGTGTCCAAAAACCGGTTCAGATTTGACATATCGGTTATTTTGGCTCTGGCAACACTAATTTCATTTTTTCTTTGACAAAAACTCTCTATATAATTACTAGTTGACGAAATGAGTCACTTAATGCTTCAACAAAAGTGGGAAATGTTTGAAATTTACTTCCACGAAAATATCGCCGCAGTCATCGTGCATCGGAAATAAACATCAGCCGGCTTCCATGCAACGAATTTTACGTAAAGGCCTTGGTGTGTGGTCCTATAAAGTTAAATTGATCCAGCAATGAAAGCCTTGTGACCGTCCGCTTTAATATCGATTCGCTGTGTGAGCTTGCGACAAAGTCGAAATTGTTGAGGATTTTGCTCAAAAAATCATCTTTCAGAGAGGCGCATTACCATCTTGGTGGGTTCGGAAACAAAACAAATTGTCACATTTTGGGATCGATAATCCACAAGGGTATGTGGAGAAGTCAATGCATCCATTGTGCGTTACTGTTTGTTGCGGCTTATGGCGTGGCGGCATTTCTTTCTTTTTTGTGGACATATCTTGAAGATATTGGGTTGAATGACCTTTGGTTCCAGCAAGATGGTGTGCCATACCACACATCGGGCGTTACAATATTGAAACTGCGTCAAAATTTCGGTTGCATTTTCAGTCGAAACGATGAGGTGAATTGGCCGGCAAGATGGTTTGATTTAACCCCTTTTGATTTTTATTTGTGGGGTGCCGTGAAGTACATGTATTATACGGCCACTCAACAAACAATTGGGTATTTCAAAGCCAATATTGAAACAACCATTGCCGGAATAGATCCGCACACAATCCAAAATGTGCTATAAAATGGAGTACACTAAGACCAGCCGCGGCTCCCATTTGAACGAAATCATTTTCCATAAATTTTATACATTCCATTCTCACTATAAGTACCGCTAGTATTTAGAACGACACAACTCAGTTTAACAGCTCATCTTTCATTCACCACCTACAAGGCGAAGAAGTATATTTTACAAAACCAAATATCATACAACTTAAGGTATTGTATACAACTTTAACTAAGAAATGAGACATGTCCAACACAGATTATGCTTACATATAATTATGAACTATTTCGTCAGCTAAATGTTCCGCTATAATTAATCGATAAAACAAGTCTAAGTTATAATTATTTTATGAAAGTTATAAAACCCTAATATACATACTTATATGGAAAAGTCGAGTGTAGGGTACATCAGTCATTATGTAGATGGTAAATCGGACATTCTAATTTTGTTTATTGAACTCGATATGATCCTATCGAAAAACTGTCGATCGATGTAAGGAATAAGTAGTTACTATATAATACACTTAGAGTTTTCTTGATATTTGCATTCTTCTTCAGTATTGCCATTTGCCAATACATACATATTTCTTAATCACCCGTTTTGTATATAATAAGAAAACAAAACAAGAATAAAGAAAATTTACTGTCTATAAATATTACTGCTTATAAATAAAGTTACAATTAACTTTAATATCATTTTCATCGTTGCAAAGTATAGTGTTGTGTCTTGTTATAATAAATAAATTGTGATTCTTGTGATTTAATCATAAATAGTAGTTTAATCCAATTCGTGTTCAATTTTAGCATCGAATAAGTTTTATAAACAAGTTATGTCCTTTTTTAGGAATATTTGGAAGAATGCTTCCCGACACAAAAGTAAGCTAGGTTAGTCTTATATAAATCTAGGTTATATATACTCATTCGTTGCGATCACATAATATATTGTTAACTAATGTTATGTTGTTTACTTGTGTGTTGCATCAGATTCTAACCCGTGAGTCACAAACTGTATAATCATAATTGGGTTCAAATTTCAAATCAATTTTAATCATGTACGTAATAATCAATAATCCGTTGTGACCAAATATAAAAGTTGACCCTAGGTCGACTATTTCCTTCCTAGATAATGTATCAAATTTCATACAATGAATTTCTCAGTTCATTGTGTCAAAAGGCAACTATATATGGCGCAATAAAACATTTCCTGCTACGCAGCCATACATTGTATAAAACTAAATCTTACATACTTTCTACTTCTAATTTATAATTATATACAAAAGCAATATTATAACAGTTTTGATTAGCTTTGATAATTACGTTGGTATAATTTTTCACCACAATTATAACTACTTTTCACTTGGTCGAAGAAACTTGTTTCCAAAATAATTGTTCAATGTCATAATTACCTTAATTATGGTATAATCGAGTTTCTTATTATATCAGAACTTTCAGAAGACTGGAATTTGGCAACGAGTTTAACAGACTTTACAAAACATGCCGATGCCATAGAGGATTACGAATCAATTTCGTTCAATGTCAAATACTTAGGAAATACCATCATTGGGGCAGCACATTCCGAACAAAAGACAGCCAATGCTGTGAAACAAGTGATACACAAATCGAAATCAAATTTGAAAAATTTACAACGCGTCATCCTCTACATATCGCCAAAGGGAATCGAAATGTGCGATATGGCCACAGGTGAAACATTAATGCAAATCTCGATTTATAAGTAAGTATATACATAATTGTATGTTGTATAGTTTATAATTGTATTCACTTTTTTAAGGATTTCCTATTGTTCGGCTGATGCGGCCCACGATCGCGTCTTTGCTTTTATAAATTCGGGAAACAAAACATCAGAATCAGATATAAATTCAGTATCGAGTGGTAGCGAAAGTGATTCGTCTAGTAGTCGAACATCCATCGACGATAATGATCTGGATGGACATCTTGTCTTGCACGCCTTTCAATGTGCTAAACGGAAAGTGGCACAAAATTTAACATTGACAGTGGCTAAACATTTTGAAATGGCATTTCAATTGTGGCAAAAGGATAAATCGCGAAAAACGAAATTAAATAAAAATAAAAAAAATAGTAGCTCTACTAATCCAATTGATAAAAGTAGTTCAAAAAATAATTCGGATGATAGTAGCGTGAGAAATATATTAATCGACATTAATACAGAGATAACGTCAACTTTATGCTCGAAAGATCAAAATTACTTTCAAAATACGTGGGTCTCGTTCGACGATGAACGCAAACTTGATGAAAACAATTTAGAATGTCTGTAATATTTGTATAAGGCCACAACAAGAGATTTTTACAATTGGGAAGGGTTAAGCGTAACAATAATACTACTTTTCATACACAAACAAAAGCATCTGAATTATTCCGAACAAATTCTTATAAATTATGTCTTTTAGAAATGTAATAAAGTTTATTTTATTTTTGAGTTTTTGACTATCGTTGTTAAATAGCGAAGTAAGAAAATATTTAAGCATTCTACATTCAGTTGAACAGTGTGTATATCACAAGATTTAGATACGAGGACGGAGTGCGAAGTCTGGTAAAAATGATATAAGCAATAAAATTTTAGCTCGATACGCTTAGTTAAACTACTCTTTCGATCCTTTTCGTTATAATACAATTTCTCTAACTTCAAAGGGTTTGTCCGAGCCATTGCTTCAAGGAAATAAGCTGTCTGGAGAATCTGGTGGATGTGGAAGCAATTCGATGCGTGGTTCGTGAATTTTGGCCATGGCAACTACACACGAGCATTGTCTTGATGGAAAAGAACTGTTTTTCGCCAAATGCGATCGTTTTTCTTTCAAAACGTCGTTGAAAAAGTCCAATAAGTTACAGTATGTCCGCCATTGCCTGTTCTACCCTTTTGAAGGTAATCGATATTGATTATGCCACGTACATCCCAAAAAACTGTGTCCATAACCTTGTTGGTCGATAAAATACCATTAGTATTATTCGGCGCAGATTCGCCACTAGAAATCCACAGTTTAGACTGTTCTTTGGTTTCGGTGTACAGTAATAGATATCCATGTTTCATCCACAATTATGAAACTTATTTTTATTTCGCTTGAAAATCTCCAAGTCTGCTTCTAAACTTGTTAAACGTGTACTGTTTGGTCGATTGTAAGCAAACGAGGCAGCCAACGCGCGGATATCTTTTTCATAATCAAATGTTAGTGTAATATATTGAGCACTCATTCATCTGAGATGCCTACTATATCATGTATCTCGCACACTTTTACTCAACGGCTTTGCAATACCGTATCATTGATTTTGTCAACCATTTTTGTGGAGACTTCATTTAGGCGCCCTGAACGTTCGGCATCACTTGTGTACGACTATAACCAAAATCAGTAAACCACTAGTGAATCATTTAAATCGATGGTAAAGAGTCCCCATAATATTTATCAAGCTTAGTTTTAGTTTCCGTAATGGTTTTTCTATTATATAGAAGAATTATGCGTGTGATATATGGCCCAAAACGCCATGTTGGTGGCACATACTGAGCTCTAAACAAACACGATGTCAGGAATAAAATGTGAATTCCTGATATCGTGCATGCAAACGACAGTAAGTACGATAGCTCGGTTACATTCTGCGAGCTGATCCGAACCGAATCTTTTAGCGATCTCTAAAGGGAGGGCCGCCTTTCGATAGGCGAAGAGGTCGCTGTCGGCGACGATGGCTCTACGACGTAGAGAGTGCATCTTCTAATTGTTTACAACAATATGAAGAGCTGGTTCGTGATCAAAACCGATGGAGTCAGATTGTTGACATGGTACGAGCCAACAATGGCCTGTAAAAACCGCTAAAAATCGTTTTTCTACACAATAATGTTTAATTAACACACAAAATGCATTTTTTTCCATGTGTGCAAAAAACAATGAGTTGTCTGGTCCAGTGACAGATGGTATTAACACCTCACCTCATTTGCGATTGTAACGCACTCTGTTGCAATTTTACCAGACTTCTCATTCCGCCCTCGTAGTTTGGTTTCAATATGGGAATATTTAATTCCAACTAATTCAGATATTTAAAATAATTCTATGATTAGTTTTATGATTTGGTCCATTCGGTTTCACGAATCTATCAACTTATAATATTATTATTGGGTTAACGATGCTACTTTGACTGTGAAGAAAACGATTTTGTATTCTAGATCTAGGCCCATTGCTGGCCTGTAATCGACCAATATTTTTTAACAATTTGATATTAATTTGTTATGGTTTTTATGGTTGAATCTGACATGAGTAGGAAACTCACAAGATATAATCTCTAATTAGCTAGTTTGCATTAAAGGATCTTCATTATTAACTGCCGATGTTTGGGCCTGATTTATATTATTCTATTTTATGTTATTATTGCCATGATAATCCAACTTTAAATGATATATTTTCTTGTACTGCTGAAGTATTTCTACTTCTGTTTGGAAATATAAGTCAATTGTTCTCAGCCCATTGCCATTTCATCATGAAAAGACTACACCCGAACATCGTGTAAAAACGATTAAACGTGACTGTGGATGCTTTATTTTAGCCTTAACGTATGTACTTAATCTATTCGTTGTGTAGTTTAAACCAGACGGCGCCCCATGTCACACAACACGTGAAAGATCGTTTGCAAATCACTTAAAAGTCAAAATTTTCATGAAATACTGAGAAATAAAATTAAAAAATGACAGCACTTTGTTTTAGTTGAAGACATCTTTGATCTTGTTTTAGTTGAAGACACCCTGATATTTTATACCTTTCTCAATAATGAATTACATATAAGTGATCTTTGGTTTGTTGTTTTTTAAATCATATTGATTAAAAGGGTTACGAGATTTGAATATTTTTTCAGTTTGATTTTAATTCAGGATTCTGTAGTTTATTTCCAATGTCCCCTAGGTTATGGTTGATCTCATGTGTTGAAGAACAAGTGCACACTCATTTGAATTCGACATGTGACAATTTAGTTTCTAAAAGTTAAGATGGATGTGTCTATAATTGAATGACTTTACGTAGAAATTCTAGGCACTTCCTTTCACATTTAATGACGCACTCGCGGTGTCGTATCGGGCGTTCAAATTTATACGTTATTATACAAGTCGATCTACTGTATGAGTTATAGCATTAAAATAACCTAAAAATCTCTTCAGGTTAAGCAATGTAAAGAACTGAGAAACGAAACAAAAATAATGGACAATTTTTACTATAGCTGTGCCACTCATTTATATATGCCTCTCGCTCTTAAAATGTATTACCGAAAAAAATATGAATTATATATATATTAACTTAACAAGTACGTATTTATGAAGTATATATGAACTAAACAAGTACAATTTATTATTTATTGAACCGACTCTCTAAACAAAAATCTTAAAATTTCAATTTGATTTTCGAAAATTCGATTTTCAAGAAAAAGAGATTTGCGATTTTCTTTATATATTACAACTAAATAGTTTTTTTGCTCCCATTACTTTTAAAAGATATTTTCCTGTGGGTTCTATCCAGAAATAAGCGGCAAACTAATAGAAATTTCTCAAGTTGATCTAACACTAATTATCTTATACACCACTTTTATTTGATTTGTAGACAAATGAATGCAACATGGAAAAAGACGAAGAAAGAAATTGATGCAAACAATTAGTGTAACCACTTTTCAATTCGTTCAATATTATTGATCAATTTCGAAAAACGTAAACTTTTTCTTGTAGTATACGCACTGCTTTACTTTGTTTATTCTGTCAAATTTTTTGATAGCGTAGCATAAGATAACACAAATTAATTTTTGATTTATTATTCTTTCAAAAATCAATAAGTAATATCTATTATCAAGATATAATTAGAATTAATATTTAGTGATGTAATAATATTACAATTGTTAAGTTTTAAGTTTTAACCAAAACAATGTAATTAGCGCAAATTGGTTTTCATAACCTAAAATTTGATTTTGCTATTTATCATTTTTGTTTTTGTAAACAATCCAATATTTTTGTATTTTGACGAAAATGAAAACAAGAGTTCATAATGCTAGTTCTTCAAGTGTTCAAATAGTACAAGGCACCACGTATAACCAGCATCCCCAGCAATTTGTTTCACAAGAGGAGATGGCCAATGAGGAGAGTGATAGCTCTAGTGAAGAACTATACAATCATTCCAATTCGAATGGACTAAGTATCAAAGCCGAGTTTACTGCAGAGGAGTGTTTACCCGACGATGGCTTGGATTTGTATGAGGAACAAACTGTTGAAAGTTCATATAGTGGATTGACGGATTACAATATTTTGAAAGATCTTGTTGCTCACTCTGTAAAAAACGAAGGGGAATTAGTGATTCATTCGAATTATGTCGTTGTGGGTCAGAAAATAATTGAAGTAACTTTCGAGATATAACTATTCAATTTATATATATATTTGGTAAATTTGATCAATGATTTATATTCTAGGAGGAAACAAATGTAAACCACATAATTAAGCATGAATATGACGAAGTGGTTTCAAATGAATATGAGGTCGTAGATCAACATCAAATTCAACCAATGGCATATGAGGAACACGATGTGAGTTTCATGTTATACAGATATTAATGACTATATAATAATTATAAACATATCTTAGTTCTTTATAAGTTAAAATAGTAATTTATTTAATATAAATTTTACTCTTCCACCACCAAGAATTTATTTACAATAATTTCCGTTTATCTTATCTTAGCAGGGAGAACTGCTTTACAGGATAACTGCTTACATTTGTCTCCATCTCTTTTACAAACTGACAAGCAAAATTTTGTTCTTGGTTCCTCTTTTGGACAACGGTCGTTGCAAGCATCCAAAGTTTGTTGACATATTTCTTCACACAATTGAGGAGTTTTCTAAACGGTTCAAGAGTCGAAATATAACTTTGATCTCAATTTCTACTAAATACTCACTTTTATTGTATCTACCGGGTCACCATAAGTGATTGATAAAGATAAAATTACTATAAGTAGAATGAGGAGATTCACCTTCATGGTTTCTAGAATGAGTTCCAACTGCAACAGTATCAGGTTGTAATAAAGAAAACTCGGTTTAAAATTGATTTCACGTGTTTAAAATACGTTACAAATCTCATTTATTAATAAGTTCCGCACATTCTAATGAAATATTTTACATTCCTTGAAGCGCAATTTTTAATCAAACGGGGGCGTCAGTTTAGTCAACGTTATGAATTTTCCATGCCAAAGGTTTTCCGCATATTAAGCTATTTCGTTCCGTGGACTTTGTTCGTTTAAGTGCGTGTTGCGGTAATTAGCAACTCTTTTGCTTTTAATGTGTCCATAGTAATCAATTTGCCTTCTTGCATTATATAAATTTAATCAAACAACATTTATTTGAATATCTGTTTCAATACATTTTATGAATCACGATGTTGTGTCAAAATAACATGCCAGCTCTTGTACAATTAATCTAATATTTGAACGAAGTTGTTTACGATTATTTAGAACTTTATCGAGTATTGCTAGTCCATATCCAGTCAACATTATTTGCTCAGCTAACTATACAGTTATTATTATTATTATTAAAGTTGACTGGAACCTTTTAAGGTACTCAATGCCACCAAGGGCCCATGACGCGAACCTAGGATTTCATCAACTCTGCAACCTAAGCAAACTAAAGCAGTATGAACCTGGGCAGAGAAGACAGTAGATTTACAGGAACAGTCCTAGAGTTGGACGCAAGGGATCTCATGCAGTCCAAAGTAGAACAACTGCTGTGAAGCGTAAGCTATCCTCAACATTCTCACGACATTCGTCGCATACGACATCAATGGCAAGTCCCGTGCGATGAAGGTGAATTTTTGAACGGCCATGGCCAGTAAGTAACGAAACCGATATTCTCAAGCTGGTCCTTTTCAATGAAAGGACGTAGTTGGTCAGATTTGATGTAAGCCCCTTTACAAAGTATTTCGTCATACGTCGGTATTGTTAGTAGTATTATTGTTAGAACCAAGGAGGTTCCGCAATTTCTAACAATCCCCTACCAATTTAGAGCTGGTTAAAGGAGATAAGAACGGTTTAACTATTATCTGTACAAAATAAAATTTCTGTCGTTGGCAACGAGATAAAAAAATTGAAATCACGCAGTGAGTAACATCAATTATTCCGCTTCATAAATCCCCTAACTGCCTGAGATTCTCAAACCATGCGAAGTAGCCAAAGCCAGTACCCTGTTCAGAGACAGAGCCACATAATAATGCAAGCGGTTCGGATATTTGTTTGATATAGTCTGGTGAGAACCACATATCCCTGGATGGATAAACCACCTTAAAAGATTTGTAGAAATTAAAAGCAGGCAGACGCCAATCAATAACTTTGTCGATTTCTGGCTTAGCTCGTTTGAATTCATCAATTCTTAATCTATGGCCTGAAATAGTACAGAAAGCATTCCACGCCCCAGCACTCCTCAAGCGAAAGGCAACCGAACAAGTTGCACATGAAGCTAGGAGCGGAGTAGAAGACATGGCTCCAGTTACCGCCGTACAAGCGATATTTTATAAACAGTTGAGTTGACCAATTGAAGATTTTACTTTAACCATTGGCCACCAAACAACAGATGAATAAGTTAGCATTGGTATAACCAGTGATTTGCAGATAAAATACAGCATTTTGGGAGATAATCCTCAAGAATTACCAAAAGCTCTTCGGCATTGCCAAAAAATAGCAGTGGCTTTTTGTAGATTAAAATCCAGAATACTTTGAAGAAAATTTATTATCCAGAAAAATACCAAGGTGTTTGACGTAGGCTAAGCTATTAACCTTACATCCGAAAAATTATTGTATAAAAAAGCAGCAGTGTGCCTACGCCTCGTAAATATAACCAAATCAATTTTAGACGGAGGGACAAAACCGGAATAATACAAAAAGTTCGTCGATGACCAGAAGCCACTAAACAGTTATGCAGTTTAAAATAACGTATACTCCGATTCTTCGGATTATTTCACATTGCGTACAAACAGTTCGACTAAATGTACTGGCTGTCATCAATTTTCATGCTCAATATCAGGAATATTCACTATAAATTATTGATATTGTGCAGAAATTAGGTAACAGCAGACCCATCACAGTATACCGCTTGATATTATTTGAGTTCCAACTTATATGACACAAAACTTTGATATGATGGCATAACGCGGTTTCTCAAGATGAAATGAAGTAATATTTGTCTCTGCTCTTTGTATGGATTTCTAATCCATACTAATCTTAGTTGCTTGTGTCCGAGGAGTTTAATTACGAGTACTTTTCAATATTTAATAGATCAAGATAATATTCACCCCATGACGCTGAAACTGTGTTGCAATCTGATAACATTGAAGAAATGAACCACTCGAATTGCTCTCATGCTGTTACTATCCCTTCAAATATCATCATTCCAACATTTACGATGTTAACATCTACAAATTCGTTTAGTGATTGTCTTAGTCTTTTCCAGCGTCTGCTCAATGGTATTCCTCAATATTTCGCATTCCTTATCAAACCAATGATTTTCAGGATATAATTTCCACCATACCTGATATACTGCTATGTGGGACAATCGAGTTGGAAATACTTCCCTAGCTCTAAACAATCTCACGCCTGATCAACCCATTTCAAGTTAATCCGTAGTCGATTTGTCATGTTTAGGGCGCAATGATTGTTCGTTGTATGTAAGTTTATATAACATCGAAGATGGGCTAGTCCATGAATTAGACACGTCGATAGGCAACCATAGATGTATTCATCCACATCGACAACTCTTAATGATTTTTTGTTCAGTTCTATTTTCATTTTGTATTTGTAAAATGTTATTTCCAAACTTTATTAGTAAATTTAATTTTGGTTTTTTTAAAATTATTTTAAGGATATTGAAACACAGGTGGAAGAAAAATTTGCATGTGGAAAATGTTCTATGAAATTCGAATTATATAAAGATTTGCAGGTAAATTCTTTAGAATATGAATTATAAAATGAATTTTAAATAATATTTAAATTGTGGTTTAGAATCATAAAAAAATTCACAATGACAAACCCTTCAGTTGCCAAATTTGCTCTAGAAAATTCAAAAAGGAAATGGGTATGAAGGTAGTATGATTTCATATCATTATACATGTATTCTATTATAAAATTGCAATTTCATTTTCAATATTTCTTCTGAGCGCTAGTTGTCTAATTTATTTCTAACTTATTTTGTAAAATTAAATAAGATAATAAAAATTAGATCAAAATTTAGCCCAAGTTTGTTCTATTTAAAATGGAATTGTTGTATCACGGATTAATTGTATTTTTTCATATGTAGGTACATATAACATTGAAGCATGGACGACAGGAATCTAAACTAATGTTTAGTGTAAATACATTAATACACTTTGAAAATGAAATGTTCAACAGATTCTTTTGATTTTAGTTTGGAATGCCGAATACAACAGTTCCTACTACTTCTAAAGTTCTGGGAAAGAAAACAAAGATAAAAGTGGAAACCGAACATTATGGACAACGATTTGAATGTAAAGATTGTCGAAGGAATTTTTTGCAACTAACTCACTTAAACAATCACCAAAAATTTCATAATCAACGAAACTCGAAGCCGCATGAGTGTGAAATATGTTTTAAATGTTTCGGACAACGAGGAAATTTGGATACTCATAAAAAAATTCATCTGGGCTATAAACCATTTAAATGTCATTTATGTGAACGAGCCTTTATCCAAAAAGGGAATTTAGCGGTAAATTTCTAACTGAGATAGTACCAACTAGTGATAGTAAAATAATGCCAATTTTCAGACTCATTTAAAAACTCATACGCAAAACGAAAGCAATTTTAAGGTAAAGTTTAAGAAAAGCAAACCAGCCAAATTGATTAACTCCCCAGCACCATTAAGCTTCCCGAACCGAATAAAGTGTGAATTTCCCCCTCCTCCTCAACCAGATACAAATATAAAGAAATTCACCTGTGAAGTATGTTCGAAATCTTTTCTACAATTAACAAATTTACACACACATATGAGGACACATACAGGAACACGGCCGTTCATATGCAATTACTGCACTAAAAGTTTTACACAAGTAGGCAATTTACAGGTACTTAGATCAGTAAATTAATTACGATAAATAATATTTTAATTAAGTTTTGTATTTCAGAAACATTTAAAAATTCACACAGGCGAACGACCCTTTAAGTGTGAAGTTTGTTCGAAAGCTTTTGTTCAAAAATGTCAAATGCAGGTAATACACTTTACTATATTCCCATTAATCAGTGTCATTTCATCTACAAAATTTGTAATTTTATCCTATAGAAACACATGAATGTCCACAGCAAAGGGCAGAATATTAAGCACACATTTAAACAATTAGTGGTGAGTATATTTACAAGAATATTGAATTTTTGTATATAATAATTAATGGTTTAATATTAATTTAAGCCGCGGATTAAAGTGTTTCAGTGTAAAAATTGTTCCAAAAAATATAAACAGAATGTTAATTTAAAAGTAAGTACTTATGTCCTTCTACTCGAATTTATTATTTTGGTTTGGTTGTTTGTTCATTTTATACACTTAAATTAGGGTTGTTTCGTCTTGGCACCATCGAAACAAAAAACGATTAGTATAGTATGTTGACGATAAATACAAAACAAAATTTGACAGCTTTTACATGCCATTGTTGGTTCGAACCGTGTCAGAAATCTGACACCTTCGGTTTCGATCACGAGCCAGCTCTTCATACTGCTGCAAGCAATTAGAAGATGCCTGATCGTTCTTTACACCGTGGAGCCATCGACACCGACAGCAAACTCTTCGTCTACCGAAAGGCGGCTCTCTCTTCAAAGGTCACTGTATCATTCGGTTCGGATATCAGAAATTCGCATTAAATTCCTGATCTCGTGATTAAACAGAACTCGGTATATGCCTTCAACGTCGTGGTTTGGTTCATATATCACACGCATAAATCTTCTCTCGAGAAGCCATCTTTCAAACTCATTCGGCAAGGTCCAAGTCATCCATACATGACAACGGGTCTGATCATCACTCTGTACAATTTCAGCTTATCCGCATTTGCAAGATAGTTTGATTTCAGAAGTTGACGTAGACAATATAAAGCCCGATTGCCAGCGGCAAGGCGGACCTTTATATCCTCTCCCAGTCTATTATCGTGAGTAATGAGAGATCCAAAATACTTAAATCTTATTTCTCCTTCAAACGTGTGGTCACCACTGCTAAAATTAATTGCGTCTTGGTGTCGAACTAGAGATCAGATATTTGGTTTTGGACTCGTTGATTTTGAGACCTACGGAAGCTAAACTCTGTTCCAGTGGATCAAGTATCTCTTCCACTCCGTTACCATTTAATGCAATCACACAGACGTCGTCTGCATATGCAAAAAGTCGATTGGATTGTCGGAATAAGATATTGTCTCGAGTTGTTTCACTTTTACGATGGACATATTCCAACATGAGATTAAACGTATCCATGTCGAACACCAAAAGTAATTGCACAAATACTCGATAGCCTGTTCTCAACTTTGACACAACATCGTGACTTCGTTATTGTCATTTTACATAGATGTACGCATTTGTTTGGTATTCCTAAATATTTAAGCGCATACCACAGTCTCTATCGATTGATCGAGTCACGGGCTTGCTTGAAATCTAGGAATACTTGATGTACATCACGAGATGTTTTCCAAGTACGAAAGAATAATCCATAGCAAAAAAACTTGATTAGTGACACCGATTTGGGAGGAATCCTCCTTGGTAGTCACCGATAATTTCCTCCGCCACAGGAGTAATTATTCCCAAGATAATGTATGACAGTAAAATGTATGCTGTGCAAAGGAGAGCTATACCGCGATTATTCTCGCATTTCAAGCGATCACCATCCTTAAATATTGGACATAACGATACCACTTCTAATCTTCAGGCAAAACTTGATTTCGCGATACCAATCGAATAAGGTCGAAAAGACAGTTCCACATAGTTAGCTCTCCGAATATCAAGAGCCATGAAATAATGCATCCCGGTGAACATTAATAATCTATGGCATAGAGGCCGTAAACGGCCCTTACCGCGTCTCAACTGAGATCTTACGAACCATTGTAACGAGTGGTGCACATTGTAGGTGGTCAGCCCAACGAATGTTTTTACACACAATCGCATTTTATGTCATCCGGTGGCATGTTAATTTTTGGTCAGCGGCGAGAATCGAACTCGAGACCGCGGCGTGATGAGAAACTCTCTTAACCATTAAGCTACGACCGGCGACAATTAAGTTGGGGAATAAAATGTTCACGCCATGTATCGAGTACCGCATCGACGCTAGCACAGAGGTTTCTATCCTGGTCCCGAATGGCAGTTGACCGAGATCCTAAATATTATTTTATTAGATATCTCACTCAGTCGCGAAACCAACTGCATGCTCTCAATTGTAATGCCGTCATAAGAATAAATGTTCACTTTATCAAAATATGTAGTTCTCTTGATAAAAGACCATCCTTGTTAAACGAGTAAATTAATTGCAACATTCTCGAAAAATGATTCCAACTTTACAGCATTGTGACTACAGATGTATATTTCGATAAGTTGGATTCAGACGGATTCTAACATTTCACATGTCAGACAAGACTACGACTCTATCAACTGAGAGATTGCTAAAACACGAATAAATACTAATAAGTGTATTTGCTCGAGTTTTAGCACTTTCTGACGAGTGCACTCTAGTCTGTCTGACATCCAAAATTAAAGAATCCGATTGCATCCAATTTATCGAAATATGACGATATCTGTTTAAATTTTACCGAACATCATTATGTTTTATAGTAGTCGAAGAAAATACATCGCATGATTACCAACTGCGATTAGACACTCCTTACTATAATTTCATTTCTGTTTTTTCCTTGTCACTCAGGCTCATTGTGACATCTCTTTCCAGATGTATACTATCAGTTCCGAAATCTGTTTGTTTTTCAGTGCAATCTATGGGAAAAGAGCTCTCAAAACTAGAAGTGCTCAACAGTTTCTTCTTCACCTCCCCCACTCGGTTCACAGTTTGGGATGTTTGGAACTTTCAATCGAAACATATGATTATTTAGAGATCAATGCCTCGTGAAAATGCCCAGCAAGTACCTGAAAGTGAGTTTATCATTATTCAAAAAGGACTCGGATCTTTACTAATTTATTGACCCAAACAAGGTTTAAGATAGTTTACAAGAGTTGAGGTTATCCCATCTCTTCTGGTGCAGATCACTCCTAAAAAGGGCTCAGCCAATACATTACCTTTGATGCCCATATTACTGGGTATCCATAGTGAACTCTAACTTCTAGTCGATTAAGAATAATTATCGTCTCCAAAACAAGTTAAGGTGAAACATTATTGGAAACAATCGTCTTTAGAGCAACCTGGTTGTCAAATCATTTCCATACTAACATAATCCCATCATTTCTTCAAAAGGAGCATCATATATCTTGCCATCTCACAAATTTTATCACTGGGTTATGATTTAAATTTTTCTTGATCGAACAATATTCCCCAATATCATTGTTTATGAAAAATGTAAAGACCTTCTTATATTTCGAAAGAAAGATTAATTATTTTGTACCAGTGTACATTTCTCAGTAGTTTACAAACAAATGAGAACATTTCTTATTTAACCGACAGGCAAAATGTGATCCACAAGCTTATTCTGAAATCGTACTCCCGACATAAAACTACGAACGAAAATCGAGGAAGAATGATCTACTTTGATGATATGTTTTTATGTAATTACTTGGCCCATCCACGTAAAACATCCAGAAAGCAACTTTATAAGTAAGACGTAAGTTGGGCGTTCAACCAAATACGTAGACAGTGACTCAACTAATCATTGCAAAACTACGATTGGCATTTTTGAGAACCACCTTACGACAGAGACGATAGCTTCACTGCGTAGAGATCGTTCTGAAATCTTCTAGTTGTTTACAAACAGAAATAAGATATTGAACGAGTTTTTATGTGCAATTTTTACCATTTCTAACAGTCAATTTTGTATCCGTTCTGTGAATCGAACAAATAGTTGGATTTATGGTTTCCAATGGAACCGAACCGTAAACTATTGCTAGTATGTCGACGATTTATTTGTAGTTCAGTTTCTCCAGGATCTTCACCAATGTTCGAGAAAGAAAAAACTCTTGAACTGTCAACGTAATAATTTTATTAAATTGTATTTATTAACGTTCTATATTACAACTATCTATTATTACTATCTATAAACTATTTGTTTGTTATAATTTTGTTTCTTTTTCTCATTTAAGAAACACATGGAAAAATGTGTAAGTACAACAACTCAATACGTGCCAACAGAGGTAAATTTGTTAAAATTTATTTATTTGCTTTATAAATATTTGATCTATTATTTTATTCAGGTCAATACTAAACAAATACATTTCGAAAGAATTGGAAATTTAAAAGTTGAGGACGTGAAATCGGAATATCTTAGCGATTCATCAGATAATGATTCTATAAGTGGTAATGCATCAAGTGACTCAAGTAATAATAATGATAGCAGTGATTTTGATAGTACGGATTACGATTAATTAAGATTTAACCTGGAATACACATTAATTATTAGGTCGGGATAATAAACTACTCATATTATGTTATATAGTTTTGGATTATTTTGTATATAAAATTAGTTTTAGGTACATGGTATTTGATAAAAGAATAGAAGAAACATATTTTGTTTGTTGGTAGTATAGTTGTTGCATATCCGACACACCAGATAATGGCTTACCAATTTTGCAATCTTTAATTATGAATAGACGACAGCAATATAATATTCTTATAGTTGTAAATAAATAGTTAAGTACTATGGTTAAGTCTCTCACTCTAGTTCTATGTTTTATTTAACAATAAAATGGCAATAAATTTGTTTTTTATTAAAATAATGTTAACAATAGTAGTTTTGTACACAGGAATTTCTGGGGCCGATTCTCTGTGTACGCATTCATACAGTTATATTATTGTAGAGTACGAGGCATTATAAACTGCACGAAGAAAATTTGGGTTTGTTAAGTTTTTATTTATCTATTTACCAATCGATTTTTGAATAGTTTTAACATCATTGAGAGTAGATTTTAGATTACCTTCGCAGACGTTTTTTTATGTACGAATAGTTTTTATTTAAAATTCACTTATTTTAGTGTATCAAAATATGGAAGCACCAAACGGATTTTATATTAAAATTTGTAAGCAATGATTTAATCTTATAACTGTTGTAAATTGTAATATTATTTTATTTTTAAGAATTTCAATGTGCATGTGAGTTAAAGTCACTTGTCGCCTTTTCCATCAATCTTTCAAAATGCAATTTATGCGACATATTATATATTATAAATAAATATTAATATATGTAATAAAATTCATTTATTAAATATACAATTACAAATTACTGTACAATATTAATCTGTATTAATAAATTAAAAATTTATTGAAAATATTTATATCAAAGCATCATTTGAAAGTGAGAATCATAATCAGATTAGAAAGTAAAAAACTCGGAAATAAAAACATAAAAGCTATCGATACTAAGAGAGAACAAAATAATATACCTTCCAAATTGAGCTGTCGGTCTAAAACAACGGCCAATTTTAGCAGAAATTAACAGTATCTAGTCCAAATGGGTGTGATGAGGATTTTTAATACATGATAACGATTGGCAATATGAATTAATCTATCCAAAACTTAGTTGGAGCGTAAACTCGATCAATACTATAGGTTCTCGATTTAGTTGAAATACCTTACGATAGAACGACAAACCATGAAATAGTACTCCGGAAATCTCAAACAGGCTTCAGAACAAATAAGGATCGGTAATGTAATTAATAATTTGTTAAATTTTTTAAACAGGTCAAGAACTCAGATTTACAATGATCTCTGCAAATTAAGGTATCATCTACCAAATTTGATTGTCTGCCAAATGAGTATTAAGTTTTTCTTTAGAATGTAATCACAAACACAAAAAATAATAGGTTGGGGAAAAAATAAATCCATTATTTTTGATAGATGGCTGTAGTGATCGAAATCGTAAAGTATCGATCAAATAATTTCATTAATGCTCGTTATCAATCTGGCTTTTCACACTTTTTTGTTTGGTCCAGTTGTGAGTTACAGGGTTTTAAAAATGGAAGTCAATAAAGATAAAATTCGGTTAATTTTACAGTTTTTCTTTGATAAAGGCGAAAATGCAAACCAGGCGGCTGAAGTTGCGTTGCTTACGGTGCTTACACTGTAACATCTAATTATGTGCCATTTTTATTTCGTCGATTCCGATCAGGCATTTAAATATGCACCTCGCACAGGCAGGCCCGTTGACGAAAATGTCGATAAAATCACAGAAATAATCAAAGTTGACTGACATGTTAGTAGTCATGGCACCGCCCAGGGGCTAAAGGTCGACAATAAAACAGTTTTAAACCATTTAAGCAAAGTTGGATTTAAAAAGATGCTCGATGTTTGGGTACTACAACAATTAACACCAGAAAACATGATGGATCGGATTCCCGTCTGCGAAGCATTGGCCAAGCGGAATGTAATTCTTAAACGTATGGTGACGGGATGATAAATGTGTGGCCAAACCAGGACCTACGCCCAGGAAGGTTCGACTGTGTATTTTGTAACTCAGAGAGCTTGGTTGTGAAGTTTTAATGCATTCACCATATATAGTCCGGATCGGGCATCAAGCGATTACCACCTTTTTCTCGCAGTACAAAACTTCCTGAGTGATAAGAAATTATATCCTGAGGGATCAAGAGAATATTGTGAAAATCGATGACTAGAGTTTTTCGCCAATAAAGACCATGACTTCTATTAGAGAGAGGCAGTATAGAGCTACCTTTAAAATAGATACAAATTTCACGCAAAAATAATGGATTTCTTTTTCCCCAACCTACAAAATATTAATCCCTTGGGTGCTCTTTTAATATTTAAGTTTCCGAATAAAATAATATTACAAGTGCAGTTAAAAGAATTTATTGTTTGTGGATAAAAACTTTACGACAGTAAAGAACAACAGTATTCAGTTGGAAAAGAACATGTCAACCGGTATTCCTGATGAAACCCTGCTGTAAGAGATGCCACTTCTATAAAAAAGGGTCGATGATTGGTGATCCCTTGCCAAGTAAAATTAAACGAGAAAACGTTATCCGGGGAGGTTGTCATGTTAGGAGACATGGTTGCTGCATCGGGGGTATGATTCAACAAAGTATGATATGAGTTACTATTTTGGTAAGGGTCTGTTAGCAGTTCGTTTATGTTAGTGGTAAGGGTAAAGTTAGTCGCCTGAGAGGCCATAATAGGTAATTGTATATCTGTGTGACCACTGGTGTTGTAGCTCAGTTAAGATCCCACTATATTATTTAACTCGGATTGCAAGTCATCTTGTCTCTTCGTGACAGTCGCTAATTGGGTTGATTCATTATTGTTTTAAGTAATAGATCTTGATTATTTATTTTAGCTGAAGCATAGTTATTTTAATTAGTTCTTGTTATATGAGTAGCAATTTGAGAGATTACGATAGGTTCCTTGGAAGGTCCCGAGTTAGGTTTCGTGGCTTCTCCGTCATCCTTCATATAAGTCGATTGTATTTCAACGTCAACTGCGGTTTCGATGGAAGTGCTTAGATCATGGTTACCCTCGTAATCAATTAAAGTAGACAGTAAATGTTGAAACGACTGCAATACTTTATGAGCAGGATCACGATACGTCTGAGACTGTACCGTTCTCTCTCTGTCTCTATCCTACCCCGAACATTTACCAATCTAGATATAACGGCTGTAGTTTTATTGTTTTGGGCAACCCTGGGTAGATTTTTCTAGGTTTCAGTATCAACTTGAAGTCCTAATTGAGCTTATAAGTTCGACAACTTTCGAATTCAGAGTTGGGCCTTTAACAAGCTTTTTGATGCATCTTTTGGGGAACTACAATTGCGCTATCCTTTTCTGCAGCTATTTTTTTCTTCAGTTCCTCCCACGCATTAAAAGCATTTAACGAGATATCCCGGATCTCATACTTCACTTCAATTTCGTCGGATTTCAATTGACCTACGTCCATGTTCCCGCTAATAAGAGTTTTTAGAATGAAAATTTAATCTGACCACGAGAAGCAAGGACGATTTAAGTAAAATTAAAAATATCAAGATGTTAAATTTATGGTGTAATCAACTTATCCTAAGTAATATCAAAGACAAAACAAAACTTGGCAATCTGAGGATGATGATAACGAAACTATAACAAATACCTCAAATAAAATTTTTCAAAGGCAATTATTTTACTTAATTTATTTAATTTAAATTTGTTCTGTGAAATATTCAATAAAGCTTATTAAAGATGATGAATGAACTTGAGATGAAGTCAACGCGGAAGCGGAAGCAATAGTGAATCAGAAACAACGAGAAACCACATAGTATTTAATATGAATTTTACTCAAAAAATGTTTATATCTAGCTGACTCAAAATTTACAAAGGAGTTTATAGAAATCGTATGGTTGGATAGGAAAGTAAAAGAAACCCCACTTGAGCGCCACTGTAACGGAACGACGGTTTCGTGAGGTAGTTTAAAATTGTTGAAAAGAATTTTTCTTGTAGTCTCAAAATATTTATTACACTTTAAATTTTTATTTTAACTTCCTCTAACTTTCCCGATTCCAAAAAAAAAAAAATCATTTTGAGTTATTCCAGTTTAGACCTCTCAGTATTTTAAGTTCCATTTCCAAAGCCTTTGAGATAGTAGTAACAAATAAAATTCAATCTCTCAGTTTACTCAATATCTTTCAATCTGGGTTTAGAAAGTTTCATGGTACGAATACTGCATAATTGAATATCAGCGATGATACTGGACGTAGTATGGAAAGCACGACTTTTCTCATTTTGATAGAATTTCAAAGGCCTATGATTCTTTATAACAAGCTTATCGCATAATTTTAATTTTCCCTTTCGACTAGTTAGTTTAGGTGTTCCTCAGGTTCGATACTTGGTTCTTTATTATTTCCTACGTACATTAAAGACATAGAATCCTCGTTTCACCATTGTTCGATTCACATTTTCGCTGATGATGTCCAAATTTATAGAAATAGTAAGTTAGATCAGCATTCTTTTGTTTGTAATATTTCTCTGATTAACGAGAATCTTGATAGAATATATAATTGGCCGATTGCCAATGGGCTCCGTTTTCCACTACTGTTAGTAAGTTGATAGTTTTTAATACAACTCTTACATGGAGTAACCATTTAGTTAAAGTAAAAAAAGATGTTATTTTGTTAGAAGTATTATTTATTTCTCTGTGGAATTCTGTTTCATTCAGTATTAGGAATTTGAAATTACCGTAGAACTTTCAAAATAAATTCCCTAGCATTGAGAAATTTTGAAATACTTTTTATTCGATATAATGCACTTACCGCAGGATGTGAATGTAAGACAACGATACATGCTTGAGATTGGCATGCTATTAATCATACACAAACACAACCAAATACTCGCTTATTCGAGTTTGAAGATAATTCTAGATGAAAACCTAGGATTATTCTCTAAAAATGATCTCCAACTTACCTTTGTAGTTTCTCTCTTGAGTTGAACTGCAGTTGTAAATCGACATTGAAGTAACTAAGAAAGTTCAAGTTTTATTTGTGAAAATATTTTTTATGTAATTTTTAGAATTAATTTTTTTATGTTTTTCGACTAGATTGATAAACCGAACTGTCATTCCAGTAGGCAAACCAAAAACTATATCTTTGTAAAATGATAGGACTATACTGGAATATGCTGCTACTGTACTGTGAAGGATGAAAACAGCATATATCGACATTTTTGACATTTATTTTGTTCGACAAGGAAATGCAATCCAAAGAAGACTCCATAGCATATTTGACGTTTTAAGTAAAAATAAAAGGATATATGTTTCTTCCCACAGGTAATCGTGGTTTGTATTTTTCACGTCCACTTTGGACCAATCTAAATATTATGCAAATTCTGATAAGCTAACAATCATCAGATCGTTTGTCATGTAAGGATGCAAACAACCATTATGAATGAGAAAGAGAGGAAGCTTTTAATATTTTAGAGACGAATCGGGATTTTGAATACGGCCAAACTCGATATAGGTAACATGTACCAAGTTTTATTCTAAGATCGATAATTTGATAAAAATTGTACTGCCTCCGTTACGTTCTTATAAGTGGGTTCTCAGTAGACGATAGATTTGTACAAACCTTCAAACTCTCGTTAACTGAATTATTATTGAACCTAGATAATGTTTCCGAATAAATAATTTAAACAAACAAATATTTGTAAATGATATTTATTATAAATAATTAAATTTAACTTGGCAGTGACTTCTAAATTTAATAAATTTGTTAACATTAAAATTTTACCAAATGCGGCTTAAGTCAGTTATTTCCATTTAATGAGTGATGATTTATAATTTTTCAAGCCTAAAATTTCTTTGTTTGATTGTTTCGTTCACGACATTGAATACTTGTTAAATAGTTCAAAATTCCTTTCCAGATCAAGTCATTGACGTCGTGCTTATTATATTTGAATTGGCTAGAATCCATAACTATTTTCTCAAGACTAAAAAAGAATTGGAAGTAAGTATATTAGAATAACGCATTATCTTGACCTATCTTCGGACTATTTGCTCTTTAAAGCAGAAACAACTGATGCTACGCAAAAATATACGAGAATGAAAAAATGAACATTATCGGTTAAGAAAGGCAAGAATAAGATTGAGAAACGAATACTATGCCCATAAAAAAAATCAATAACTGCACCAACTATCTCTGCACTACTGTTAAAGACCTTTCCCCTCAAATTTGTTTTAATTTTTGGAAATAACCAGAAATCACAAGGTGTAAAATCTGGAGAATATAGTGCTGGTCGTATTTCTTTGATGCCAGAGATTGCAATAAAGTTACTCGATATTTCAGAAGTGTGAACTGGTAGAGTGAAGTAAACTGACATCATTACTTTTGTTGCTAAGCGTTTACTGGTCGGTTTGCTCCTGTTGGACTCCATATCATGGACTGCTGTTGAATTTACGGATCGTACTTATACAAGCAAGATTCTTCAGCAGTAGGAACATATTTAAAGTTGCTAGACTGCCCATTTTTGAATTTATTTAGGAAAAATTTTAAAAATTCACTAGAGCCTCTTTTAGGGAATCGTTTAAAATTCATGGAACCTCAGGCCAATTCGCTAGCAATATTTTCTTGTGTCAATCGTGGATCTTCGTCAACTTTCAAAGATCAGATCACAATCAAAGATTTTGGTCGAACTGCTCGGAGCTCATCCTCTACAAAAAAAGGGTTCATTTGGGATCTTCGGAACCACTTGGAAATATCCTGTAGAAACAATTCGGAATTCATTAAATGCTTGTGGTGCCCTTAGTTTACGGCGAAACCCGAAGTTTCAGTTTGTGGTGGAATTTCGTCTGATTCATCCTAAGCTGTTTTGCGTTTTCTCATCTCCATTTAAACGGATTGTTCTGAATTTTTGAAAGATGTAACGTCTCTCCGGCAACAAACACGTGTTTTTAGTGGGTTGCTTTAGTCGGCCAGGAGGGTCTTTCGCTGCCGTTAAATTTCGAGAACGTACGATATCTCACGTGTTCATAACACTCACATTTCATCTGCTCAGATACACCATCACCAATTATTTAAAAGAATTTATTTCATTTTATATTTCAGAATCCCAAAATTTCAATATTTATTCAATATATATATATTAAGCTTCAATATTTATTCAGACTCTTAGATATTATTCCTAAACAATCAGAAACAAAAAAAACTTCAAATGTGTAACAAATCAACTTACCCAATTACGATCCAATCCCTCAGAGTACTCTTAGGCTGTTGGAATGCTATAATTGGAAGCTTATCACGCAACATTTTAACAATAATGCATTATAATAAAAACTAAAAAAAAATATCGTTTTGATTATTTAGAATAATACTAAAGCATGTGCTCAATGTGCTTTATATAAAAAAAAACACAAAATTCATAATCTATAAATAAATATTCATCTGATTACTTATAAATAAATTTACTTATCTACTAATTAATAATTAATTGATTATATGTAGTTCGTATGATCGTTGAGGTATGTATTATATATTATATTTTCACTTGACTATTTTCTGCACAGATCCAATGGCGGACTCTTTCTCCCTCGAATGTAAATACATATGCTATGGATATCTATTATCCATATACTATCTCGATAAGATAATTTTCAATGAGGCCCCTATATATATAAAAAAACTTGGTAGAGTTTTTCTTTTAACACGTGGAGTTATTCAAGTAGCTTACCGTCAATATCGTGGCGATATATCTATCCCTTATCGAATGTACAGACACCGCAAAGGAATTAAATAATATTCCTTAATAAAAAAAAAAGAAAAAAAAAACGGATTTGCTTCACAACCTTAATATGTACATATCACTCAAGAAAACTTACAATTCAATTTCACTCTATACAGATTTCAATTATTTATCACTATATAGATTTCATTTATGTGATTTCAATTTATTAAAATTCAATTACCACTGTATACAGATTTCAGTATATTCACTACCACGGAGCCTCACTCTAAATAAGATTATTTTTAACATCATTTGAAATTCGAATTTGCCTGTGTACATAAACCGTACATGGAACACCGTATCATGAAAGAGACAAAAACACAAACCGCATCTTATGTATTTATATAATCAACTTATGTACTCCTACATGACCTTCCCAATGTAATTAGCAAATCCAAGACATGAGTCACTCCAAAACAACAACTAAATATATATTAAAGTGCAATAAACCTAAACAATACACATAATATATAATTAGGTCATTGAACTTCAATTTCCCTAATAAAACAGGATTTTTTTTTTCAATGAAACCAATAAACATGAATAATAAATGCGTAATCTGTATATACGTCATGTATTTAAACAAAAAAAACATACAGCCGTAACAGGGCAGGTTCATTCTACGCGCATGCAAATGCTGTGTGGATGAAGCTGAAAAACGAGATTATGTACTACAACTTAATGTCTTTTGCGTGGAATACTCCTAACACTTTATCCGAATTATCTATAACTTGGTACATAGAATTTCCAATTTTCTTACTGATAATGCCTGGTCTGAATTGTGGTGCCAACTTCGCGCAAAACTTTTTCTCTGCGTCACTTTGATAATGGTTGCGAACAAATACTTTCTGTCCGACACTATAATCAATTGGTCGTGTTCGAAGATTATATCGCTTGGAACTTTTTTCAAATGCATGGGCAATATTAGATGTCACCTCACTGTGTAAAATTGATAGTCTTGTAGGTAGAGGTAATAATACTTCTCCTGCTGCTACACTGCCTAGTTGCCGCAGTAATTTATAATCATCACCGTGGTTCAGCTTATGGTATCCGAATAAAAGAAAATGAGGTGAATATTTTACGGTCTCATGAACTCCATTACGTAAAGCTGAAGCGATTTCATACAAATGCTTGTCCCAATTAGTATGCTTATCACCGATGTAGGAGCGAATCGCAGAAATTACCGAACGGTTTACACGTTCTGAAGCGTTGGATTGCGGAGAGTAGATAGCTGTTTTCGTGTCAGTTACTCCAAAATTAGATAAAAGCTCTTTGTACTCTTTACTCTTAAATTGAACTCCGTTATCTGAATGTATTGTCTCAGGAACACCAAACACAGAAAATACCTGATTTCTCAAGAAATCTGTGATTTGTTTTGCTGTGCCTTTTGTGAGTGCTTCTAACAAAACAAATTTCGTGAGGTGATCTAATACAATCAGGATCGTCGTTTTCCCATGACTGGAGCGTGGATAAGGACCAAGCAAGTCAATGTAAATGCGTTGCCATGGCCTTTCGACCGCATATAATTTTCCCATAGGTGGCTTTGATACTTTGTTAGTTGGTTTCGTGGTTTTACAAATCTCACACTTTGAAACAAACTGATGCACTTGCTTAGCCATTCCTGGCCAATAATAAAATCTTCGCAACTTTTCGAGTGTTTTACGAATACCTCCATGAGAAGACAAAGGGTGATTATGTTCTTGTTCTATTAAAGAGATTTGTAACTTAGATGGGATCCACAGCTTCCAAACAGTTAGATCCGATAAATCCATGTCCTTGGTTGGTTCAAGACGAATGTAAATCTGTTTATTCGCAATTCGAAATGCTGGATAGTTATTTGGAGACTCTTCTATTCTTTGTAATAGTTCCTTATACTGAGGTTCATCAAATTCGTTGGATCCCAAACTTATCTGTTCTAACCTTTTACGATTTGTCACAAATTCTTCAATTGAATCACAGTAGATTCTTGAGAGAGTATCAGGGACAACATTATATTTTCCTTTCTGATGTTCAATTTTAATATTATATCCCTGCAGTTTGAGACTCCATCTCGCCAATCTTCCACTGAGGTCACTTTGTCTCATTAGCCACTTCAGGCTGGCGTGGTCTGTGATCACTGTAAACTCATAGCCATCTACGTAAGCCCTGAACTTTTTTATAGACAGTATCGCAGCGAGGCACTCTAGTTCGGTTACAGAATAATTCTTTTGTGCCTTATTAAGTTTCTGCGACATAAACGCAATTGGTCGCTCATTACCTTCTAAATCCTTTTGATATAACACACCTCCGACGCCTTCAGTACTTGCATCACATCTTATATAGAATGGTGAATCATAACATGGGTTGATGAGAACTGGGGCTGAAGTCAAAAGCTGTTTCAATTTGTCAAAAGCTTCTTGTGCCTTACTCGTCCATTCAAATTTCCCTTTTTTGAGGCAATCCGATATGGGTGCGGTTACATCTGCATAATTTACAATGAATCTGCGATACCAGCCACACATACCTAATACACGTCTCGTTTGTTTCACGTTTGTTGGAGATGGTAAGTCAATTATGGCTTCAATCTTGGATGGATCGGGTCTTAGTCCTGCTTCACCTACTAGATAACCTAAATATCGAATTTCTCGCATTACGAATTTGCTCTTTTCAACGTTTATTGTTAGGCCAGCCTCTCGTAGTCTGTCTCCGACCAACTCTAACAGTTCAAGGTGCTCCTTCAATGTGCCGGTGACGATGAGCAAGTCATCTAGGTAGACAAATACTTTGTCGTGCAGCTCATGTGGAATCACCTTATGCATCAACCGACACATTGATTGAGCTGCATTACACAGCCCAAACGGCATCACCTTGAACTGGTAAAGTGGTCGGCCCTGTACAGTAAATGCGGTCTTATCTCTAGCCGACTCCGCAAGCGGAATCTGCCAGAAGGCATCCTTCAAATCCAGTCCTGTAATATATTTAGTGTCCGACAACCTACCCAACAATCCATCGATTAACGGCAGAGGATATGCATCCTTTTGCGTTACTTCATTGAGCTTGCGAGCATCGAGGCATAATCTTGATTTTCCATTTGATTTCTGGACTATAGTAACAGGTGAGCTCCACGCGCTCTTGCTCTCCTCAATTACACCTAAATTGAGCATTCGGTCGATCTCGTCGTATATTGCCTTTTGACGCGCTGGTGAAATCGAGTAGTAGCGTTGTTTAATGGGCTTACAACCGTGTACAACGTCGATTTCATGCTCGTGCAAGTTGGTTTTTCCTAATCCATCTTTGGTAAATGAGGGAAAGTTTTCAATTATTTTCTCTAGACGATACTGGTCGCTCTCTGAAAGAATATGTTGATTTTTATCTTCAGCTTTGGAGTCATAAATACTGATTTCACTGATATTTGGCGCTATCTGGAACTTTTGCCAAAAATCTATCCCTAAGTAAATGGGTGACTGGAGGCTTGGAACAATGCAAAACTTTATGTCTTTAGTTGTATCACCGAATTTGACTGGAATCCACACATACCCTTCTATCTTATTTTTAGTTCCATCGGCTGTTGTGATAAAAGATCCTAGTTTTTGGTAAGTTATTTTAGCTTCCGACAAAAATTACAAAGCGTTTTTTCCCAATACACTGACCGATGCACCACTATCAAGCAGACCTTGAAAGGTTTTACCAGCAATAGTCACTTCTGCGTATGGCCTCGGATCGTTTTTAGACAAACACTTAATTATCGTGGTGATACACAGATTACTTAATCGACGCTTTTCTTTAAAATATGAAATTACCCGTTTAATTTTATTTACATTATTAATATACATTTGTGAATGGTATTGTGAATTTGGCTTGAGGGATATTATCGGGCTGGTAGTTAGACGTTTGTCTGTTGATTCCCTGTGTTGCTTCCCGAGTGTGACTCCCTCGACATTCTCACACTCGAGCGCATGTTTTTCGCAGAATTTACCATACATTTCTGGCATGACGGTTTCCTTACGTTTTGCTCACCACACCCGAAACAGAAAATATTTTGGAACTCTTTTGTACAATCGTGATACCTATGTCCCAGATCCTTGCAATTCCAACAGATTAAGTTTGTCTGGTTATTATTGGCAGGTTGGCTATTTCCCGCTTGACTTACTCTAAATGCGTCTATTTCATTATTAAATTCATTATTATTTTGAATATTTGAAGAGTATACATAGTGAAGTGGATTGGTAATGTTATGATGATTATTTGGTTGGTTAGGCATACTGATTTCATGTACATTTGGTCGCTTTTTCGGAACCGCATCTGAAAATTTTCGTGGGTCATATCCAGTTCCTTCCCACATTTTTTCGTAATTTTGGCATACCTTTCTCAACTCCTCTACTGACTTGATGGAACTATGAAATGGTAATGTCACGTTCTTTAATGCTGGAATCATGTTTTGGCATAATCTGTAAATTAATTTATCTTCCGACATTCGATTTTGTAAACGTGAGTTTAACTTTTGGACACTCAAAACGAATTCCGAGAAAGATTCCTTATTTGTTTGGTACCTATGTAATATTTGCTCTTGCGTTTCCTCCTCAAAATTACTAGAGCTGAAAAAAGAACGCATCGCGCACTTCATATCTGGCCAGCTGGAATCGTTGTGATCCTGCTTATAGATCCAATACCAATCTTCTGCCGTTTTACTGAGAAAATAGTGAACAACCCGAGGTAGTAGATAGATTGGAACCCCATCATTTGCAGCCATTTGTTCTAACCGGTATAAAAAATCATGGATATTAGTTGTTTCGCTACCATCAAATGACAGTTTCCATTGCTGTCTGATCTTATGCATGTCCATTAACCAGTTATTTCGTGTCATTCTTGTTTCCGGCATTGGGTTAAATGGAATTTGATTAGCTAGACCAGCTGGATCATTGCATGATGTATTATTACCTCGTGAAACTGAAACCGATTGTCCAAATTCTTGTTTTGATGTATTAGGTGTGTTAAATTGGATATGTTCCAGACTGTTAATATTAGTTGGACGATTCTCCATTTGCGAAAGCATATCTGTAACGGATGCTTTGAGCCGTGTGTGATCCATTTGTAACCTTTTTTGTAGTTCCTCACTAGAAGATCCTTGTGGTTCTTCATTGATTGAACTATCTCCGATATTAACCGAATGGTGCAAATTAAGGCTCCTAGAAGGACCTGCAATAGGACTCGAAGTTACATTTTGATGTTGAGTTTTGCTGTTACTCATTTCCGAAGCTCTCTTTGCCTGCAGAAAATCGGTCCACAACTTCATGTACCAGTTATAGAGTCGTCTAAAGTTGCTTTGGAGGTTTGATAAATCACCATTCTCTCCAACAGTTTTTATCAAACGTTCCGTTCTCTCCTTATAGTGAATCGTTTTAGCTAGCGCAGTGGTAACAAAATTTAATGAAGGAGAAACTCCCGCTCCTTCTGATTTCTTAGAGATTTCCGCATAATACGTAGAACAAATCCCAATTTCTTGGTCTGGAGCCACTTTTCCGTGCGAAATTTTTGGTTTTTCTCTGGTTCCAGCATTTTCTGCTGAGATACAGTTAACCAACAAAATTTTTGCATTGGGGCTGTTACTCGCTATTCCTCTCACTAAGTATTCTACCTCAACCTCAAATTGAGTAAGGTTATTTAGATAAATGGCGGGATCCATCATACCAAAGATAGAAAAACAATTTGTTATATTAACTAACTATAAACAAATCAAAAGGTTACCAAAAGATAAAGTTGTTTTTCAAAACTCTAATACTAAACCCCAATATGATTTAGAAAAACTAAACTAAAACGTGAAATTTTAAATATAAAAATGTATAATTCGTGACAAAAATAAACTACGACAACAATTTATCAAATATTAATCAAAATTAATTATTTAATTTATATTATATATGGTAATAATATTCAAAAAATTTAAATATGCAAGAGAAATTCTAATTGGTGATGATGTCCGAACTAGATCGAATGTGAATGAAGCATTATTACTTTAAAATTGGTATTTAAATTATATAAGAATTTTACGAGAAACAATCTCGAGTACCACTAGGAATAAACTACAGAATCACTGTATAATCTACCAATGGGACTCTGAGATAAAATTTCATTACCGTAAAAATTTTTAACAATAAAAAAGAATTGAAAATAAACTTGAATCAGGATATTGTAGTTTAAAATACACTACCACACATCAGTAGGAAATCTTGAAGTCATCAAGTATCTAACTAATGATGTAGCGGCATGGCATTCTATACCTTACATCAGGATTCATAAACATTATTAAGTAACTGAAGTTTCATCACACCTTAACAGTATACCTGAGCAGAGTTCGAAAGCAAAATATCAGGAGGAACCTATGGACTCTCCACGTATCTAACCCCTGATGAAATGCTTCGAAATCGATACTCAAACCATTAAGATGCAAAGCAACCTAAATTATGAATTAAAGTTGAATATGATCAAAAAAACTGAAATTGAATTGGCCGCTACCCGCTAGTATAAAATTAATAAGATAAATGATTTGAGAAAAAAAAAATACAAAAAGAAAACTAAGCGGTTATCAAGGTGCCTGTTAGCAGAGAAGCTGCTTGGATGACTTTTTAGGTCGACCAAAAAAAAAAAATAAAAATAACTACTTTAGAACCGTAAGGTCACATAGGATAATTAAAGTTAAGTAACCGTTCTTACCCAATGACCTTCAGGTCCCTGCTCGGGCGCCATTTTGTAACGTCTCTCCGGCAACAAACACGTGTTTTTAGTGGGTTGCTTTAGTCGGCCAGGAGGGTCTTTCGCTGCCGTTAAATTTCGAGAACGTACGATATCTCACGTGTTCATAACACTCACATTTCATCTGCTCAGATACACCATCACCAATTATTTAAAAGAATTTATTTCATTTTATATTTCAGAATCCCAAAATTTCAATATTTATTCAATATATATATATTAAGCTTCAATATTTATTCAGACTCTTAGATATTATTCCTAAACAATCAGAAACAAAAAAAACTTCAAATGTGTAACAAATCAACTTACCCAATTACGATCCAATCCCTCAGAGTACTCTTAGGCTGTTGGAATGCTATAATTGGAAGCTTATCACGCAACATTTTAACAATAATGCATTATAATAAAAACTAAAAAAAAATATCGTTTTGATTATTTAGAATAATACTAAAGCATGTGCTCAATGTGCTTTATATAAAAAAAAACACAAAATTCATAATCTATAAATAAATATTCATCTGATTACTTATAAATAAATTTACTTATCTACTAATTAATAATTAATTGATTATATGTAGTTCGTATGATCGTTGAGGTATGTATTATATATTATATTTTCACTTGACTATTTTCTGCACAGATCCAATGGCGGACTCTTTCTCCCTCGAATGTAAATACATATGCTATGGATATCTATTATCCATATACTATCTCGATAAGATAATTTTCAATGAGGCCCCTATATATATAAAAAAACTTGGTAGAGTTTTTCTTTTAACACGTGGAGTTATTCAAGTAGCTTACCGTCAATATCGTGGCGATATATCTATCCCTTATCGAATGTACAGACACCGCAAAGGAATTAAATAATATTCCTTAATAAAAAAAAAAGAAAAAAAAAACGGATTTGCTTCACAACCTTAATATGTACATATCACTCAAGAAAACTTACAATTCAATTTCACTCTATACAGATTTCAATTATTTATCACTATATAGATTTCATTTATGTGATTTCAATTTATTAAAATTCAATTACCACTGTATACAGATTTCAGTATATTCACTACCACGGAGCCTCACTCTAAATAAGATTATTTTTAACATCATTTGAAATTCGAATTTGCCTGTGTACATAAACCGTACATGGAACACCGTATCATGAAAGAGACAAAAACACAAACCGCATCTTATGTATTTATATAATCAACTTATGTACTCCTACATGACCTTCCCAATGTAATTAGCAAATCCAAGACATGAGTCACTCCAAAACAACAACTAAATATATATTAAAGTGCAATAAACCTAAACAATACACATAATATATAATTAGGTCATTGAACTTCAATTTCCCTAATAAAACAGGATTTTTTTTTTTCAATGAAACCAATAAACATGAATAATAAATGCGTAATCTGTATATACGTCATGTATTTAAACAAAAAAAACATACAGCCGTAACAAAGAAATCTCATAAAAAATTGCAAAGGATTTGGTATTTTTGTTTTTTTTTTAAAATAAGTTGCACATTTTTGTTACTCCGCTCGTATATCAGCGGAAAACAAATTATTCACATGAAAGAAAAGATAATCAACTACGTATAAGTAATGATTACTGGGCCAGAAATAATAACGAAAAGGCTGAACTATTATCAGATCACATCCTTCAGAAAATATAGACAAAGATAATTACAAAGCTAAAACATTAAAAAAAATTGGGAATTGTCAATGCAAATAAATCGTAGAGGTCGAATTTGTAGGGAAAAACTTCTAAACGTCTAAATTCCAACTGGAAAATAAACTGATTCCGACCAGTTTGGATTTTTATCAGAACACTCAACAATAGAACAAGCTCATAGAGTAGTGGAAACAATACAAGAGGTTATGAAGTAAAGAACATAACTACACAATTCACAAGCTTTTGATTAAGCTGTGGCGATCAGAGTAACTGAAATAATTCAAGAATACAAAATTATATTATAACGGCACAATCAATCAGAAATAAAATCGATATTTACTACTAAACATACATATACGAATCGCACAATACATAGATCAAGTCCGGTAGCATACGACTGATGAGATGGATTTGATCTTTTCGATCCCAAAGTATATTCAATAACGCCATTAACAGATCGAAACCGGCTTAGTTGGATTACTACAAGATACAAGCAACGACTCCCCCCGCCCCCGGATTCAATTCACATTCAAAATTACATAAGGCCCTCACGCTTTACAAAGGCCCATGTAGAGCAATAAAGTGCAAAAAACAGTCCTCATATTATATAATTTTCAAAAATCAGGATGGATACTCCTCAAAAATTCGATCAATTAAATGAAATCTGTTACAGCCCAGGGCAGCGTCTTTTAACCAAACACGTAGCCGTAACAATATTTGCAGACCGAAATACTTTTATCTCACGAAGAACAACCAGTTCTGTTGAACTTCTAGTACTAGGATATGATGTTAAATCGAACTGTAACGTTACTCTCAGTTTTTGGCAAATGAATTATTTAGGCATGTGCCTCGCGAAAAATATGTTCAATGGGCAAAAATTATGCGACAGAAAAATATATTGACGTAGAGACATAAAATCAACATTGAACATTGACTATAAAACTCTGGCCTATAAAATAATACCAAACTCGATCATGGCGTATGGTGTGCAGCTGTCCGGTATAACCAGTAACTTGGAACCTACTTTAACAGATGCAACCTAAATTTTTTACAAATCCGAGTTGATGCACTATATTTCGTATCAAACACAATAACATTAACGGGTTCCTAAACTACCAATAAAAAGGAAAAAAAAGTTGGAGCTCCATTGTAAAGTATCACTCAATGTTGTCAATTCATTCAATCAGCTGATATCTATACTGTGCAATACTTAAATGAGATTGAGACGTTATAAAGTTCGAGGTTTGCTTAAGGCCTTAGTCATAATGATTAAATTTATGTTATACTACAATCAAAACGACAAAATGGATGGAAGGAGATGGATTGTAAATTTGTATCGTACGACCGCACATACTCAAAGCGCATTTGGCAAAATTTCTCTTAAATTATCTGTTACACTAAAAATTAAATTAACTAACATATGATTTATCTTAAATAACTTAGATAGTTTATAATTAAATAATACAAATATTGTGTTCTATACAGCTGTACTTTTCCCATAATCATACGAATCCAGATCATCTTCATTGAATAGACTAGCGTGGGACTTTCGTCGTTCATTTTCAATTTTTTCTAAATCAAAAATATCATGATCGCTATGATGGCCACAGTGCGATAAATGTGATTGCTGCGATCTCAATGAATAGTTTGTTGCAGGTTTTATTTTAACACTCGGCCATTTAGCTGTAGTAGACATCATATCTGGCTTTTGTGGTTCGTGTGATTTATTGTAATATGAGTAGTTGTCAACGTTCCTATATGGAATATAAGAGGAAGAAAATAAATACGTTAATCTTAATTAAACTATATTATTGACATACGTCTCTGGTACAAATAGTCCATTGACGGACGTTCTTCGCGTCATCATCGAATTATTAGCCACATCCCAATGTTTTTTCATGAAATTTCTCGGTAGTGTTCGACTATGACAATAATATTTACTATCGAATTCGGGTGCTGGCTGAAAATAATTTAAATTGTTTTCTTGTGCTATTCTCGGACGATGCACATTATTATAACTGCCACCGTTGTCGTGTCTCTTGTAATAAACAAAATTTTGATGATCATAATTTGCCAACGATCTTGTCGAATTATCTTTAAAGTTATAATTATTTTTACATTGTTCCTCGGCATCGATAATGTACACATTTGAATTCATCGACATACAGTCATTGCCGATATAGTATATGTCTTTTGGTTTCTCTTTTTGGCCAACAGTTTTACAAAATTCTAGAAATTTCATTTCTTTCACCGCCTCATCGTTAGCACTGTTAAAGTTTAGTGTATTATTACTGTTGCAATTCTTATTTAGTTGGTTTTTAATCGACCCAATTGTTCCTGTATTGGACGAATTACAATTATTATAATCGTGATAAAGTTTCTTCTCTGACGAATGATTATTGTAGATGTCGGTTGTGGTTGAGACACTTCGAGTAAATGCACGTGAAGGTATTGGATAATCATACGACAGCGTTGAATATGGTTGTTGTTCTGAACGTAGTTCATTCAAACTATTTGTTAAATTATGTTGGTGAACATTGCATGGCAATGGCTTTTCAAAGTAATACCTTGGCTCCTGCAATGAATGAAAACAAGGTATTGAATGCATTTTACATCCAAATACAGATATTCGATCGTTTGAAGAACTGGCGCATTTGTTAGAATTTCGATTTTCCGCTAAATTTGAATTTCTGTAATATCCAAAACAAACTGTACTCTGAAAAATAAAAAATAACATTTTTATTAAAAAATCCGTTCTAGGAAAAAATGGCGAGACTTAAGATGAATCATCTGTCTTTTTCTATCTTTGCTTGTTTTGGGACTAAAGGCCCTCCCTACTCTTTCGTGGTTTGCTTATTTACGTCCTACTTTACGCCATTGCATAGCTAAATCGAGGATGTTACGTAGAACCATCTGCACATTGCATAGCTCCATATCGGCCTATTGTATTGGAAGATGGGTTAGCTCCCAGTCGGCATTTCAACAGGAGGTCATAGATTTGTCTGTTCAAACCCGATTGTAATCAGATGGTAAAAATTGCGAAGTTGTACCCGAGGAATGGAAAAAAATTGAATGGTTGTTTTCAAAAGGGGGATTGACATCATATGCTCCAAAGCATACAAACTATTATCAAATTAAACTTTCTGTGACCACCTAGAGTGGTTATTGATTATATAAATCGGAATATCTCCAAAGGCTTTTGTACGTTGAGATATAAAATGGCACTTAATGCTTAACATATTCTAATGTGGTACCAAACAGGGTAATGATAGTTAAATCATCCAAGGATCTTTGTTAATTAGACCAGGTCGACTTTTGCAAAACATTTACCATAAAAGATCTGTACATTGCTAAATCAGGAGAAAATAGTAGTTAATTTAACATCCAATGCCATATTGTACTCTCCACTTTGAAGCAATGGCCTTTGCTCATCGAAAGAAGTCTCATCGTTCAGAGAACTATCACAGTCGCTCCGGAGCGCCTATTATATTTATTATCCGAACATATTTATTATCTTCTCATTTAATTAATTATATCAGGAATTTGTATTTCTAACATTCTTGGCCTGTAAATGCCTATATCGTAAATGTGATCATATTTAGCATGAACACGTGATCTATTTGACTTGTATTCAACAGGATATTCAAATAATTTCTCAATTAATATGAGAGGGTTGATACAAATAGTAGACGCCTCATAGTTAAGCGAATCATATACGATTATTAAGAGCTTAACAGTTTCAGTTTTTTTAATCCCATCCAAATGAGAAAATTAAGATCAATATTTCTGAGGTAATGACCTATACATTGCTCCAAGCAGTGGATCTTGGAGCAATGTATAGGTCATGTGTCCATATAGAGCTTCATTTTTGGGCCAACGAGTTTTTTAGTAGAGATTCCAGCCAATATGGTCTCATTCAAATTATAAGACAACGAGACATAGTTTTTACCTGACTACAAGTGGCTTGTACCAATTCTTAAACTCATGTTGTTGCACTTAAGAGCGGGTTCAGAGTTAATGTAGCAGTGTTCATGAAAATGAAAGATAATGAAATCACATTACGACATAGAGGTGCCAAATGTAAGTTCACTCTACAGCAATAGGAACTTATTTATTTCGAACTTTCTCTCTACAGCAATAGGAACTTATTTATTTCGAACTTATTTATTTTATTATTTATTATTTATTTTGACCAACATTGTTGTGTTCTGTAAAACACTTTTCAAAACAATCATCACGTAAATTCGGTTCCTGAATGATGTAGGTGCGAACTACCCGTATTTTCAATACCTTTTACAAACACAAATCAACAACATCATCCCATGGGACATTAATGCCGTAATTTCAATGCATTCACTGAGTTCGTTCGATTTACCAGGAGTAGTCTATCGGATTTGAACCTAACCGGACATTTAGCTGAGAGTAATCATTTTTGCAGGTACAAATTTCGCAGCGATTGGTGGAAAGCTTATTGATTGTGAATCATGTTTAGATAAAAAATAGTAAAATAATCTATCGCTTAGAGGCCATTACCACGTTTCAACTGAGACCTTACGAACCATTTTAACGATTGGTGAACATTGTAGGTGGTCAGCACAACAAATGTGTTTACACACAATCGTTTCTTATGTCATCCGGTGCATGTTAAGTTTTGGTCAACGGCGAGAATCGCGTCTTTATGAGAACCTCTCTTAACCTTTAAACTAACTTTAGATAGTAAAATCATTTTTGTCTGAAAAGGTCGGCAAAACAAATCATTCGGTGAGATATTTCAAAGTATTTCCCTACCCTTAAGACGTTAAGAAAGTTATAGCGACCCAGCTTCAATTTGTTCGGTCACAGTGAAAAGTAGGTCCTAAATCGTTTTCCGTTTTTTGAAATTCAAATCTAAACTTAGGATCTTTATTGCACTTAGCCCTGTGGATGGGGGCATTCATGTTTCGTAAATATTACGAACGAAACATGAAACCCACGGAATACCAACACAGTATCAAGAGCTGGTCGTATGAGGCCACTAAATCTGGTTGGAGCGCTGAGCTGACAACCCGCATCCGCAACTACCAAAGAAAGCAAAGAAACTCACTAGATAATGTTGTTTTTAGATTACGGCATGTTCCTTCTGTCTGGAAAGTTGCGGAAGTTATTATGTTACCGAAACCAGATAACCGCCCAATGAAGCTATCATTTCAAAGCTAATGGGGAGCAATAATAGAAAATAAAGCCATACCGGATCACCAATTTGGATTTAGATGCAAACATTTAACAATTGATCAGGTTCACAGAATTACAGATATTATAGAAAAGGCGTTAGAAGATAAACAAATTAGTTTGGCCTTACTTCTGGATGTGGCAGCAGCTTTCGATAAGGCTTGACACGAGTGTTTAATACATAAACTAAATGTTATGCTTCCGGGACCATATATTAATCTTTTGAAATCATATTTATCTGAAAGGCTTTTTAGAGTTCAAGAAGATGATTATTCTGGACTGGTAGAGGTAGGCGCAGGAGTCCCACAAGACAGACAGATCTCTATACCTACTATATACAAGTGATATATCTCAGTCCGACCACGTAAGCATAGCAATGTTTGCTGACGACATCACTATATAGCAACTGGGCAAACTGTTGAAGAGGCGGCGAATAAACTTCAATGTGCAAGTGATGAAATTTGCCAGAGGCCGATGGAAAATTAAAGTTAATGAATTAAAATCTCACCATGTAGACTATACGAATAAATCATGTTAATCCGCCGACAATCAGCTTAAACGATGTGATGGTGCCGTACTCTGCTTAATATTTGGGTATGACACTGGATGTTAAGCTTAAATGGAAAGAGCATGTGAAGAAGAAAATAAAAGAGGTTGATCTTAAATATAGGCAATTGTATACTGGCTAATTGTACGAAGGTCAAAATTGAACATATATACAACATGTCCTAAAGCCGATCTGGCTATATGGCATCCAGCTTTGGGGCTGAACTACGAATACTAACATCAAACTTATACAAAACTTCCAGAATAAGGTACTATGGAGTATAGTCAATGCACCCTGGTACAATCGTAATAGTGATTTGTATCGTGATTTCGGATATAGAACACAGAATAAAAAGATTTGCAACGAAGCATGAATCAAGGCTAATGGAACATGTCAATGCGGAAGCCTCTCGGCTACTGGATAATCAACATTTGGTTAGGAGACTAAAAAGAACCAAACCCTTGGAGCTCGAGTGAACACATTGCTATTAGCAATAGGACATAACTTATTATTAATGCGATCCCCGACAATAAGAAGAATGGTGTCGATTTCGTGATGGCATCTGGAATTATATACAAAAACAAAAATTAATTAATCTTTAATCATTCCCCTTGATGTTTAATCATTAAGTGAGTAGCTACCTACCAACGAACAGGCGTTGGTACATCGCTTAATCTACAGTGACCGTATGTCCATCAGCACAATTTATTCTTTCATGACAGTTTATATAGAACTTCCATAAAAGATGGAGAGGATTATATTAAATGCTGACATCTTTACTTTGGCATTCACCTCCTATCAAGATTCGAACCCGATCCAGTCGCTTAAACTATACCACAGCTATAACCGATGTGTCATTTGGTCGGGAAAACAAACTTATTATGTTGGAAGTAAATATGTGGAATGTTAAGCATGGACAACGAACCAAAGATGATCTTGAAGAAGCATATTTCAACTATACCAATACTTACTTTACCGTATCCAATATGTTGTAATCGTATGTATAAAAAAACATTTAATATTCCCACAAATTCGGTTACAATGAATCCAACGACATATAGGAAAAAGCTTTGCCCATATTTGAAAGTAAACAAGGGTGGCTGTAACGTTGAACGTGGTCGTAGCTTAAAACCAATTTCGGCTTTAAATATCGATATGTACATAATAAGTCCAATTAACATTAGTAAACCTGGAAATAGTACATTTATATGATTATACGGTAACATGTGTGTCATTTCAGTCTTCTCACCTGAAATTATAAATAAAATTCCCGACGTAAAAAAATATAAACGATGCTGTTGTGAACACATTGCTATTAGCAATAGGACATAACTTATTATTAATGCGATCCCCGACAATAAGAAGAATGGTGTCGATTTCGTGATGGCATCTGGAATTATATACAAAAACAAAAATTAATTAATCTTTAATCATTCCCCTTGATGTTTAATTGATGCATATAGCAGCTTTTCATTTGATTACTGTCGAAAAGATATTATCTAGATTAATCTGATCTCAGGTAATTTGATTACTAAATAATTTCTTTTATGTATGTATGTATATGTATTATAAAACGCTTAAAAGGTAATTGTATTTTACATTTTGTTCGAGATACATTAGATTCTAATATTAAAATAATCATATTAAAGTATAAGGATTAAATTTATAAAATAAGAAAATAGATCGATATATGTTGTAATCTATGAAAAACGGGATAGATATGGGAAATTAGGGAGAAATTGTGTAATTAATAATCTTATTGGATAAAGATGTGGTTGAAATTCACTCCTGTTAAGTCTACGTTGTATCAGCGATCCCTTCTCATTAATAACATAAAAAGTTTTCCAATAAGAGGTTTCATTTTGATATTTAAAAAAACTAGTATTTTTTTAAATGGAATCAATAAACGTTTAATTCATTATAAAGAGGAAGGTATGTCATTAACACATGAAAACGATATCAGCAAAATCGCCGCTACGACTACGTTTGCAGTACTGTATCCTTTCCATGAAATTTTCAATGACCAATTCGCATATTGGCGGCTGTCCTCGATAACTTCACGAATTCCATCTTTAAGGTCTTAATCATTGGCATAGACCTTATCTTTAACTTGGCGTCAAAGAATAAAGTCTAAAGGTGTTAAATCACACGATCTGGCTGGCCAATTGTTATCTCCTTTTCGAGAAATAACAAATAACGATTGTTTCGTTGCTTGTGTGGCACATAACGCCGTCTTGCTTAAATTAACGACGTCCACGTCAGTATCATCTAATTCCACTCTTAAAAATCATAGCTCAGTAGCGCAATTTATTCACCTTAACGAAAGATCTACTCCGCGGGAGTGGATGGAGGTCAGAGTGATTTTTATTCCGAAAGCGGGTAAGGGCTCGCAGGGCTACCCAAAAGACTTAAGACCAATAACTCTATCATCCTTTCTATTGAAAACCTTGGAAAGGCTGATGGATATCTACATACATCATTATTCTCGCAAGAGTTTTGTATGGTGGCGTTTCTTGATATTGAGGGCGCCTTAAACAATGTAAAGAAGGTAGTAATTCTGGAGGGATTGTCGCTACTAGGTGTGGATTACCCTATAAGTGGGTTAATCAATCACATGCTTGGGTGCAGGATGATTAACTCAGAGCTGGGAGAATCCACCATCAGAAGACGGGCGACTAGGGGAAGCTGCTACTAAAGCTGGAGAAAGAAGGGATCGGAGTGATTGCTTATGCAGAAGATGTAGCGATAGCTCTCTCTAGGAAATACATAAGCACGGTGCCGGAGGTAATCCAAAATGCCCTCCTAATCTTTACGAGGTGGGCCATCAAATGTGGACTGGCAATTAGCACGTCTAAAACTGAATTGGTACTATTTACTAGGAAATATAAAATCCTTGTAGTAACTGTAGAAACAGACTAGCTTTTACGGACAAGGCAAGATTTCTAGGCGTAATCTTGGACATTAAGCTCAGCTGGAAGCCCAACATTCTGGAAAGAGTAAACAAGGCCAATATAGCATTGTACTCGAGTAAGAACGCCATCGGAAAGAGATGAGGCCTGACGCCGGAGCTGGTACACTGGCTATTCACTTCCGTAGTAAGACCTATACTTATGTATGGAGTGAGCGTGTGGTGGCCAGCTCTTGATAAAGTAACATACAGGAAAAGGATTGAGCAGGTGCAAAGAACGGCCTGCATGCTTATAAGCGGGGCACTGAGGACAACACCTACAAGTGCCTTAGAGGTCTTGTTTCACCTTCTCCCCGTGGACATTTATGGTAAGCAGATGGCGGCAATTACGGCCACTCGACTATCAGCCATATCTCAGTGGAAATGTCTTCAGACAGGACACTCGACGATAGTCAGATCGCTGAGGAAAGAACTGACGAATCTAGATTATGTTACACCGACTCTGTGCTTCGAGAAAAGGTTCAGAACTACCTGCCCTCAAGGGAATCTTGGGCATTGCAGTTCTTTACGGATGGCTTCAAGCTACACGGTAAAGTAGGAGCTGGAGTCTTCTGAGATAAATTAGAGGTAGATATAGCAGTTCGCCTCCCTGATCACTGCAGTGTGTACCAGGCAGAGGTGATAGCGCTTGAGGAGATCCTAAACTGGTTGAGACATAATGTGGTATCCTCGACTGATATCGCAATTTATGTGGACAGTCGGGCGGCAATCAAGTCGCTGGTTTCTGTTTCTCGAATGTCTAGAGTGGCGTTGGGTTGCCGCTCGTCTCTCATGTAGAGTTGCAAGACAAGTCTTGCCAAAGCTGAACTTGAAAGGCTCAAAGGCACTTATCTCCCTAAGTAGACGTGAACTTAAAACGATCGTGGGGATACTCACAGGACACTGCCTTCTTGGATAACATGCGGGAAGGCTGGGTCTGGAAGTAAATGACTTTTGCAGAAGCTGTAGGGACGAGAAGGAGAAAGAGACGGTAGTCCACCTCCTATGCTAGTGCCCGGCTTTGGCACAAAAATGACATGAATATTTGGGTAAGTTTTTAATGGACTGCCTTTCTGATCTCGAAAACTGTAATGTGCGAGACTTATTACGCTACGTAAGCAGCTCAAACTGATTCTCATAGGGGTAAAAGGGGAGTAAGATCCTGTGGTATCACAACGGACCGTTGCCGGTCTAAGTGTGCTGTAGCAGCCACTCAACCTAACCTAACCTAACGAAAGATCGACGTGGAATCAATAAAATAAAATAAATTATTTTCGTATTTATTCTTAACCTTTGTCTTTTATGAGTGTGAAGTTGGTGCTAAAAATAATAACAAAAAATTACACTGTTAAATTTAATTTTTTCCAATTAGAATTGAAAAATATATTAAAATTTAAAATTAAGCGATGATGAATTAAGGTATTCGAAAATATAGGCCGAAACCCTTGGACATCTCTAGGATCGACTTTTTTATTTCAATTTGTTTTCTGATTTTTGTAACATCGTAAAACATAATTATTGTCTTTAAAATTTGTTATATGTTACAACATACTACGATTAATGATTTGATTATTCGAAAACCTACTAGACAAGTTTGAACCTTCACTTAAACTGACAAAACTTTCAGTTTATAATCATTGCTCAATTTTAAATGTTGGTAAATTTTTCTAGCACAAACTTCACACTCATTGTCGTTTTATCTTTTCTGCAAAATCGCCATTAATTTCAACGCATTTCTTAAGCATAGATCCGTTTCTCGAAACAATCTTCAAAACCAAGTATTAGTCTGATTTCTATTATGAAAAATATACTGCCAGTATTTTTCGGTGAAAAACAAAAGCGAGAAAATAATCAGAAATACCATTAGAGTGACAGAGATAATTTTTTACTTTTTAAAATTATGAATTGACCATAAAAATACTACTATAAATGCTTCATATTTAAGAAATGACTTCACTTTTTAAATATGGCTTCACTGCATAGAAACGATTTCTCATCCATATACATTTTTCCTATAAAATATTTTTCCAGTTTTGAATAAAAATACTGGTCGTGATATATTTTGTCTGCTATAATAATTAATTCAGTAGCCATAAAAATTTATTATTATGAAATAATAAATTATGAAATTTTTACGAACATATTATGAAATTTATGAGATTTCGGAAAATACGAAATCGTAAAATACGATCCACGGCGGATACTCCTATTATGAAACTATATTTTTGATCGTAAAATTTAAGACAGTGAAGTTTGCCATTCTGTGGTATTTTATAAATAAAAAAGGAATATTTTAATTAAATAATAACAAAAAAATGTTATCCAAATTATAATTTAATTAATTTCTATACATTAATTATAAAACTTACATTTTAAAATAATTAAATGTTTTTATGTTCACAAAAAAATGTACGATTGTGTTTTGTATTTCGTAAATACGATATTCGTCACCTAGAGGGCAGTCGTTTTTTGACATTAGGTTTTCGTAAAATACGATTTCGTTTTTTCCATTTTGTTTCATAATACGGCGGAATTTACGATTTTCGTATTTTACGAACGAAAAAAAAATTCATAATAGGAATATCCGCGGCGAATCAGAAAATACGAATTTCAAAACAGCTTTGTACTGGAAATGTTTTTTATTTCTCTCGCACTTTAAGAAAAAATATATGGTTATCCTACTATTTTGTCAGTATATTTTTCATAATGGAAATCAGACTTGGAACCGCATCAATTATCTCTGCGTTACTGTTAAACACTTTTACCATCAAATTTGTTTTAATTTTTTGTAAATAACAAGAAATCACAAGGTGCTAAATCTGGGGAATATGATATTTCTTCGATGGCAGAGATCCCAGTAAAGTTCATCGTTAATTCAGCAGTATGAGCTGGCGAGTTGCATGATACAAAAAGTAGCACCACAAATACTTTCCTCTTTCGGTTTTCTGTCAAATTTTAAAATTCTTTTGATAAGCAGTCTCCGGAATACCATTTTGCAGTTATCACCTGAACCTTTCCAAAGCGAATAGCAGCTACAATTTTTGATCGGGTGAAGAAAACTTACATCATTACTTTTGTTGTTTAGCTTTTACGGATGGATTTGCTCCTGTTGGGCTCCATACAATGGACTGTGGTTAGGGATCCAGTGGTTTGGCCCTTTGGGCTTTATTTAAAATTTGTGGAGCCCATCGAATTTTTTCGTGTATCCGATCATAATTCAGATGATTATTTAATATTTACGATACAACCATGGCATTCAAGGTCAATTCATCGGCAATTATTTCTTGTGTCAATCGTATAAGGCAATGTAACATCAATCCACCACTATATAGTTTGAATTCAAACCGTCTACCAGCTAAGTGAACGATATGCGTTGAAAACGATCCGATGCAACAAAAACGCACATTTCGTATTTCGGGATACACAAGATTTATATTGTTCATCGATGTATCTTGAGAAAAGTAATTCCCTGTATTTGAATATTACATGCAGTAGAGGTGCGTTTGAAGGAAGAAAATACGAAAAACGACCCAAATACGAAAGAAACAAATGGTTTTAAACAATACAATAAATCGTGTTGGTAAAATTACACAAATTGATTTTTAAACCCAACGTCTTTTACAGAGTTACACTCCAGCAAGTTAAGATCAGTGATATGCTTCCAGTCTCAAGAGGAAGAACACATTATTTCTATATGAAAAGACAAAACTGTTTGACCTAAGAACAGGAGTTTGAACTTCACATTTTAATTCAAACAATCTGATCACTCTCTCTCTCTCTTTCTCCTTCTAAACATTTTACCTTACACGATCCAGTTCCGTCGAAGGTTGGTGATATAAATTTGGCCGGGGCGTCTGTTGCTGTTTGAAAACTACAACACCTGCTGTCAACTTGTTTATTTCACCTTCCAATTAGTTAGTTATTTAATCCACCTTCATTTCGACGAATAATCGCAGCTGCCCCAGCAGGACCTCAACGTTGGCTGCTTTTGTCTCAACCCCTTCTCCAAGCCCACTAAGCTGTTTCTCAATTCCCTGCTACAGCTTATTGCTGGTGTACTGTTATTGCTGGTGTTGTTGTTGCTGTTGGAATTTCTCCAGATGTTGTTGTTGTCGAGTAAGGGTGCTAGCTTATTGTTGCTCTTGCTGTCTTGCTAAATTATCAGCCAATTGTTGCTGTCGAGCAAGAAGTGCCTGCAGTATCAATTGCATCTGACCCGTTGGTGGAGTTATTGTAATCAGCCTTCTTTCGGTATGTTCTAATCCTGCTCCAAACTCGGCTTTTCGCGATCCTTCCATTATGTTTCGCAACTTGAGTACCAATTCTGTTTAAATTAAATGACTTTAATTTTGTCCTTGGCCAATTATCAATAATCTCACTTCGGACACCATTTAGATTTAGTGTTTATTACAATATTAGACGTGGAAAGTATTCAATATTTGAATCATACTCTGTCAGAACTGGAAGAACGCTTGAATGTTAACAAACTAAATAAAAGCAGTAGGTTCAAAAAATGATCCTAGTTAGTTGAATCTGTATTGCAGAATGATGAAGTATTCCTTAAAGTGTCTGCCAGTTTCATCCATAAAAGTGTATCTCAATATGTTCCAAGAAGTGCCAATATACATACAATAATAGTTAACAGTTGAATATACGATTCATTAAAGTGGAAATCCATTGCAACATTTCTACATGGTTCGGCCAGGGCTCGGTCAAAAAATGATTAATTTTTTGAGGAAAAGGCGACGATGGCTTAACAGCGTAGGGATTTAAACAATATCAAGAGTGATCAAAACCAATGAAATCAGATTGTTGACATGGTACGAGCCAACAATGGCCTGTTAAACCCGTTCAGAAAAAATGAATTGGATTGGATGTTATTGTGGGCACTGCATCCAACAACATCAGAAAATCATTTCATAGGTCAGCTCATCTATTAACGGATAGTAATCTACGAAATTTTAGTTTGGAAATCAAAATCAGAGCCTCAACTGAAATAAATTCTAAAATCGGGACGATCCTAAATACCACTGCACTAGAAGCAGAGAAAGAAACTATGAAGGAATATGAAAACCTGTTTAACGGAAAGCTGTTCATTATTACACTATGATATACCTCATCCAGAAAGTTAATACGTTAAGTGATACTGGATATCGAGCTGGAATGATTACGTCATGTAATTAATGCCCGACAATCTCCACAAGGTCGTAGACAATAATAACTTGATTTTTTTGACAACGTATAAAGTCTGATCTATCAGATTGTTTTGTAACGTAAACGATATCTAAGAAAATAAAATTTCTTAGATTTGAAAATAGATGGCACTGCGAATATTGTTGTCTTCGTTTTTTACGTGTTATTTAACTTTAATGTAATTTACGCTGTTTTTATATAATTTACATAAAATGTAAAAATCGGTTTTTAATTTTTACATGTAAAATTGGAATTTTGTGCTTTAAATTAGCCTTTATCTCGGATTGTGCCAACATCAGTATCCCAATTTATATTTATTATTGTGATATACATTTTTGCCAGGTTAACGTGTCTCATCTGGATACTGTGATGAATCCTATAAATACATGCCTCCAACCAGAGCATATTTATTTAACCTTCGACCTTTTAATAATTATATATCGATTGTGTACAGCTGTTTCTGTTGATAGGAATGACACCGATAAAGTGGAGCCATTACATTTCTTGCTTTTATACTTTTCATACATCTGGTACATCATATGTACAAAAGAAATCTTAAGATTTAATTTCACAAACAATTTGCGAAAACTGATCAAAATTTAATCCTATAAAGATGTACTCGTATATGTACAAAAATGTTATAATTTCGGTGTTTCATAGAAATTTTATCTACTTCGTTTGCTCAAGCACTTGAATTACATAATTTTTGTGAAGAAAGTCATGTAATAAACAACACTGTAGGTGTTTTCTTTTTTACGTCATGGTCTTATTATATAAGAGATTACGATATAACGAGATTACAAGTATTCTATGATTAACAAAAGGTTATTCAAAAAACAAGGTACTGAATTGGTAGGTAGGAGTGAAAAATTGGATTTAAGCAAATATTTGTTATTATTTCTACTAATTATATTGCCGTAACACAAAACTTCTTATTTAATATATTCTTAAGTCTTATTTTGATCTTTTTTACAAACATTTGTTTTATTTAAAAATTAAATTATAAAATACAAATATTAAAGAGGCAAATGTGAATAAACTGATTAAAGTCATATTATATTGTAGGTATTTAAAGAGTTATTGAACGCCCTGAAGTCACAAGTATTTTATAAAAATGCAGCTGAAACACGTTATTTGCTCCGTCAGGGGCAATGATCCCTCTGGGGATCATGCATCAGCTAAAACTTCCTGTGAAGATTGGTTTGAACGTTTCAGAAATGGTGAGATGATAAGAAGCGCTTCGAAAGACCAAAAAAAAAATTTGAATACACCAAACTGCAAGCGTTATTTAATGACTATGATCCGCAATCTCCAAACCAACTTATAGGAATTAAACATGACTCGCCAAGATATTTCAAAACGCTTGTGGGTGCGGTATGAGTTGACTAAGAGACAGATGGAAAATCGAACTGATACTTCCGAAATTTGGTTTTCACGGCATGAAAGATCAGAAGTGAATCTTTTTTAAGATTTGCAAACGCTAATCGTCCTTTTCAGCTGAGGCGTCAGTTTGCACTAATTTGGCTTGAGACGTCATTTTGCCAAATATATATTTATATATATATATATATATATATATATATATATATATATATATATATATATATATATATATATATATGTTACGGTTAAAGCCCGAAATGCGGCGAATGTCCGAATTTACCAGTAAATGTCCGAATTTACCAATTCCTTTGCTAAATGTATGTTCAATCTACGTTTATCTGCAAATTTAGACTATATTCACATTTACTCTTTAATTTTTTGTATTAATAAATGATTTCGTAGTAAACCATAGAATGATTTCGTAGTGGACCCTAGAATGATTTCCTAGAACTGTAAGGGCTAACGGCTTCAATAACTCTCACGGCCACGCGGGAAGTCGCTGCACTCCCCCGCTTAGCCCGCCGAGGGGCTTCAGATTTCATCTTCGAGGGACGTAGGAGCCGGGATAGGCAAACATGTCGCACTGCGTGCCGCACGTAGGAACGGATTATATAGAATCTATTAATGGATTTCGGTACACTTCGGTTCTCATTTTGGTGAATTCGGACATTTACCGGTAAATTCGGACATTCGCCGATTTCGGGCTTTAACCGTAACATTATATATATATATATATATATATATATATATATATATATATATATATATATATATATATATATATATATATACATTATATATATATATATATATATATATATATATATATATATATATATATATATATATATATATATATATATATATAAATATATATATATATTATATATATAAAATGGAATGTGTTTGTTTATTTGTTTGTTTGTACCTTATAGGAGACCAAACCTCTGGACCGATCTTCCTGAAATTTTCACAGAATTTAACTGGGACTCTGGCATGATTAATAGGTTTTTTCGACCACGCCCACTTTTACGCCCACTTTTTTAAAATTATGTAATTGCTCCTACAAAGTTTTTAACAGATTTACTTCAAATTGTATACACATTATATACTCCAGGCGAGGTAGAAATAAACATTTCTTACGCCACGCCCCCTATCACGCCCCTTTTCACGCCAAATTTTGTTTGAAAGTTTTAAACTTTTTTTTCTCTGTACAAATTTGTTCCTTCCAACGGATTTTTTTTTATTTGGTAGTATATTGCTCTTAATACTGTTAACGTCGCCATATAACTATAAACTACGCCCATTTCACCGCCCCCTTTTTTTAATTCGGATACTTACTTATACCACTAACAATGTTTGCTATACAAAATACTTTTTTTGTAATATGTATTTACCTACAGTTTTATATACTTTTTATACGGTTATACGGTAAGATAGCCATACATTTTTTTATTTTTTATAGAGTTAGAATTATTTATGGCTGAAAACCTACTACATTTACAGCAGGAGCAACTCTCGGCATACAACACTTTAATGACAGCAACTACTAATCAAAGTGGTGGATTGTACTTTATTGATGCACCAGGCAGAACAGGAAAAACGTTTTTTTTTCGTTGATTTTGGCTAAAGTTCGATCGCAAAATAATATTGCACTAGCCATTGCATCGTCCGGTATAGCAGCAACACTTTTGGATGGTGGAAGAACAGCGCATTCGGCACAGAAATTACCTCTGAAACCGCAATTATCGGAGAAACACACATGCAATATTAAGAAAAACTCCTGCATGGGTAAAGACCTGCAAACATGTAAGATCATAGTAAGGGATGAATGCACAATGGCCCACAAAAAATCTTTAAATGCCCTTGATCGCACATTACAGGATTTTAGAAGCAACAAAAGACTATTTGGAGGAGCTATAATAGTGTTAGCTGATGATTTCCGCCAAACATTGCCTGTACTTCCAAGTGCAACCTCAGCTGACGAGCTTAATGCGTGTCTTAAATCATATGTTCTTTGGCACCACGTTCGCACACTGAAACTAACAACAAATATGCGGGAGAAGCTGCAACACGATGAATCAGCTACTCGATTTTCAAAACAGTTGTTGGAATTTGGAAATGGAAAAATACCAACGGATCCAACTACAAATTGCATTACGTTTCCACCTGACTTTTATGACACAATCCATTGAAGAGTTAATCGATAGTATATTTCCAAATATGGAATGTAATTTCAAAACTGAGCAATGGTTATCTGAACGAGCGTCACTTGCTGCCAAAAACATTGATGTCAATTCAGTAAACAGTGCTATTCTAAATAAAATGTAGCGAAACTGCAGCAACATACAAATCCATCGATACCGTTATGAGAGATGAGGATGTTGTCAATTATCCTGTTGAGTTCTTAAACTCACTTGATGCAAATGTGGTGCAAATATGGTGGAAAACCTGGGACTTTCCACCACATTTGCTGAAACTAAAATTGGAGTTCCCATTATTTTACTGCGGAACATCGACCCACCACAGCTTTGCAATGGCACTCGACTTGCAGTAAAAAAAAATGCTAAACAATTTAATCAAAGCGACCATTATAACGGGCAAATATAAAGGAACAAATGTACTGTTACCACGCATTCCTATGATACCAACAGATTTGCCATTTGATTACAAAAGATTATAGTTTCCTGTTCGGTTAGCATTTGCGATGACAATTAATAAAGCTCAAATCAAGTTTGTGGCTTAAATTTGTCAAATCCATGTTTTTCCCATGGACAGCTTTACGTTGCATGCTCCCGTGTTGGGAAACCAAACGATTGGTTTGTTTATGCTCAGAATGGACAAACTAAAAACATTAATTGTATATCCTAGAGCGTTACAATAGTTAATTTATAATAAAATTATTTATTTCTCACTATATAAACACTTTTTATTTCATTTCATAATGATGGGGGTAGCACACCGAGTTCAGCCTTTTATTATAAAAAAATATATATCATTGACACGAAATTTGTACTTAATTTTGTTCTTATTTTTAATGTATGACACATATATATGGCAAAACTAAGTTTTTTTTAAATGTCCCTGGAGGTGTCGCTCTGCGTAGCAGGCGTAGCCGGTATTATATATACATGCGTTGATTTCCCATTGCTGCCGCTAAGTACATCCTGTCACGGTTTGTAAATAGATATACATATACGTCCTATTTAAGGTGATCAGTAGTTATATCTTATACTCCTGATTTTAGGAGAAGCAACATACACGTTTGACAATTCTCTCTTAGAGTTATGAACCTCAAGGCTATTTCTTCTCGCCACCTTAGTGTTTTATACTGTTTGTGCATGTTTTATTGACGATCTGCTTTTATGATTTTTCGTTCGTAGAATATTTACCAGTAAGCAGTGTTGGGAAGTTTGATCTAACCTCATTTCTTTTAAGTTTAACAACCAATTTTTTTTTGTTCTAGTGTTATCTGTCACTCAGGCTATACTAACAACCTAATAGATTTATGCTAATAAATTTACTTTGTCATTGCAATTATTCTTCGAGATGAAATACAACGCGTAAAGAGTAAGCTCATTTTACTTAAAAGACTTGGATCATTAAATTATATTGAGGTGAACTCGTTACATTATAAGTGGCTTGATCCATCTTTTTAGTATACTCCAGCCATCTTTTAAGCATTTTTAGAATAGGATAAGAATTTAGCCATCTTTTTAGTATTTTTAGTATAGGATAAGAATTTCTTCAATTTCGTGACGAATATTGTCTTTAAGATGTTGAATCTTTTGGGACTTATTCACATAAACTTTTGATTTTAAAACACCAGAAAAAGTCTGGTGCTGTTAAATTCGAAGATCTGGCTTGCCATGCTAAATCGCCATTTCGCGAAATTAGTCTTCGTGGAAAAATCTCATTCAATAATTGAATTGGTGAACAGGCTGTGTGCGCTGTGTGGCTCCATTTTGCTGAAACCACATGTCTTCTAGTCCTTGCTATTCCATTTCAGGCACAAGAAAAGTTCGAATCATGTCTTGGTACCGTTGAGCAGTAACAGAAACTTCAACACCTTGGTCATTTTCAAAAATAAATGGGACCAATGATGTTTCCAGCGTTAATACCACACCAAGTGGATGCAATGATGTTTGATGAATTAATTGAGGATTCTGTGTTCTTCAAAACCAACTATTCTGTTTATTGACGTGGCCACTGAGATGAAAATGGGCTTCATCGCTCATTATCAATTAAGACGAAAAATCTTCAATTTCACCAGACAGCTTTAGGATTGCATTACTGTACTCAATTCGTTGATCAGGATCATCCATTTTCAAATCAGTTTTCAAAATTCACCTTAAACTGCGTGCAGAAATGTATAACTGGGAACCACGTCTCCGAATTGATGTTTCTGAAAACTCTGCAACACTATCGTGCACCAGAGTTACATTTTCAGCGTTACGAGACGTCCATTGTTTTCCAGAACGAGGTCTGTCTGCTGTAGTCGTATACTGTCGAAAATTCGTATGTAATCAGAACAGATTCGTGGACGAATTGGATACTTTTTACGCAATTTGGCAATATTTCCGCTGATTGGCAATAACGGAACGATTAGTTTCAATAAATATGCTCATTATTTCTGCTTGTTCTTCTGGTGTATATTTATTCATTGTAAAATTGGCGCGTCAACACAACACAATAACCAATAAGAACTGAGCCAAACGTAGCGGGACTTATAGATGTGGCAAATCATCCAACAAAATCATCAAGAAATGATGATGTCGCGAGAGACCTCCACGGTTGAGGTTATCAAAAGAGTTGTGTCAACAAATAGATACTTGATTAGATTTGATTGATTGATTGATTGATTGATAGGACTGTAGGACCAAGCGCTAGGCAAGATTCCCGGATAACGCCGGGCCTATTCCTACAGCCGTTTACATAAAACGATAGGTAAGGATTGGAAGGTATGTTAGTTAGGAAAGAGCGACCCGGTTACAGACACCATGAAAGTCGGTACTAAACTACTATTATCACAAGACAATCACAATTCTAATCTACTAGTCTGCAATCGCCAATCAGCATTCTCCAGTCCGCAACGCCTATCCGCTCTTCTGTATTTTGAATAAAATTAAAACTAAATTAAAATTAAAATTCTAAAATAAATTTATTAGTTCGCTCAGAAATCTGTAACTTAATTAATTAGTTTTATTATTTATTTGAACTCCCATCCGCACAACAAACCTAATTAGAACATAAGTACAGAACTCTGAAAGAAATTTTTTTTTTTTTTTTTTTAATTAATCGCTCAGGTATCTGAAACAATTTAATTAATTTAGTTTGATAGTTTAAGCCAACCATTATAATAATGTTACCATAATACTGTAACATGCTCATCAGAGAGTCAAAATAGACTATAGGGCGACAATCTTCAGCAGAACCATTTTCCTGTTACATAATTATTACAATAATATAATTTGTTAGTAAAATCTATATCATTTTCACATTATCATTGGTTCTTATTTTTATTTGGATAGGAAGGACATTTCCAATTCCATCATATATATTGGTGTTACCTCAGCAGTTGAAACTGGAGTATTTAGGTTAATTATCCTGGGGTCTTCTCATCATATGCTGCATATAAATTTGCGTCCCTATATTTACAGATCCACCACCATCTAACGCGAGGGGTAATATTTATTTATTTTATGACCCGACAGCATTTCATATACATACATTCGTGTATAGGGTAAATTATTATACAAATAAATAATTGAGTAAGTTAGATATTACCTGCAACTTAGCTATAACGTATTAAAATTAAATCATTTAATAAATGTCTAAAAATAAATTTACTAGATAGGAATCTGTAACTTAATTATTATTAATTATATTATTTATTTAAAATCCAGTCCGTACACCTATCAAAGTTAAAATAAAATTCAAAACTCTTTATTAATTAACTTACGGCTCCTGAATCTGTAACCATAAATTAAATTAATATGGTTTGCTAGATTAAGTACCCGTCAACCATTACGCTGATATTGGATTGGAATATGTTTATCAGAAAATCCAAATTATTCTCTTAAAACGTAGTACATTCCAAAATTATGCAACATTTTATTAAAAATAAAATAAACTTTCCTTGTAAAAAATAAATAAAATAAACCCTCTCCAACTATAATCATATTTACACTTATATAAATAATTAAAACCAAACCTTTTCCATAAATTATTATTATTATTTTTATATTTCTGCAATACAATGTAATTGTAATGCAATGCTCGTATTATGGTCGTGATCAGGGATGTCACTTTACTACAAATGTAGTAGATCCGCTCCGACCTTCACCGTTCATAAATCAAAAAAGAACAATTGATATTGTCTTCAAAAAGCACCCTTAAATCCAAATACGAAACTTAATAAATTGAAATTACGCATGGATAACCCACAGGCACGTATGCACGACACACAGGCAATAAAGTAGGCAGGGACGCCACATAATGCAATGGAGCAGAAGCACCCCAAAAGTGAAGGAAATCAACACCCCTCGAAGCGAACCCTATTCAAGCAAACCAAACACGATCCAAACTCAACATTCAACCAAACATACATCTATTAGTAGCAAATAAACTCTAACACGAGAACCCAATCGTAAGCATCCAAAATACAAACTCTTTCAGAGCACCCTCAACAACGGAACACCAACCTTAAAAAAGAAAAATAAAAATAAAAATAGAAAGTACAGACATATCTCAACTGACTTTCAACAAACCGAAATTCATCCAAACACCCCACATTCCGGCGAATCCCCCAGGCCCCAACAAATCCCACTCGCGTCCAAAATTCCACATGCCAACAGAGGCTCCCAACCGCCACCGCAACTAGATTAACCCTCATGCCCGTCTCAATCAAATCCAGCTTCGAAAACGCCCCCCCCCCGCGAACCGCAGCAGTATCATGAGTCAAAGAACAAATCACCAGCATACCTACAAAAACCGCTTCCGACATCCTTCAATAATCCAACCAAAACATCAAAACCTCCCACCACTCTGCAAAACTGAATGCCTCCAAACCACCACTGCAAAACAGCTACGATCCCGCCGACATCCAAATATTTAGATAGTTCCAAATCCTCGCCACTAGAATCAAATACCCGCCCGACCCATCACAATCTTCCAGACTAAAACAACCCTCAACCGCAATCCCAAAATGTAACTCCGATAATGGAAGATACATACCCGTGTTCTGCACCAAATCTAAACACTCCTGTCCTACAAAATCCCTGAGGATGTGTACACCTTCTTTATTAACTATGTGTCACACACACGCACCCTTTCGAATTGGAATACAGAAAACAAATTTCCAGAAATTTAAATATTCCACCAACAACTGAAAGAACAATTTTTACGCAAAAAAAATTCGCTAAAGAATCTAAATTATGCTAAAGCGGGAACCTCAAAAAGTACGAAAATTTTTGCTAATTTTAGAATCGAGACAATGGAATTATTGTTGATAGATTGGATAAAAGGCTCAATCCAAAAAATATTACATTTAGTACGTCGATCATCCAAACCAAAGCTAAGAGTATTTGCGGGCCTCTTGTCAACTAAATAACGAAGAAACAAATACTTTCCAATATAGTCGGAGTTGGTTCCAAAATTTTAAAAATCGGAACGAATTCCTAAATATTAAAACTTCAGGTGAGTCTGCTAGCGCAGACACAGCTGCACCAAACTTCATTCTGCAAACAATTAAAAGCATCGTTGCAGATGGCCATCTAAGCCATCAACTATTTAACGACGAAACAGCTTCTTATTACTTGAAAATAACGCCCTGGCGAACGTATTTGACCACAGCAGAAAAACAGGCTCCCGGCTTTAAAGCAGCAAAAGACCGTTTGACGCTTCTGCTTGGTGGTAATGTCGTCGGCGACTTCAAGTTAAATCCTTTGCTAATTTACCATTCAGAGAACCCGAGAGCTTTAAAGGGTATCACAAAAACAAGTTTACTTGTTGTTTGAAGAAGTTATAGAAAGGCTTGGGTTACTGCTAGTCTCTCTACACGAAATGACATGTTTTCAACATTAGCAAATCTTGAGATGAAGTCAGCGACACCACCAAGTCTGGATCGTGGAAAAAGCCTTGGTCGAATCAGTCCACCAGTTCTATTGAAGATACAGCTGAAGTACAAACTCAAATCATCAACATGGCCAAAAAACTGGCTTCATAGATGCTGATCCGTCTGACGTAGAAAATTTATTAACCTAGCAGGATAAATGATGAAAGTATTTCATCATCTGATAAGATTACATTACATTAAAGTATTCAAATATACAATGAAAAAACATGCCGGCAACGTAAAAAGTACAATGTATTTAAATTACATTTAGAATTTAAATACATTGTACCCCGCACAGAACCAACATATTCCCTCATTACACATTTGAATACTTTTTCGACTTACGTCGTTTCAAGTAACGTTGAACTTTTCAGAAACGCATCCACGACGTAAGTCAAAGATCGCCTATATATATGTATATGATAATCTACGACGTAAGTCAAGGATCACCTGTATATATGTATATATAACTGCATAAAATATATAAAATAAAAATAAACAAAAAATTCTCTAATATACATAGGAAACAGAATTTTGATGGACGAAACGAAAATTCTGTTATATACATAATATGAATACCTAGGCATTTAAATGAGACAGTCGTGTGTAAATTTGCGTTTTCAACAATCAAATAATGATGTATATACAACACAAACAAAATCCAAAAATTTATAAAAATAAAATGTAATTCGCCAATTACATTGAATATATTAACATTTTCCTACACAACGATCGCACAATGGCAGTGATCGTGTTAAAATTTAAATATACAAAATCCCTACTACTGTATGTTTTGAAAGATACATAAACCAAAATATAAAAAACATCTAAAGGAAAGGGGAATAAGAGAATTGTATGAAGAGCGATGTGCGATGTGGCAAACGAAAGAAGACGAAACATACAAAGCATGCGATCGCTTTCAATGGAATACTGTGGTGTGCGTGTGATTTGAAAATTGATGTATATAAGACACAAAGACAAATCGTTATATATTACAAATTACAATATTAAACATATAACGGAGAAACAAGTAGAAACGGAGAAACAAATGTAACACAATAATACCAATACTTGTATAAAGCATTGCCTGTGAGATGTCAATGCGTAATAGCATATGGAGATGTAGTAGTATCGTACAAAATATAATTAAATACAACACAACACAATATAATATAATTTATAAGGTAATTACAATAATAATAAAATATAATATAATAATATAATAGCGATACTCATCTGTGATCCGATTTAAAACCACGCACACACAACAAACGAATTTATTTTATTTTATTTAATAACACCGAGAGGAAAAAAACACGTCCACTCGGTGTGAAGATCAACACAACACTCCAATAGATACTTGATTAGATTTAATAAAAAATTCGTGAATAAATTAATAAAATATAAGTGATTAGGATAAAATGAGAAAAACCAGTTTTTATAATAATAACTCACTTAATAGTGACTCTGAAACAAAATCAAGGTAAGGAAGTCCTCAAGATAACTGATTCAGATATTATGTTAACAAATTTACAAACAAATTATTACACTGGTAATAAACGATTTAATCAAATCACTATACCTACTGAAAATAACGAAACAGATTCTGAGTACCAGGAAAATAATCCCAGACCATATGCTTGAAATAATTTTAACGGAAAAACTTGTTCAGGCGTATTTTAAGTTTCTCAAATTTATATATGTTAGAGTGAATAATTTGAAGTCTTATATTCAAACAACTGATGGTACTTCTAACGAACTATTGAGATATTTCTTATCTAGTATCCATTCTGAAAAATCCGAACAAAATAACATTCTGTGAAATTCTTACACAAAAATCGCAAATTAATCTTGGTATGGATGTTCACGAACTTCTAATGTGGCACCAGATATACTAATCATACCTTATATCAAAACAGATTACACCAACCCAACTAAATTACACAATAACTAAGCTTCTTAAGAAATTCTTATCTATGTTAAACAATTCCGAGATTATATAGTTCTTATTTACCATTATGTGGTTATCTTAAGTGGTTAATGTTACAGAAGGGGTGGAATGGCAGTTTTAATTTATAAATTATTTTGAAATAGATCAAAGGTAAGGTAAATTTATTAATTTATAGAATTTATTGCGTAGTATTTCAAAATAAAATATTGAATGATATATATATATATATATATATATATATATATATATATATATATATATATATATATATATATAAATATATATATATATATATATATATATATATATATACATATATATATATATATATATATATATATATATATATATATATATATATATATATATATATATATATATATATAGATATATATATATTCATATATAGTATGTTTTAGTCAGCGGTGAGAATGGAACTCGACAGCTCTCCCTGGAAAGAAATCCTCTTAATTATTGCCCTACAACTAGCGACTAAGAATAGCAGCACAAATTGTTCATAGATTTGAAAAAATAGTTAAAATCTCTCTCTCTCTCTCTCTCTTTAGTCTATTCACGATCCTGTCACCGCATTTCATAAGATACACATATAAGTTTTCGGATACGATTAGGTTTATTATGTAATTTAAAACCAACCTGAAATAACTTAATTGTGTCCACTCAAGAATTACTAATTTGATTAGGAGTCTTCAAAAAGAAGAACACCTTTCAAATTGTTTATAATTTTTTTTTAAATCAATTTTTTCCATTCGATTAATTTTTTTATTAATTTATATTGTGCACATTAAATTGTTGGCGTGAAAACTTAGAGACTAAAAATAGAGCAACACTCCTCTGTGATACAGGAAATTCATTGTTTTTAAATACATATTTATAAATTTGTGCTACATAATCATGTGTGCACAGGTGAAAATTACTTATGATTATTAGCAATATAGAAGTTTTCAAACTGTAGATGGAAATGAAATAAAGTATTCAAAAATCAATAAGGTAAGAGTTTGCTAGTAATATAAGTTATCACTGGATGAGTGGTAGGAATAAATAAGGGCAATTTGTTTCTTATCGAAGTCAGCATTCATGAACAATTTCTACAAGGAAATGTTTTAACCGCACCACATAATTGGTCATAAACAGTATAATCTGATAAATTACACAAATTGTTGTAAGTGCAAATTGTGATAAACAATTATAATATAAAAAATTGTAACCTGAATTGTAAGGCCAAGATTCAAATAGGCAATATCGACCGCGAGTAAATTCTATAACTATTTTAGAATTAACGAATGGAAAACGAGTTTCGAGTGTATTGGTAATTGAAGAATGAAGATGGTGTTATTTGAAACATTCTAAAAAGGCCAAAACCACCATCACATTTATTCGTAGGGAGAATGCTCAAAAAATCTCGCCAGCGTATAATAAATCATGCAACAGAAGGAAAATTAAGATTTCTGGAATAAAAAAATAAAATATAAAAGAAACAAAAATTCAGATGCTCAACATTGATGCTAACATGAATCTAATTAATCATTTTGATAAAATTGAGAAACAGTACTATGCTAATCAATTAAAGAACGTAACGATGGGTTGTGATGGTTAAAGAATTAAGTTTACTAGATCCAAGGGAAATAAATGAGAAGTTTCATGCAATTCTCCTTACCTATATATAATCACTTGTTTCTAAGGTTAGTAGGTTTTAGAAGAATTTGCTAATATACAATATACATTGACCCTAAAGAAAATGACCATATGGAATACAAACGGTCTAACATAACACAAAGCTAACGATCAAGTAGTCGTTATTGCCAATCATCGAGCATGTAATGGGGTAAAGAAGGTAGAAGTGTTGGCCCTTGTGTCCAAAAAAATATTGTAAAGATAGAAACGGATGGCGCGAAGGGCATGGTGGATCAGCTATACAGAAGAAATCCTGCTACAGTCAACCCCGTTTATTTTAATCGGGTTGATAAATAACATCGGTTATAAAAAATTTGAGTTATGACAGTTTAAACTACATCTCATGACTCCATAAGATTCGATTGAGATTACATTTTCTATGCAAACCAAAAACACATTTTGTACAATATTCCTATATCGCTAATTGGTTTGCATGGCATATGTGACCTAATTAGCATCAGTTGGTGTCATGTAATGCGGCTTAAGTTTGAATATAAATGACAAACATATAGAAAATTTTAAGTAATGCTACTCTATATGGGTTTGTTAAAATCAATTTACACCCAATAATATAATCAATTTATAGTATTGGACGCAGGTACGATAAATACGACATGTTGGGCAAACATGAGAGACAGTCAAGTGCATCCTTAACTCAATGCGATAAGTATGTTCTACGTAGATGTTCTCGTAGATGAATGTAGATAGATCTGAGAATAATCTGATATAAAGCTTGGCAAATGTTACCAATCATTTGAAGTATATAGATTAGTGTCAAGCGTTCGCTCATAACCTGCTGTTTTCAATATGACATTTTGAAGGCCCCTAAATATGTTCCATTTTTTTTATATATATTTTATACTATGCAATCTGTTTTGGGGCTCAAGCCTCTCCCAGCTCTTTCGCAGTTCCCTTATTTGCGTCCTACTTTAAGCCTTAATGGCCAGATCAAGGACGTATAGCTACAGATCCCATTTTCGTGGAGCCATCTGCGCATTGCATAGCTCCATGCCAGCCTATAGTACTGACATGGAAGATGGGTCGGCCCATGAGTTCTGCACTCCAACAGGGAGCCATAGATGTGTTCATTAACACCACCGATCGTACGATCGTAATCAGATGGTGAAAAATCTCTTTTGTATCCTGTCCCTATCGGGATTTGAACCCGGTACAACTCCCACAGCTTTAACTACTGAGTCACCTGGGCGGTTCAAATTTTGCTCTATTTTTCTTAAGGGTAGACTGTGAGAAACTATTTTGAGAGTTGGAGTATAACTGAAATAAATTAATAAGGGAAACCAATCGCAAAGTACAGGGACTCGCAAATGAAACGTATAGAATACTCTTTAATTGATAAAAGTTTGGAAACGATTAAATGAAGAAGAGTTTGACACATCCCTAATTGATACATTAATAGCTGCAGGCGTATCTAGATCAACCTACGAGCACACTACTGATCTGTGAAAACTCTCATCATTTTTACAGGTCCGGCATGAATTTACGTAGATTTTCGAATGTTATTTTTTTTATGATACCTTTGTTATAATTGAAGCATATTATAGAAACAGTGATCAAACACTTAAATCGATAACTTTTTTTAAGTCCTTACCACTGACACAACGCCTCATGCGATGGAATTTGGCTGTAATATAGGCACAGTCAACAAAATAAAATACAAATCCCAACAGAATTCCAGCCTTCAAGAAACGCTGTGATGTACTTACCCATACTTACCACAGCATTTGGTTAATATGAAAACATGACAATCTGCTCTTACGTCCCTAACAAAAACAAAGCCGTGATTTGGTTATCAACGCGCCGTTATGGCAAAAATTTAAGTGGTGTAAAAAATAAGCACGAATGAGCAATCGATACGATAGAGAACTGCTAGAGGAACAAGAGATGGTCACTCGAGTTTGTTTACAGCATATTTGATGTTTTTGTTGGTTTCAAACTAGAACATCCGGTTCTCCAAAATCGTAACAATGATCACGCTATCTCACAAATCATGCCAACTTGTGAGTCGGATGTTCATATACTAGTTGCAAATTGAATACAAACAGTCTTATAGCTTTTATCGAAAAATGCCATGAAGGTGGGCATTCTTCACAAGAAACAGCAGCATTGCCAATAATGGTTAGAAAATTGAAGGCCAGACTTTAACGTAATCCACGATAAAAGGTAGTTCAAATGCAAAAAACTGAATGTGACTCTCACAATTCATAATTATTTAAACAAACAAAACGATTGTGTTTGGTTATAGTGCAAACTGCAAATTAAAAGACAATTTAAACCAGGTAAGGGTCGCTGTAACTGCCACAAGACAAAAAGGGAAATCAACAAATCTACCATAAAATGATTTTAAACGATGCTTTGGTAAGTTGCGCACGTAAACAAATTGATAGAAACCATTGACTGTTTCAACAAGATGGTACTGTTCCATAATACTTGTAAAACCCAACGTCTTTTACAAGAAAATGTTTTCAGCTTCATTTATTCACAACAATGGCCACCATAATTCCCGGACTTAAATTCAATGGATTTTTTCATATGCTCCATTCTGCAGATCAACGCATTTACTACACTATAAGACGATTGACGCCTAAAGATTGCTCTTCGACGAGAATGGGATAAAATACCATCACACCACATTTGTGCAGCGTGTGAAGGCTTCTCGATGACTACGTTGAAAAATATTTTTTGTTGTGTCCTTTGAATCCTACCACCCAGGTGACTCAGTGGTTAAAGCTGTGGCAGTTGGAGCGAGAGGTACCGGGTTCGAATCCCGATAGGGGCAGGATGCAAAAGGGATTTTTCACCATCTGATTACGATTGGTGGTGTTAATGAACACATCTATGACCCCCTGTTGGAGTGCAGAACTCACGGGCCGACCCATCTTCCATGTCAGTACTCCATATCAGTCGAACCTCCTGGTTTTAAACGATCAATTATTAGATATTGATTGTTCCTTGCCTTTGATGTCAACAACAAATTGTTGGCATAGTTTACGAACAACTTTATAAGGACCCTCATAAGGACGAGTAAGTCTCGTTCGTACTTTGTCTTTGAGTACAAACACATATTCACAATTTTCAAAGGATTTTGGCACGAAAATCTTGCTCTCGATTACTCGTGGTGGAGTTGGTATAAGATCATGCATTGTTGCTCTCAACCGGTCGATTACAGCATCATGAGTTGGCAAAGGAGTGAGAGAATTATCAGTAAAAACCTCATCCGGTAGTTTTAGGGTTTGTCCGTAGACAAGCTCTGCCGGAAAGTACTTTATATCATCTTTCACTGTTGCTCATTCTCAAAACTACTATTGGAATCTCTGAATTCTAATAAAATGTATTGGTACGGGCCATTAATGCTGCGTTTAGTTGCTTGTGAAAACATTCTACCATCCCATTAGCTTCGGGATGATATGCAGAAATCTTAATGAGATTTGAGTCAAGAAGTTCGACGAAAATGTGGATTGGGTGCCCTGATCTGTTGTTATTGTTGCAGGTACACCAAATCGCGAAATGTAATTATTTACGAACGTTGTTGCAATTGTTGCTGCTGACATATCAATCATATATGCCTCTGGCCACCTTGTGAATCTATCGACATGGGTATGTCAAAGATCATGAAGTTACTTAAAAATTTCTTTCCTCAGAGGTTTGGGTATGTAAGGACGATTAGTACCAGTCGATACTTCGTAGTATACCTCGAAACCTGTTAGTTTAAAACTTTCGAGGCTATATATAAAGCTTTGTGATGACGCGAACCAGATAGAATATTCTTAAGTTCTCCGTCCTTTTGTTGCGGTGAAATGATTGCGCTATATAGTCAAGTTTCTCCTCTATCGTATTAATTTCTGTATTGTCAGTACTGCTATTCTCAGTACTGATTCTTGACAATGCATCTGCTACGATGTTTGTTTTTACCTTGCTTGTGCTGGATATCAATTGTAAACTGGCTAATAAAATGTAAGTGGCTATAGATTAGCGAGGATTTCGTTTAGTTTTCGACTAAATTGCTCTAGTCAATGGTTTGTGATCGGTATATATTGTGAATTCTCGGCCTTCTAAAAAATACCCAAAATGCTTTATGGCTAAATATATTGCCAATAGGTCCCGATCGAATGCGGAATATTTTATTTCTGCATCCGTAAGCTTATTTGAAAAGCTTATTATTATTATATAAACTGCTCCGATCGCTACATTTGATACGTCTGAAGTCACACTGTACTTTGTATTTGACAGTGGATGCGCTAATAATGTAACTGCACCCAATTTACTCTTTAATTGCTGGAATGCATTATCACAAACCTTTGGCCACGAGAAATATTTCGGGGTCTTAGGCTTTTTGAGTAGTGTCGCTAAATGGATTGGGGCTAATGTTTTGGCTAAATTCGGTATAACCCTGTGGTAGTAATTAACCATACCGACAAATTGTTGAATTTTTTTGATTGATTCAGGAGCAGAAAGTTCCATAATTCTTCTCTCCATAATTGATTCTCTCTTGAGAGGTCAGAATACCATTAGGAATTATCTTATGGTTTAAAAAATCTAAATTAGTTGCGCCGAATACGCATTTTGAACTTTTAATTTGCACGTCATATTCAACTAATCTCTGAACAAGTTGTTCCAACTGACTTTTGTGTTGAATTTCATCGGAAGGTTCCACCAATATATCGTCAATAAAGACGAATACGAAGTCCAAATTCTTAACGACTTGACTTAATCGATTTTCGAGAATATTTTATTTCCATGTAAATTCATGAAATGAATTTCTGTGTTGTGATGCGGTATTTAATCTGCGATAATCACCACATGTTCTCCAATCAAGATCGGTTTTCTTAACCATGTGTAATGGGCATGATACTGGAGAAGATGAAGACCTACATATGCCTAATTTAACCATATGCTAAAATTCTGGTAAAGTGCCTTAATGGCGAATGGGGTCTAGTCTTCTCGGTTTTGTCATTGGTAAATGTCCCTCAATGACTATATAATGAACAACAGGATGTTACACTGGTGTATTGTAATTTGGCTTGGATGTGAGCGATAGAAACTTTTTAAGAATGGTTCCATAATCATTTTCGAAAGCGAAATGTATTCGACTTGCAATATATGCTTTGGTCTCATATTGGCACATATTGACAGCTGATTCACAGAATCAACTAGCCTTTTTAACTTGAGATCCACCAATAGGCCGAATCTGCACCTATAATCGGACGACTCACCTCAACGAGTATAAAGGCGTGAATAAAAGTACGCCTGAGTGAGCTATTAACCTGCAGCAACTTAGTGCTGTATGTATTGATTTATGTGCCATTTGCTGCCGATAACACGAGATCGGACTTCTTATAATTCAATTGTTCATTATCAGGATTATTACTAAAATTCAGTTTGCATGTGTAATTGAATTTATTAGAATTCAAATTTGACGTATATATACGTCTGACAGGGAGCACCAACAGGTCAGCTTCCGTGTCTATTAAGAAATGTAGATTATTATTTTGTCGTGTGTCAAGTGACTGTTCTACTAGTTGCGCTGCGATATCGAGTGTTTCTCATACAACCTTCCGATACAAGAGTTCTTCCGATGTTCAAAGTCCAATCTTTAATTTCTTATTTTTTCTGCTGTAATTATTCTAATAATTAAGGATACTAAAACTAAATTGTTGACGGAGTTTTCTCGTTTTCCTTCTAACTTTTAATGAAACCAATTTTTTAATCATGCAGGATACATATACAAGGATGTGGATAGAAATGTTGATGTTTAGATGTTATGTATTTGTTCGTTTATTATAAAGGTATATAATCCATATATCACACCTACGAATATAAACCAGTTTACTAACGGTAAATATTCTTCTTATTCATCTTATCAAATTTGTTTAAGCAGAGTACATTATATATGGTTTTGATTGTCCTGCTCCTATTTAATCATTTTTATTATTATTCCATCTCGGTGATAAACTGATATTATTAACTGTCTGCGTATTCATCACCTAATCTGGGTATTCATACCAAACCCCAAAAAATGATGCCGTAATTTTTTATATCGTAACATTCTTTTACCGACAATGTCCAAAAGTGTATTCTGTCAGCTTAGGAATTAATTCTAAATTGAATTGTGTTTGTTCATATACAATCTATAGAGTCTAGTAAATCTAGGAAAGCACTTTAATATTATTTTGAACCATATGACCTAATTTATTGTCAACATGCTTTTTATTGAAATAGAAAAACGCTTGCAAATGTGTCATGATTGATGTGTTACCCATTCGCAAATGGTTAATCTACGCATTAAAATTGTATACTGTGTCGATTCAAACTTACGGTTTTAACGGAACCAAACAAAAAGATTGTTTCTTCAAGGATTAGCAATTACTTCAGCAGTTCTGAGCAGAGATGTTATATTTTTTTCTTCTCTGGTTGGCATCAACGGATGTGGATACTTGTTCTCAACCATAAAAGATCAAAATCGGTTTTTCATGTGGTCGATAAGTGCAGTTATATAACTTATCGACCATGCCAATGGCTGCCATAGGATTTATTTTATTTTTTTAGCGGTTTTTACAGACCATTATTGGTTTATTAATGTTGTAATCATTACAGATTTTCATACTGTTGTAATCAATTAGAAAATGCTAGATCGTTCTCTACGCCGTGGAGCCATCATTACCGACAGCACCCTCTTCGTGTAACGAAAGACTCTTCCTTCAAAGATCGCTGTATCATTCGGTTCGGATCAGCACGCCGAACGTGACCAAACCAGCGTAATCGCTGTCCTTTGATTGCATGTACGATATCAGGAATTTGCATCAATACATCAACGTCGTCTTTTGGCCATATAAATCACGCATAATTCTTCTCTCGAATATTAGAAGCCGCCTTTCGTACTCATCCGTCAAGGTTTAATTGGCATATCCATATATGACAAAGGGTCTGATCATCACTATGTACACTTTCAGCTTATCCGCATTTGCAATGTGAGTAATGAGAAATCCAAGATACTTTAATCTCATTACTCCTTCAAACGTGTGGTTAGCACTACTGAAATCATTTGCGCCTTGCGGTCTCGAAATAAAGAGATCAGATATGGTTTAAAACTCAATAATTTTGATACCAACGGAAGCTGAACACTATTCCAGTGGATCAAGTATCTCTTTCACTACGATGCCAAAATCACACAGATATCATCTGCATATGTAAAAAGTTCATCTTCTTGCCGAACACCAGAAGTAATTGCAAAAGTACTCGATGGCCTGTACTCAAATTTAACACAGCATTGTGACTGCGTTACCGTCATTTTACTCAGATTTACGTATTTGTTTGGTATTTCTAAATATTCAAGTTCATGCCGTAGTCTCTATCTAACGATTGATCGAGTTATATAGGCTTGCTTGAAATCTAGGAATACCTGATGTACATCGCGAGATGTTTTATAGTACTTGGAAAGAATCATCCGTAGCGAAAAAAGCTTGATCAGTGACTGACCGTTTTGGACGGAATCATTATGGGCTATAATTTGTTGCTCAACAGCAAGACGATACTCCTCATCAAACCAATCATTTTTGAGTGTAGTTTTCACTATACCGAGAGTGTTCTGGGTAGCATCAACAACCGAGGTTTTCAACACTCTCCAGATACTATTCACTTCTTGAGATCGGTAATTTTTTTTTTTTTTATATATATTAAGCTTTAATTGGGTGCAGGGCGGACTTTTAGACAGTCCTAGCTCCTTGTAACTGTCAGAGCTCCTGCACCCAACGCGCGATCCTTCAAGTAAAGGTTGATAGCTGCCTTAAATTTGTGCATTTTATAATCCAACGGAAACTGAAAACCGGATAACGAATTCCACTTCCTGGATGTTCGATGAATGAATTCGCGCTTTGTACATTCAGATCGAGGTTTCGGCAGCTTCACCGTAAACCTATGCGCATTGACCGTTCCTCGTGTTACCCGTCCTGGCGTAACTAATGGTGGTATTTTCTACTTTAGTTCTGCAGAACATTTACCATTTATTAATCTATAGAACACGCATAGTTCTACAACATCTCTGCGGTGCTGTAGGCTGTCTAGATCTTTCGTAAGTCTGGAGTTTCGTATTATTCGTATGGCACGCCGCTGAATTCTATCCAGCAACTGGAGAGCAGTGCCATATGCTCCACCCCAAACTTGACAGGAATATTCTATACACGGTCTAATAAAGATTTTATATATCTGGAGAACCTGATGCGATTTAAAAAACCATCTGCATCTATTGAGGAACCCGAATTTACTTGAAGCTGATTTGGCCAATGCGATAATGTGTTCATTCCATTTTAAATTGTTACTAATTTGAACACCAAGCAGATGAATTGAGTCACAACCCACGAGAACGTGGCCTTTTACCACAAAAGGGTATTCGTTGAGACTTCTTTTACGCGAGATATTTGTGTTTTTTTCTCGTTAAATTTGACCTGATTTTTAACTTCCCACTCAAATATTGTACTCAAATCGGAATTAAGCGAAGCGACAACTTCCACCCGTTTACCGTTTAACTCTGAAGGAGTAGGCTCGACCTCGAATGAAATAGAAGAGTGCAATGTTGCATCATCGGCAAAACTGTGGATAGGGTTCACAGTGCTATCCAACAAGTCATTAATGTATAACAAAAACAAAGTTGGTGATAAAACTGATCCCTGAGGGACTCCGGCATTTGGGGAGTGTGTCGTTGATGATATTCCATTTAGCACAACGTTGATCTTTCGGTCTTTGAGAAAGCTTTTTATCCACTTGATGGTCATCGAATCTAAGCCGTATGCCACAAGTTTTCAAATGAGTTTCTCATGCCAAATCTTGTCTTAAGCCTTGGATATATCCAAAAGCGATTGCAAAGGCTTCTCCATGGTGCTCAAGGGCGAGATTCCATTTGTTTGTAACATACGTCAAAAGATCGGTTGTGGAGCGGCTTTCACGGAAGCCATATTGTTTATCTGAAATTATTTTATTAATCTCAAGTTAATTCACCAGTTGTTGGTTAATGCATTTCTCAAAAACTTTAGCCACGGCTGACACAATTGATATTGGCCGGTAGTTTGAAGGGTCAGTTTTATCACAACCACGTTTAAGGACCGGTTGCACCATCGTGCTTTTCCAGGCGTTAGGGTATTTACCTTGCTTATAAGAAAGGGGAGAATTTTTAGTTAATATTGAAGTCAAGTCACTGGCAAACTCCTTCAATATTCGAACAGGAATTCCGTCAGGTCCAGTGGCCTTATTTATGTAGATTGTCTTCAGGTTCCTGAAGACAATTTCCTCCGAGATGTTGACAGGATCCGTTTTGGTACCACAATACGGAATTGACGGAGGTGTAACTCCATCGGGGACAACTAAGGTCGAGTTCGAAGTGAAGACGTTTGCCAGTAAGTCGGCCTGCAAATGTGGATCCACCACCAAAGCACCGTCTGCACATTTCATTGCTGAAATAGATGTTTTGGAAATATTGGCAACCGATGCGACCATCTGGTAAAAGTTGCGATCGGAGATTTTCAACTCGGAAGCCTTAGCGGCTTTCTTGTTGTCAGCTCTTTTCGCTTCCTTCGCACAGATTTTTTTACAGATGTTACGTGTGGCCTTGTATTCGTCAAACGAAATTTCGTTGCGCTTATATTTCTTGTGAGCAGATTTATTTATTCTGGCGGCTTTGGCGGCTCAATTAGATCGCAAAATTCTATTGCTGACAAGATCTTGATATTTTTCTTCATCTGCATATTTTCTGTTCTTCTGACTTGTACGAAAATTTCCATAGTAGCTTTGCAGTGACCAGATAATCTGACCACCACTACTTGACTTAAAATCTCAATATTGATCTATCTACCCTGCGAATAGATGCCACAGGTACCATGGAAATACTTTTTTACTAGTAGTTGCAGCCTCACCCTTGTGGAGTAATGAAAGTATTAAAAATTAAGGAATACAATTGTGATAATATCAAGGAAACCTTCTAGAGATCTCGTCTTACAATCATACTGTCGAAATTCCACCACTCCATTTCTTCAAGGGCGGACAACTTCAAGCGGAGAATCCTTCAAACTTATCACCAAAACTAATATGGCGCGCAGTTCTGAACATAAAGTTCTGCGAGAATGGGTTGACACTTAAGGTTTTACCATAACTAATAATGTAGAAGATCTCAGTTAATCATTAAAAGTTCGAAAATTTCAAACAGTTTAACTGGCTCTGAAACTGGATAATTTTTATCCGCAGACATTGTCTTACATACTGATTCTATAGTGTGCTGGACATCCATTATAACTGTTCGGTTATATTAACAAGTAGCCCGGGTAAATTATTCCTGAGTAAACCTTCACAGTTGTCTTATTAACGGAGAATCTGCACTGATGAATCTGCCCTGAGCTATTTTTGACCAGTTGTGTAAGTTATGGTAATTTGTAATTCCACAAAATGTTATTGAGAAAATCAGCTCATTTAGCATCGGCATTCAACATGAAAATTGTGACCACCTTGATAGATCTCCCTCTACCAATGTGTGTACAGGTTGATAGTGATACGGGTTTCACTATGATAGGCGAACCACAGACCAAACCTTCTAATAGATATATCAATGTTGCCATGATAGGTGAACCACAGACCAAACCTTCTAATAGACATATCAATGTTGGTCGACGTGTTAGTATGTCTTTTTCGTAAGTTGCCTGTCTCAGATATACGACGCTAGGTAGATCTTAAAACACTAACGTGGGGTAGTCGGAGTCTGGGGAACGCCGTTGATGAGCTTCCGCGAAGTTGCCGTCACAAAGTCCACAACAATACATGATATATTCTTAAAAAATACAATAAAGACAGTTCGCCAGGTAACGACATACGCGTTTAAGTCAAAATTAATTCATGACGAAATTTTCCTTTGTTTTTAAAGAATTTTTATTTTCTATTTTTTCGTGAAACAATGAAACAAACCAGGCAAAATCGCTGTTGTTTACTATAAACAAATGTATTACGGTTTAAAATTTCAGTGCTAATTAACCAGGGAAGTGTTAAAGTGATAAAATTAAAGTGAAGACAATTGCCATGCGACTAATCTTTTACGATTTTTCGCGTTTATTGAGTGAAATAAATAAAGTTGTAAGAGTTTGACTAAGTTCTGTTCTTTGAATTTTGATCTGCATCTAGGGCGTCAGCCGACTACAAGCCGATATATATATATATATATATATATATATATATATATATATATATATATATATATATATATATATATATATATATATATATATGTGTGTGTGTGTTTATATACATATATAATATAGATTTAATTAATTATACTTACACGGAATGGCCATAGTTGAATCATTCGGATCTGGACTGTATTCATCTTTTGGAAAATAATCTATTGTTGAGCAACGAAATTCAGTTCCTGGAAAAATATGAAAAATAATTTTCTTTTGAATAAGTTATTTTTACAAGTTATATAGAATTTTGTGGTGGTTTAGAAAATTAAGGTAGGAAAACTCTACTCGTAAAACATCGTGAAATATAAATGCACTATAACCAATGTGAATAAAACCAAATGTGAAATATAACCAAATATGAAATATAAATGCACAGTGATTGTTTTATAAAGTTATCAGCAGTTTTGGCCGTATACATCAAAGTGTGTAGTAATCAACCTTTTAATATATTTTGGTTTACATTAAGCACTGATAAACACTATACATAAGTTGGAAATTATCATTCTACTTCATTCTTTGGCAACCTAAATGTCTGTGAGTTAACCCATCTTTTACTCAGGTATAGCTTCAAATTTGATTGAAAAAATAAGACAATACCAATTGTACTATACAAACTGAAGACTAGGGATATGTTCTTTCAATGTACAACGTATGCATGCTTAATTCACTTATCAATTGTCCTAATCCTTTGTATTAACAATATTATTTAAAAAAATTTAATTAACAATAAATTAATAGATCCAACTGATTAATATAATCCAAAGGAAATTAATATTTCATTCTTAGGTTAATTAAACCACTTTCGATTCAAATAGTTATACAATTGTTGTCCATTTTTATATTTTTTTGTTATGATGACGATTTTGTATGCAATTGTGCCTAAATATCGAAACCTACATACATATATCGTAAGCTTATAAATCTGTTAACAATATTTTAAGGCCAAGAAATAAAAAGCAACCAAGGGGTCAAGTTGTTTTTATAATTCTCAGTTCTATAAAAAAAAACTTTTATTTTATAATAAGTATGCTGGTTATCTGGAATATGTGCTGTCTATATTAATGTGACGTCATTAAGGAATATTCCCCTAAGCGATATGTCGTTTTTAAAAATTAGTAAATTGGAAAGAAAAGGAAAATGTGTATAAAAGATGTTTTTTATTTTGTTTAAATTTTGATTTTCTTAGTTGTCACAAATTATTTATTATTTAGGTTGTTTAAGACAGATTTATAAATATGTATATAAATGAAATATATACTTTAAATTCATATCACATCTTCGATGGTTAAATTTAAATTTAATTATTTCTTAATTGATATATGTATGTACACTCCTATTCACTAGCGGAGGCCTAGAATTGTTTGACTTTTATTCCCGTTTTTTTTAAATCTAGTTCACGTTGAGTTTAAATAAATCAGGTAATAATTTGGGTAATAACTTATCTCAATTACACGTACGCCCTTCGTGACAGACATTCCAAAACATTTTTCATTGTATTGAGAGAGTACGTCGTGCAAGTTAAAATATCAACAATTGTTTGATATACCTAATCTGTGACAACCATTGCGTTATGAATTGATCCATCATATTGCTGGAAGGTTCATTTAAAAGAACCACTCAAAAAGTCGAAATTCTGGCTTTAATTCCACTTAGCCTTAATTTGTTTGTTTGCTTTTTTCTCTTCTTTCAATCTGTTTCGAGGCACTTCTAACTTTTTGGCGGTTTGCTTATTTACGTCCTTAACTTACGCCATTGCCTTAATTTTAGCAATAGAAAGCGTCGAATTTCATGCGTGCCTTCTATTATGAAAGCCGTACCCAGTTGGGCCAGAGAGGTTTATTACAGTTCCACAACGCCCAAGTTTTTGTTTTATTTAACGACTGGTAAATTCACTAGATAATATTATTTCAAAAATATTGCACTTTTATTTGAACCAAAAATATTAAAGAAATAATATTGCAATTTCAACGTTTTATTTCGACTGGCCTTAAGCTTGTGAACTATGCAAAATGTTTTTTTTAAACCAAATAATGACCTACCGGTCGATATTTTGTCTAACTTTTTTTGGAAAAAAAATATTACCCGATATCTTATAATTCCATGTGAACTAGATTGTAAAAAAATCGACAGAATTTCAATAAAAAGGACATCAGAAGTAAAAAAAAACTTGGCCTTAAGCTGATGAATAGGAATGTATGTAACAAATTTATAACGAGTATTAATCCTAAAACGTGTATCAATTGAGATATTTCTTCTACAAACAACTCGCCTTATAAAATTACAAGGTTCTTTCTGGGGGTAAACTATATCATATCCTTAATAGAATATGGGCAAAATTTCAGAACTTATAAAACTGTAGTGAACTAAATAAATATAGCTAGACAATAAAATGAATCAAACGATATTAAAAATTCTAAAACAAAACAGACGTTAAGGATGAATCGATAACATAGAAAGGCTCCCAGGCATGATACCACATATGATTCTTAAAATTAAAAAAAATTCACAAGATTATAGAAATTAATGTACAAAATAAAATACATTTGCACCAACAATTATATCAGTAACTAAAATCGTACAATCACTTATTGATATTCGGAAAGTTAATGAAAACTAGTGAAGTAGGAATGGGGTATTTGTATTTTTAAATTAATATTTGCAACCTCTACAATTGGACCTGCTGATTGTAGGGACTAAAGATGACAACGTATAAAATAATTGAACAGGCAATTCCAAAAAAACAGCGAACTAATACGAACTAAACAATTCAGTTAATGCCAAATGTACTAGATTCACTTCATCACAGCAAATTCTTTATGTAAACGATGCCAAATAGGTAGACATGACATTCGATCCTAAGAATAGGCGAAGTAATAAAGAGAATTAACTATGAAATATAGAAGAATGTTCTGCTTTGTAAGGTGAAATTCTTATCCAATCCTTAACATTAAAAACGGATAATACTCGGTATTGAAATTATTTCAAGAATTTAACTGTCAACCTCTTTAGCATATTTTGAAAATAAAAGACGCCATTGGTGAAATACTCAAATATGGGAGGAAATACTCAGTGTCTGAGACAGAACCAAATACATCAAAAGTTCAGATAGTATATTTGAGATGTCACGTTGACAAAGCGATAAGGATGCTTAAACTTATTTTGTTTAGAATTTCATTTAAGCAAATGATATACCGGGTTTTTTATATTACACTAAATTTGAAATTAAAGTATTGCGGCTAGTTGTGATATAATAATCACATATGTGATTATTATATGTTGTGTTTATTTGAGATACCTTAAAATAGGTTAGCATTATGTTTATCACTGATACATCCATTATTGTTAGAATTCTTAACCAACCTCACCATTTAAAACGAAACGTTTGACGGTGAAACTTATTTGTTTGTTTGTGCTATTAGCAAATTGAATCAAAGCATATTCCATAGCTCTACATAAGACCATGAAATTAAGATACTAGTCCTTATTTTGAGTTACCCGTAAAACATTCAATTGTTCATCTAATTGAGATAAACTGTATACTCTTTTTTGAACTTATATTGAACCTCCCGATTTAGCCAAATATGAACTGCCAAACTAAAATAACGATATATGGTCCGATCGCAAAGATTTGGTGAGTATCTGCTTCATGTATGTCCTCATCACTTCACTTGATACCGATAAAAATGTATCAAAATCTTTTTCAAATTTGTTTTAGCGAAAGATTCATATTCACGATGGTTCAGAAGACCTTTACAACAGAAAATTGTAACTCTATAGTTTGCCTGTTTCAGTTTAATCGAATGCAGTTTAGTTTAATAAAAGTTTTCTTGTAGTAAATCAACGATAGTTTAGTTTTCAGTAAATATGAAGAAAAACACAAATGTAACCTACGAGTATGATAACTTTTTGTCTCAAATATACATTGTAAATCACGCATTATTATTATTATTATTAAATAAAATGCGGTATGCCTCATCAACGTTCCGTTTGGAGCCATATGTCACAAGCATGATTCTGCACGTACATAAAAAAGAACAATTACTCTTTTTGCATGATTTATTCGATCTAACACGATTAACAAAATGAGGTTTCCATTCGACAATCAGTCATTTCTGGATCAAAACCAAGATTGAACCTAGTCGAAAATAGTGGAAATAGAAGATGTATAGAGAAAATAGAAACATTTTAACTGGTTTGATAGAGGATTTACTGCAGAAAAAAAATCGTATAGATGGAAAGAATATAAAAGAGAAGGCCCTTAGTATATATATACAAACGATTGCAGGAATTGTAGTCATGAACAAGTCATCAGACAGCTAAAAAAACAATATTTAACGCACGTGAAGGATGGCTAGTAGGATTTATAAAAACGAACGCATTTCAAAATGTCAAAATAAAGAGTCAGCAGACGGAAATGTTGCCAAGAGCTATCCAGAAAACTATTTAAAATAATTAAAGGCAGTGTTATAAACCAGATTAAATATTGAATGATGAAACGCGATTGTTCTGAAAAAAAAAATGCCAAAGAGAACCTACATAACAAAATCAGAAAAGGAGGTTTGAAAAGCAAGTTTAAACAGCTACCCATTCATTGAATGTCCAATAAAATAGCATGGATGACGGCTTATTTATTTATTTAAATGTCACCACGAGTATTTCGTTTCGAAGTTAACAAATATATGAAACAAAAGTCTTGAATATAAAGTTCTTCTATCCAATTGTTCTTTTTGCTGCCTAGTACCACTTCGTTGAATCAGTCGTTGTATCAAGGCATTATAGCAACCTTCAAAAAGTATTATATAAAACTAGCGTCTAGATATATTTTAAATTGAATCTAGGAAAGAAACTTGACGGTCATGGAAGCATGAAAAAATACACGATTATACATTGTATGTTGCACATGCTTCTTATGCCCTAAAACAACAGTCAGACATCTACCCTAAATGCTTGCTGATTAAAGATTTGGCAAGAATGCGTCGAAATTTTTCAGAAATAATAACTTTATCACACGCCATTTGTGGTAAAGGGTTTCACAACATGAAAACTGCAGATATCGATTTAGTAATGAACCTTTCGATGAGGCAAGTCTGCATGAAGTTGTAACAGTTGATGTTAGTAATGAAAAATCTGATGATAAGGACGAAGGAGAAGTTCATCCACTAACAGCTAGTTTAATTTTCAAGGGTTTAAAATTGTTTGCATTTATGGCACATTACTTTCTCACTCATGAATTTTTTCCAAAGTAGGATAAAAATATAATTTTTCTTAAAGTGCGAGAGAAATAAAAAACATTTCCAGTGCAAAAAAATTATTCAGTATAATGTATATGGACAAGAAATAGTTTCTATGCAGTGAAGCCATATTTAAAAAGTGAAGTCATTTCTTAAATATGAAGCGTGTCATCCATCTTAATTATTGTGGAAATAATTGAAATATTAAATAATTATGTTAAGTTTATTTTTTTAAATTTATTGTTGTAAAATCAAAATGTTTTTTGTCTATTTTTTCAATAACAAAATAAATTTAAATTTATTGGTTATGTTATATCTGTCAAATAGTTCCATTTAGTTTTACTATAAAACAAAGAAAAAGTAAAAATGGTCTCTGTCCCTCTTATGGTATTTTTGGTTTTTTCTCCCTTTGGTTTTTTTCAGTATGGAAATCAGACGTTATGAAAAAATACTGCCAGTATTTCTTAGTATTTTCAGTTATAAACCAAAACGAAAAATGAAAAATTAGAGTAACAGAGACCATTATTTTCTCTTTTCTTTCTTTATAGCAAAACTATATGGATATATTTTGACAGATGTTTATAACATAACCAATAAATTTCACATTTTTTGTTATGATACAATAAATGACACAAAACAAAATATTAAAGAAACTATTATAAACTATAATGATTATTTTAGATCTTATACCGTCATTCGAATTTCTAACCGTCCTCTGGGTGATAAGTATAAAAAACCACGGGTAAACTCTAGGAAAGTACTTTTGGTGCGAATTGATTAAATATTATGGAAGTTTTGAACCCATAGGACGCCTAGAATTTCAAATGACGGTTCTTACCTAGTAGATCAGATTTGTAGTAATGTAAAACCAAACTAAGATTTTAAGCACAGCATGGAAACATGGGAAAACATTAGAAATGTGTTTTTCGGAATGACTACCTTAAATTGTACGATTGGTTTGATTTCAAATTACTCCATTATTATGCAGTTTTTTTTACTATTGAACGTATTTATGTGACAATTAGGAAATGCTTAAGCATATACACACTTGTGAAGATGTCGCATATACACACTTGTGAAGGTTCTTCCTAAAAAAATCTTACTTTTTACGTTGTATTATTAGGATAGTTTTGGAAGAAGTTTGCGCAAATTTATAATAAGCTTATCACACAATTCATATTTTCTATTTCGGCTGCTAGATTAACAATCAACTATTTATCGAATAACAATAGTTATTGTTCTGATGATCTCATCAGGTGTTTGAGTTTACTCAGAATTTCATGGATGTCGTAACATAATTGAAAAGTTAATTTATTTTTTAAATACTGTCCTGCTTCCTGCTGCCCAGCCTATTGTAAGTTAGTTTGTGATCTGTTCATGGTGCTGATTTATTCAATAAAATTGTATATAAATATATATATATATATATATATATATATATATATATATATATATATATATATATATATATATATATATATATATATATATATATATATATATATATATATACATATATATATCGGATGTTTCTTTTTAACTGAGACGATCAAATATCTTGAAAAATAACCACTCTACGGAAAAAGTGTCCATAATCAAAATTTAATCGTACCGCGGGGGAAATACATTAGTGTAAAAAATAGACCCCACCCTCGCTTTGTAGTTGGGGCGGGGGTAACTTTTAAACTAAGATAGGAAGCCATATTTTTATTGCAGATACGGATTCTTCGACTAAAAAAAGTACGTATGATTTGAATGAAATATTTTGTTCGGTTCATGATAGATGGCGTTGTAATCGACGAAATTCAATTTTTTCAATTTCTTCTTATAAATAATAATAATTGGTAACAAACTCATAGGTCCCCACATTATTGAAACCAACTTGAATGGTCAAATGTACCGAAACTTTTTGGAAAATTTACTGCCAATATTATACTTGAAAATTTGAGCTTCGAAGTGAGACGGAACATGTGGTTTCAACATGATGGTTGCCCTGCACACTATTCGGTGGTGGCACGTGAAATACTTGATCGTGATTTCAATGGTCGCTGGATCGGTAGAGCTGGTCCGATAAATTGACCCGCCAGATCACCAGATCTTACTGCGCCAGATTTCTGTTTGTGGGGCTATCTCAAAGACAAAGTTTACAAACAAGAACTAACAACACGTTAGAACATGATTGAGCGAATCAGAAATGCGTGTGCTGAAATTCAACCAAACACACTTCTCAGTTGTGTACAATCATTTGAAATGCGTATTAATAAGTGCATTGAAGTCGCAGGCTATCATTTTGAACACTTATTTTAAGCTAAAATTATTTATTCACCTGCCATTTACATTAATAAATTGTTTTGATGACGAATTTCGAGTATTTACAATGAAAACGTGATGTTTTTTACTTCAATCGTATTGCAGAATCGAATGCGTGTGTTCTAAGGAGAAGAAATTGAAAATATTGCATTTCGTTGATTACAACGCCATCTATCATGAACCGAACAAAATATTTCATTCAAATCATACATACTTTTAGTCTTAGAATCCGTATCTGCATTAAAAATACTTCCTATCTTAGTTTAAAAGCTACCACTGCCCCATCTACAAAGCTGGGGGTGGGGGACTAATGAATTTCCCCCGCGGTATGATTAAATTTTGATTATGGACCTTTTTTCCGTAGAGTGGCTATTTTTCGAGATATTTGATCGCCTCAGTTTAAAAGAAACACCCGGTATATATACTCACTCAGCACCTAGTAGCACATTTTGACATCCCTTCCCGTTTCATTCCGCCTACTATTTCACTAATTCGTAATGGTTGAGAAGATGGTTCGGTCCATTTGATTCTGTACAGCATTAAAGAGCCATTGTATTTATACTTCATCACTCTGATTAGAATTAGAAGAAGAAAATTTCGATTTTACATCCTGATCTGGTTGGGAGTCGAAAACCTGGTATCTCCCCGCTCAAAAGGAAGCAGCTTTAACCACTACACCTTAATTTATACTGAGCCAATTTATAAACATATTGCTTTATTGTAAATAAAGAAGAACTATCCGATTGTAGCAAAACCGTCTTTAGTTGATTTAAAAAAATCAATAGGTAAATACAATTTGTGTAACATAATTTAATTTAAAACGAGATAAATTTTTAAAATGACGAACAACTAAATGAATAAGGTAATGTATAAATTTTCCTTCAAGTGTTTCTATCTTAAATTTATTATAATTTTTCCTTTTTTTTTTTTTGCTCAACTCACTCAATTAGATTTTCATAGTCAAAGGAAATTACTTTTCAAAAGACCCAAAAAACGGAAGTTACATTTTTCTTTTTAAAATTTTATTTCCAGTTTGGTTTTCATTTTTTTGTTTTTTTATTTTTATCCGTATTCTTTTTGTTCCTTAAGCTGGAAAATAGAAAAACAAAACAGTTTTTATAATTATTTAAAATCGACATAAAATAAATTTGAACGACCAACTAACATAACGCCATCGTTATCGTTCATAATGAGTTTTGAGTTATCAAAATGTAAAATCGATAGTTTTAATTATGTTCGATCATTATTTACGGCTTTAGTTATTCGTTTGTTTATTTCACCTGTAGAGATTTTTCATATGGAATTTTTTAATGTGGTTTTTCTTTGTGCTATATACCACAATTATTGTGACACCATATCGCACATTACATTTCATCGCTTTCAAAAGTGTTAACCATTAATATATCATTATTGCAGCGTATCGATATCTAAATTTCAGTATAAAATCTAATACGTTGACCACGTAATATTAGTTAGAAGTTATGAAAAAAAATATAATTGACTTACCTAACGTTGTACAGAGAACCCATAAACTCGATTTAGTATATTTTGTTATATAAACACCATCGTCTTTTACGTTATAATTTGCTGTGCCATTATAATTTGAATTTGGCATTTTTTCTTCGGTGAGTAACCACAATGGTCCAGCCAGCGCAGCAATTATAATTGCAACTGAAAAACTAACAAAAAATATTTTTGGTTAATTAAGGGCTAATATAATTAAAATTTTGATGTGATCCCAAATTATTGCCTAAATTGCTCTAGTGCCTCTATTAAATTATAAAATCCTACTATCTCCTTATAGTAGGATTTTATGATTTTATACAAAATTAATTAATATTTCGATGCGATCCTAAAATAAATCCCTTAATTGCTGTATGGCATCTATTTACGGAGATATTTATGATTTTATATTATTAAGGGTTCGCTTCTGCAGGAATCGATTGTGGTTTAGTATTATAAAATATAAACAAGTGATTTCAGATACCCCCATAAAATCACTAGATCTTAGAGGCCAATTCATGAATCCCTTTCTTGATGTTCTCATAAAAATTTTGAGATAGCTAAAGAACTGCAAAAACTGAGAAATAAAAAACTTCAGTTTAAGCAAAACCGTGAGATGCCAGTTAACGGAATATCATCGAAAAACTCAATGAAAGCTCAATCACAAGCTAGTACAGTAGTGGGACCAAAGACATACTCACAGATAGTCCAGCAACAAGAGCCACTTTGTATTAAGGAAAAACAAGAATCTTCAATTCTTGAAAAAATACTACGGAGTATAGAAGCTTTGAACATGCGAATTGCAAAACAAGAAAGAAGCCTAGCTAGAAGCCGTACATAAGCGACTAAATAAACAAGAAGCAGTGAATGAGTTCACTTCTATGATTTACTAGTATGAATAGTAGTAAAACATTAAGAATTGCCAACTGGAATGCAAATGGCCTATTGCCACAAATTCCGCAGCTAGAAATTTTCTTAAACATGGATAAGATAGACATATGTCTAATATCGGAAACCCATTTCACAAATGTATCGTGCGTAAAAATTCGTGGATATCACTGCTACCATGCTATCCACCCATCAGGAAAAGCGAGAGGAGGATCAACTATTTTCGTCAAAGAAAATATCAAACACTACGAAGAAGTAAAAATAGAAAAGGAAAATATGCAAGTATCAACCATTAAAATTCGACTCAATAATGAAAAGGAGTATAGCATTTCATCTATATACTGCCCACCGCGATATCAATTGGCTAAAGAAAATTATATCGCGTTATTTAAATCGCTTGGAGTCAACTTCATAATTGGAGGGGACTTTAATGCTAAGAATACGTACTGGGGATCGAGACTGTCAACACGTAAGGGTAAAGATCTATATGCGGCAGTACAAGAATTAAACTGCGAGTTTTATTCTGGGGGTAAACCAACATACTGGCCTACAGATAAAAACAAAATCCCAGATTTAATAGACTTCTTTGTAACAAAAGGAGCATCAGAAAACTATGTAGTGATAGAAAACAGTGAAGGAATATGGTCAGATCACACACCTGTTATTATGACAGTGAGTGCAACCATAATCAAGAAAGTGAATTTGCCTAAACTAACAAACAAGAGAACAAATTGGGATGTTTTCCGGAAGCTAGTAGAAAACAGTACGGTTTTACAAGTACCAATTAAAACTCCGACACAACTCGATGATCAAGTAGAAATATTAAATAATAATATAATTCAAGCAGCGTGGCAGAGTACGCCCATTAGTCAATATAAAGTGCCAAAGAAAAACAACTATTCATTGGAAGTGAGAGATTTGGTTAATGAAAAGCGGAAAGCTCGAAAAATTTGGCAGCGGAATCGAGCACCACAAAGTAAATTGAGACTTAATTATTTAAGCAACAAATTAAAGCAGTTAATCAAAGAAATTAAAAACAATTCGATAAGTGAATATCTAACTGGTCTTTCCAGCCAAAAAGGCACTGACTATTCACTTTGGAAAGCAACGAAAGGACTTAAACGACCAAATAAGCAGATACCTCCTATCAAAAAGAACGATGGATCTTTGGCAAGAAGTGGTAAGGAGAAGGCTGTCTTGTTTGCAGCCCACCTCGAAAACACATTCCAGCCCCTTCCAAGGCAATCAGCGGAAGAAAATATAAACCCAGTTAGAAAAGTGGATAACCTAATCATCAAACCAGTAACATTACAAGAGCTAAAATATGAAATTATTAACAACTTGAGTTCAAAAAAATGTCCTGGTTATGACCTAATTTCAGGTCAAATAGTAAAAGAACTTCCCGAAAAGGGCTTACGAAAACTGCTTCAACTAATAAACGCAGCATTCAGACTAAAATACGTCCCATACCAATGGAAGGTTGCAGATGTGATAATAATTCCAAAATCGAACAAACCGCCTAACGTTAAAACCTCGTACAGGCCTATTTCGCTTCTTCCTATAGTTTCGAAGTTGTTCGAAAAATTATTGCTGAAAAGGCTAAAACCAGTAATAGAGGAAAGAAAACTAATTCCACCACATCAGTTTGGCTTTATAGAGAAACATTCTACTATAGACCAATTACATAGGGTTACCGATATAATTGAAGATTCACTAGAAAAGAAGAAAATCTGTTCAACTATCTTTTTGGATGTTGCACAAGCCTTCGATAAAATATGGCACCAAGGACTAGAATATAAACTATATCGAGACCTGCCAAAGCAATTTTACCAGATATTAAAATCTTATCTAGCTGATCGATATTTTCGAGTTAAATTTGAAGATGAATACTCTGACCTTAGACAAACTATATTTACTTTATACAAGAGATGTTCCAAATACAAAAGATACAAACATTGCAACCTTTTTCAGATGATACAGCAATCCTAGCAGTAGGAGACAGTATAGAAGAGTCAACTAGTAAATTACAAAATGCCACTAATGCAATAAGTAATTGGACAAAAAAATGGCGCATTCAGCTGAATCAAACGAAATCCATACATGTCAACTTTACTAACAGAACAGTTAACTGTATTCCAGTTCTACTGAACTCGCATCCAATTCCGCATGCGAACACAGCGAAATACTTAGGCATGACTCTTGGTGCTAAGCTGAAGTGGAAAGAGCACGTTAAAAAGAAAAAAGAAGAACTAAACATCAAATACACAAAAATGTACTGGCTCTTAGGGAGAAAATCTGAGCTAACAGTTCATAATAAGCTACTATTGTATCGGCAAATATTGAAACCTATATGGACATATGGTATAGAACTGTGGGGTTGTACCAAGAAGAGCAATGTTAAAATTATTCAAACCTTTCAAAATAAAGTTCTACGTAGCATTGTGAATGCACCATGGTACATAAGAAACGACAACCTTCATAAGGATCTAAAGATGGAATACGTTAGCGAAGAAATCAAGAAACATGCGAAGAAACACGCACAACGGCTCTGTCAACATCAAAATGCAGATATGCGTAATATTATGACCAACACAGACCCAGTTAGAAGGCTTCGAAGGACGAAACCTTTAGATTTGGGGCGGTTAATGTAATCTTATAATATACTTGGAGCTAACCAGTGGGTTAAACTCAACAAAAACTAACAAATTTACTAAAGATAAATTACTAGATGAATTATTTTCAGTTGTAATAAAATCCATTAATTAAAAAAATAAAAAAAAAAATAAAAATTTTCATTCAATAAATCGATGGTATTGCTACAACAAGATCTTGAATTAATGGCAGTAAAAATTTTTTGATCATTGTTCTGAAGTTTGCGAAATTGACATTTACACATTGTCTTGCCGCATTTGTTAAGAAATACGGTGTGATGACCGATAATGCCACCTGCCCAAAAATAAGCATTTTCAAGTTTCATTGGAAACTCTTGAATCTCTTCTGGTTGTCGATCAGCCCAAATACGACAATTTTGTTTGTTGACGTATCCAGCCAATGGACTTCAGCCAAACATGAGCTTAACACAAAAGTTTTCGATAAAAACCGGATCTGATACAATTTGGAGCTGTTCCAACGCCCATAAACCAAATCGATAAACACGTATTTTGCATGCCTTCAAACCAAGATCTCTCTTTAAAATACGCCACAATGTGCCATATACAAGAGCTGGAAAACGGAGAAAAATTGATAAATTGCGGTCTTCACGTACACTTTCAGCTACAGCAGCAATATTCACATTAGATCGACTTGTACGCACTCTAGTCGGATGATGAATATCCAATAATGTAAAAGTGATTCCAAATTTATTGATGACCATTCATAGTGAAATGTTAATGAATACTGAAACAAATGTCTTATGAACATGAAAATTGTCACGCATGAATCCCAATTGGGAGAAAGACCTCCTATTGGATTATTCTTTACTATAGAGATTACAAAAATATCGGAATTAATGACATCGAAAAGTCATTCATATCGATATTAATTTATGATGCGAAATTTATAAAATTAGTTGATGTTAAACTCGAAATATTTAAATGTGGCGTTTAATTGTACGGCTTAATTATTTGGGTACTTACTACTTAACGCCACATTACTCTCCCCGCCAGTGAAATTCCCCCTCCGTTTTTTATTCATGTTTGTTATATGTAATAGGGTTCGGGTGCCTGATTTCGCCCGTTTTAGTGATTTTAGACTTGTTACGGCATGAAACGAAGTACTTGACTGGCTGCATGCTGTATTTTTTTAGGTGCTTGTATTCGCCCACCTTAGTGATATTTGTTTGGCTGTGTTGCAGATGTGATGAAGAACTTCTTGGAAATATCTGTATCTTGAGAAGGCCATTGGAGAAGGGCCAAGAACTGCCATTGAGCAGTTGCCAAGTTGTTATAGATTAGACAGGAGGTAGTATGAAATTTTTTTTGAGAGGTTGTTAGTCAGAAGGTATTGACATGTAGTGTAATGTAATATTCCCTAAACATGGACGTAAGGGTCACTAATGTAGCGCTGTGTTCTTGGAAGACTTTGTGACATGTTATTCAAAGTTGTGCTTGTTATGTTGTTATAATCAGGTTATGAATCAAGTAATCTATATGGTTATTGTTCGATGTGAGCAAAAACTTGATTAGAAGTATGTTCTCAAAGGAACAAGTATGTTCCTCGGACGTTCTATGAGAATGAACCTGATATTTTTTCAGAATTATTGAACTAAATTTTCAAGTTCTAAAACACAAGTTAATCTTGTCTGTATTCTAATTATTTCAAGCCGTTCGGTAATAATAATCAAACTATGATATCACACATTTTTCGTGAATAAACTCCTTATTATTAAATTGTAAAGTAAATTGAAATTGACAACATGCTCAAATTTCTTCGGAGTTTCAACATTCTCAGATTTCTTCGGAATTTTTCGTTATTTATTCATGATCTTGAAATCTTTAAAATCATTAACAACATTAAAATATTTTCTACGAAATATTTCAGGATGGGTTATCAAACGTAACATGAGAAACGATATCCTCACCGTTAAGACTCTACTGGTTAGTTGTGTTATGGGGTGTACGAGAAATGCCGCATAGATGGCACTTTATTTTTATTTAGATCGTTAAAAATTTTCAAACAGATCGATCGGAAATGTACTTAATATCTTGATGAGATTAATGGACGGGTTGGATACCGCTTTGCTTAGCACTAATCGTGTCTAATCAAATGATAACTGAGGGGCTGTTATGAAAAAATCGATATCGGATCCAAAAGAGGATTTTTCTATAAATGTTCAGAATTATTTAATGTTAAGTATTATGAATGAAATTTAAATATCAGCCAAATGACTGCCTCTACTTGCTTTATGAATTCTTTGATTACATTTTTTATCACTTTCTAACATATTTTATCCTGTCACTCAGAGAAAAAATATAGTTCTTAGCATAATGTTTTAAGAGGAACATAATATGGTTTTTTGATTGCAGCAATCATATAAATAAACATATAATAGTTTTGACAACAACGATATTCCGTTCGAATGATCATTACATTATGGTTGTGACCATGTAAACACCAATTGTATAACAGCAACCATAAACCAGCCAAAAATGTTTGACTTAAACAAAAATATGTTCAATCAATTTATTACCACAACTATATTTATTTTGGAGGAACTATTAGTAACCATAAAATGGTTCCTACAATTATTTAATTTTTATTCTAATCATATGGAAAAATGTGACATTGTTACAACTAGTAACTATTTATGCAGTAATAATACTATTATCTTAAAAAATACACTATATTTGCTGTGATTATGCTTCAACCATATCATTTCTCTGCGTGTATAAGTTAATTTCTTTTCTAATAAGGAACATTAGATTATCCCATAGAAAAGGTGGAGACTAATTAAATCGGGTGACAGTGGCGATCAACCTACACTATCAGATTTCGAAATTACCTGTTATGGAAACATTTCTAGTAACAATCATTTGGGTTCTCTAGCACCATCCTGTTGGATCCAAATGTTCACCAAACCATTGGCATGCAATACTGGTCTAAAAATGTTCCTTATCATATCAGGATAATGTTCACCAGTGACTGAATTGGCTCAACTATCGGATTTTCGTCCCTCTACTCCAAATTCCATATTGTTATTTTTAAAGAATGTACTATTTATCTATGGATTCTCTACTGCCCATCTGGCTGTTTTGTTTGTGAACAATTTGTGTTTATTGAATATCTAGAATTTAATTGCCTTGTGTAAAAGGTTCACTCTACTAAAACGTGTTGTTCAATATAATATTTTTCCTCGATTAATCTGCCACGTGTGTACTTAACGACTATTGATTATCACCTGCCAATATAATATTCGCCTAAATGAATGCAAAAAAGGGGTAAACGTTATGGTTGGATACTGTAAATATATATTAAAGACTAAATATATACCATCAATGATCTTGTGTGTCACCAGGAATTTGTTCACACGTGTCATTCCGTAGAATAAAATTGTTTGTGTCAGATTATACTGTCGCGTAAATTAATACATATGTTTTCAAGCGTTTTCTTCCTATATCTAAACTTCTCGTTCCTATATATCTGGATGTATATTAAAAGGTTTTCCAATGAGAGTTTTCATATAGCTTGATATTGGGGTGGCTGTCGATTATGAAGCTGTCATCTTTTGATATTTGATAAGTAAAAACTATGCCATTACTAAAAATGGTACGATACACGTTTCAATAACGCATTGAATAGTGGTAAATTTTGAGCTATTGCACAAGTTGTGCAACTCCAAGAATGATTGTTGAAAAGCTCAATGTATCAGTTTTTGGTGCGGTTTATAGGTGCGTGTGATTGGACCTTACTTTTTCGACAAAGAGGCTGGTGCAACTGTTAAGGTGAATGGATTGCGCTACCGAGCTGAGCTATGATTAATAATCTTTTATGGCCGAATACGTACCAGACAAGGTGCGCGAGAAGAGGTAATCTCGAAATGGCCACCGAGATCTTGTGATTTAACATCTTTAGACTCTTTTCTGTTGAGCCACGTGAAAGGTAAGTTCTATGCTTCATAATTAGCATTGGCATAGACCTTACCTTTCACGAATTCCGTTTTTAAGGCCTTAAAGATGAAATTCGTGAAGTTATCGTAAATATACAGCCGCAAATGTGGTGCTGCAATCGATATCAGTCAAATGTTAATGACAAACCTTTCTCTTTACAATGAAATAAACAGTTTTTGATTTCTTTTAAAAATTCTCGTTGTTTTAAATATCAAAATGAAATCTCTTATTGGAAAACCTTTTACTTCGCATCATCGTTATCGTATAAACATACTGTTTGAAGAAAACTATAAAATACGGTTTGTAATGAAAAGTTGTATGTACATGATCAAGAATGATAGAAGCACCCAAATTCAATGAAAGCGGTGTAGCTTTTGAAATTGAAATGGGTTGAAATTGCCATATAATAAGACCATCATGTGACGAAGATTTCCTATCATAGGATACATTTTAACATTATTGCCTTTTTTGAGGATAATGATAATAAATATAACATATCCGGAAGAAACCTGAAACTTTCACACCGAGTTTTACTCAACCTAGTTAAAGTTTATGAAATCAATGGACCCGCACGAAACCAATAGCTAGCTCAGACCGGAACTAGGAAGTCATCAAACTAAACACAGTGAAATGCTATCATATATTCACCTATAGTGCATTCGCCAAACAACCCACGTCCTAAATTATTTTGTTGTTAACTTCACTTTTAACCCAAGTCCTAAATTATTTTGTTGTTAACTTCACTTTTAACCTATTCATTTTCTTCTACTTACACCCTTACAAGTATGTGTTGTTGGTTTTATTCTCCTATTTAAGGTTTATCCAAGAAAAATTTCTTACCCTTAATTGGTTTTACTAATAAATAATTTAAATTGAATTAATTAAAAATTTAACAACATAAAATTATCGATTAATGTGAATGTATTATATGTAATCTGTTTAAGGATTTTTCTTATTGTATAGCAACACAATTACACGTATTTAAAATTCGAATCTCCGATAATTTCTTTCCAATAATTTATTATAATTGATTACACGGCAGGTACATCTAGTATAAAGTATTTTAATATAAAATGTTTATTTTGATTTAGCAAAACATTTTTGTATAAAGGTAACCTCAGTTTAAATTATCAATTAAATTTTCAATAATTGAAATGGGTCAACAATTTATTAGTTAGAAGAAGTAGATACGAGTACAACGGAACAACTCATCTGAAATCGGAATATCTGAGAAGACTGATAACATCACACAAAATTTAAAAAGAATAAATTGAGATTTTAATCTGCAGGGTAGGCAGAAAAGTACTACCCTAATTTTGATTAATTAATTTTTTGTTTTTTTTTTCAGATAATTCCGATAGAAACCCACTTTTTTACATGAATTATATTATACGACACACCCTTAAAACTTTCCAGTAACGTGTTAATGTACGCTGACCATGCATACATTTTTTAGTGAGCCAAATAGCGACCATGATGTACCGTGCAACAAAGTCGCAATAAATAATTTAACTTTTATTTTAAATAATAAAAACTTAAAATTTTTAAAGGTTTTTAGTGACCATTGTACCGGATCAACACTCTTCGCGTACCGAAAGGCAACTCTGCCTTAGGAGAGTCTTATTTCAAGTTATTTACGAACTAAATGCGATGTTATCTTTCTGCACATCCTGTAGTTCTTTGTCCAACTGTAATCCAAATTAATTATTTCTATAAAATGTCTATACGTGGTATACTCGTACATTGGTATATAGGGATGTAATTCACCGGAAATTATTTTTTACAATATTTAATAGTTAAAATATGTTCGTAAACTTCAAACTATTAAATACAAGAATTTTGATAGCGTTAAGGAAATCGCCTCTACGTAATACACAATAAAGGGTGTAGAAGTCATGAGCTGCCTCGGATAGATGCTGTTTCTTTTGTTGACACTCAGACTTTTAAAAGTCGTGCATCTTGATGAGATGATTCCATATCATAGACGTTGTAAATAAATCCCAATACCATCATCGACGAGATATTTAAGCAGCACTCTGCGATTCAGATTTCTTCTCTAGCGTTTTGATTGCACTGAGATATTATTCCGCTTAAGATTATGCCCATTGTATCCTACCATTATATTTTCACATATTGCCAAATATGTATGTAATTGATATTTTCGCGTTGCAACGCTTGGTACTATTTTCTTTATACTCTATTGTTTAGCATTACTGCCAAATATGTCGAACATCAATTGGATCATTTCAGTATTTAAATAAATTCGTAATACGTGCCTCGCGCAAAAGTGGTATCTATCTCACAATTCCTGTGACGATTATCAGACATGTTACAGTACCGCTAAAAGTATCGATACGATCGGAGCTGTAAATGAACACATCTCCCCCAGTTAGAGTGCATACTTCCGTATCAGTTCTATAGGCTGGCATGGAGCTATGCATTATGCAAATGGTTCTAAAGTAGGAAATAAATAAGCGAACCGTGAAAGTGTTACGGGAGCTTTGAGTCTCCAAAAATATTGCAAAGATAGAAACAGACAGACAGAGACAGAAAATAAAAAGTGCCATCTATACGTAGTAGTTGAACAATCTCCCATTATCAATTTTCACATTAACACCTATTCTCAATCCATCCATAGCACAATTTACTAAATTCAAAACTATTTTTTTTTATTAAGAAATTTTAAGTTTGATTTAAAGCAAAAATGTTTAAAGCACATTCCCCTGTTTACATCGATTACAAAACCAATTGTAACCATAATAAATAAATCCATCAAAACCATTACTAGGTTGCAAGAACAACACTAAAGATATTGGTATACTAGGTCCTGAGTATGCTAGATATTCTTTAGAATTCATCTGAGAGATCGCTGCCTCATTCAGACCGGATTAGAATATATACTGTGACTGAGCTAGAATACTTGCTGTCATTTTATTTAATACACAGTATTAGGAATTATCAATAAATTTCAGATTTATCCGTCAGTCGCAACTTGCGACTCGCAAGTCAAAATTCATACTTGATACGAAACGCTAATGCTTGCGGCATACACATACCCTGGATACCAACGGCCATAGTATCGCTGCCGCAACCGATAAATAAATTTATCAAAAGATGGACCTTTTCAACAGTTGTGTCAAAAAAACTTGAAAACACTAATGCGCTTCAGTTTTTACACATAGATGCCACTAATATTGTTACGGACGTTGGCGACATTAAGTATATTTACGCGAACAGAAAGCGTAGAGTTTCGATTTGAATTGGAACAGCGATAAATTAAAATTTTAAAGCCAAAGTGAGAACCGGACAGAAAAAAATTTGAAAACCAGACCAGAAATTATCTGATCGGATGTAAGGAAGATCGCAACATGGTGTTATTAAGATTGTAACAACAAGAGGAAGTTAGTGGGAAGTTCCGCGAAATGTCCGTTTCTTCAAATACTAAAGTGAATATATGTAGTAAAATGTCAAATGGATCAACAATTTGAAGTGACTGATCAAAGGTTTTTAAAACTTGTAAATGAAGTTATGGATATTAACAATAATAGTGGTACAACTCAAGTTATAAAATCAGTTAGGGGAATTAAATTAAAGCCTCCAATATTCGATGGAACAACATCGTTTACCATTTTCAAATTACAATTTGAAACGGAAGCATCAATAAATAATTGGTGCAAGGAAGACCTGGTAGCAGCTCTTATAGTGACGTTAAAAGGCGGAGCAGCAGATATGTAACAGATTGTTCCAGAATCGCGGGGACTATGATAAAATAATGCTAGCCTTAGAACGAACATATTTGTACTGATCACAAGTGACAGCTATATAGCATGTAGCTCAAATGTCAAAGAATCGAATAACAATATGTTAGCTTTAAAAACATTATTCAAAATGATAATTCAAGAGATTAAGACAAACCAGAAATTTATTGGTCAATAAAGTTTCGGGCTGGAAAGGGTAGAATGAGCTGTTGGGACAAACCTAGATATATTTCAAGGGTTGCTGGGAAATGAAGCATAAGCGAGTAACGATACCATCACCGTTGTATTAGAGAAAAAGGGAAGAAGATAAGTGATCGGAAGAGAATGAGAGTCCTGTAAGATTGCAAACAGTAAACGAGAAAATCAGTAAGGAAAGAAAGCTAACTTCTACAACCAAATCCCTGTTCCACGATTGACGCGAGATGGTGATGGCTTAGCGTTAAGTAGAGAAATCAAAGGAGGAGCATGTGTAATAACACTAGAAACAAGAGCATTGCGGATGATTGTGATAAGAGGTTTAGTAAAAAATTAATTTCAACAAATTGGGGGATTCAAACTGCAAACGGCAAAAAGGCAGAAATCAAGGAAAAGATGGAACTGACTATATGAATTGGTAACAAGGACTTCTGCCATGAAGTTTTAATGGTAGATATTGTCGATGAGGTGATTTTGGGTAGAGACTTCATGGTAATGAACAAATTCGGGTTGGATATTGGGAGCTACAACTGCAACTGAATAGCAAAGAAGTAAAGATATTAATGATCTAATCTACCGAATTCAAAGAGGTCTTCGAAGAAAACTAAAACGATGCCCTTCTGTGAAGTATGGTTCTCTATATAGGAATAGATTAAGATCATGTTCGGGACGAACAAGTTTGGGTGGATGGTAGTATTTTATTCATCGAATCCAGTCATCGAACCTGTTTGGTTGGAATCTTACTAGGAAAAATCGTAACATTTAATGGGATTAATGGTTCGTAAGTTCTCAGTTTGAGATGCAGTTAGGACTGATTATGGTCTTTAAGCTATAGATTATTATCACTTATATACCTAATAATAATATCTGTTCTAATAGGAAGAAGGAAAAATAATAGTTGGCTATGCAGTTATTCTTCCATGGTCATTGTCTATTTATTCTGTTTTAAACCGATTTTTTGAACCATGATCCACGAGTTTTGCATTACAATCATGTTAATAATTAGATTTTCTTGAAAACAGCTTCTTAATGCTAAAATGATACACAGTATTGCTTTGCAAGTATAGGATTTTGTAGACCTAAAACATACCGTCCTAAATTATATCAAACCAACTACACATATCTTATTTGATTTTGATATAAAAAGTGCTTGGGATGCCTCGATCCCAGAGCAACAACGATAAATTAAGATAAAAAGTAATTTGTAATAAATTTCAATGTATCTTCCTATATTTTTCAACCGTACTCGTAGATACTCAACACATTATCTTATTTCAATTTTATTTTTGCATTAACACAAAACTATAGAGGTCGGATTTCACTATAAACGTACGTACGATCGTATACATACATTATACCGTTTCATGTAATCGGCCAAAACCAATATTTGCGGTGACTGTAATTTAGATTTTTTATTAATTTATTGTAAATTGGGGTTTAAATTCGCAAACTATTATACGAGTATATAGCTACATATGGTGGTATATGTGGTTATTGATTTCTTGTTGCCCAGCAACTTGTTTGAATTGATACATATCTGTTTTTAAGGCAGTATAAGCGAATGTAATCGTTTAAATTAGTATTTGCCAATATTCTTAGAAAATCATCAAATACCGGACTTGCTAGGTTAGATGAATCGAAATTCATTTTTAATTATAATTTGGGACATGAAACAAAGGATGTTTTCAAGAATTTACCTGTTGTTGCTAATAAAATTATTTCAGTATTAAATACCCATAAAAGTGATTGGAAAATTTAAATATTTCGTTTGTGCAATAATTTTTATTGGGAAAAGTAAGGGCTGTCCAAGAACGTTAATGATCAAGCGAAAGAAACAATGCAGTCATATATACCCGCATGGGTATATACAATGCTTCTCATAATTCAGAATTAAAGATTGATTCTTTAAAGTTGTTTCACCTTACGCCCATCTTCACTAAGACATATTATGTGCAAACAACATACTTTTCTACTGGTTATAAATTATGTTGTCTTACTCTCTACATATAATTCAAAAACCTATTATCGAGCACCCATTATAATCTCCAATTATATAAATATTAGCTATTTTAATGAGAAGAATTACATTTCTGGCAGTGGAAATTATTCTTTTCACTGACACCGAAAAGATTTCATCCAAATCAGTCAATTAAAAGTAAGATAAAGTTTACCGAGATGATTCTACGGATAGAAAGATAAACACTTGAATATCTGGGAAAACCAAACAAATACGAAACAGATGTATGTGATGTAAGTGATGGTAACGTAGTCACAATGAGGTGGCAAAGTTGAAAACAAGCTTTTGAGAACTTTGGAAATTACAAATGTAAAACTTTCTGTCGCCGATACTATTTTATTTCATATGCTTGAATAAAAAATCAATAGTTTAAGCTTTAAGGGCCTTTAAGGGCCGTAATCGACCCTAACCTGAGACCTTACGAATCATTAATATGTATTGGTGCACTTAGTACATCGTGAGCCCAATGAAAGCTTTTACACACAACCGCTTTTTACGTCATGCGGTGCTTGTTAATTTTTGATCAACGGCAACAATCAAACTCGATACTACGGCATGATGATAAATTTTCTTCATCATTAATTTTCCTTCATAAAAGTGTAACACTTAAAAACAACATCTGATTCCGACTATCAACTTGTTGCAAAATGATATCTGTGTAATTGTTGATTAAATGGCAACGGAGTCACTTGATCAATTGGATAGTATTCATCTTCTGTGGGTTTCAAAATCAACGTAACAGAAACCAAATATATGTGATCTATGGTTTAAGAGACCCAACATGCAATTGGTTTCAGTAGCGGTTACCATACGTTGGAGGGTGTAATGAGATTCCATACGCTCCATTTTTCGTTCAGCAATTTAAATTAAATTAACGCCAAACCACACGTTTTCATTAATTATTTGGATGAGGTGGGAATTGGCGGAATGAGATATGCTATATGAAGTCGTTTAATACAAAGGAAGTCGTTTCTAATGTGATTTCTAAGCGTAATGGAGGAAATGGTCGATATTAGAGTACCGACTACATATGAGATTGATTTGATGCTTTCTAGAGGACAAATAGTATTAAAGAGTATTTGTCGCTATAGTAGAAAATTATTTGTCTTTGCTAAATTGAAAACTAACAACTGCCCTTGCTATTTTCATGAGTAGTTAGAAGTAAATAAAATAAAAAAGCTACGGCTTAAAGACCGTAAACGGCCCTTATCGCGTCTCAACTGAGTTTATTTATTCATGTTTTAAGCGTTCCAATTGACCATAGTAGAGATAAAGACCATAGTAGAGACAAAATTGGAAAGCAATTATGAATTATACCGTAAACACTTTTGGCAAGAATTTGATTGATTGTACTGTAGGACTTAGAACTAGGCAGGATTATCGGTAAGCTGTTTACGTAAAACAATATGTAAAGATAAGAAAAGTATGTCAGTAAGGAAAGAACGACACTATTACAAACACCTTCCAAATCGTTACTAAACTACTATTAGCACAAAATAACCTCTTTTGTAATCGGGTAATCGCAAACCCACATTGTCTATACACATGTACAGTCTATCAAAAATCTTCACCAAACTTTTTCTGTGAGTCACAACTTGTTACGGTGAGTAGGTATTCGAGTTCCATGGTACTATAATTTAACTGAGCTTAATTGAGTTTTTTGGAGAAATACACGATAGGTCCCTCGTTATCTTCTCAATCTTTTTGGTATAATCTCGTGAGTCTACATAAATTTGGTCGTCTTTTTAAGAAGGTTTGTCATTATGATCCTTATTTAGGTACAAACCGTCGGTAACAACCCATCATGAGTTTGTTTCACGCTTATAAGAGAAGAAAAGTTCTTTATAAGTTCAACCTTTTCTGGGTGAGTTGATAATTCATAATTTCTTACTATGTGCCATAAATACTTTATTTATTCATACAAAAATGACTTTTCGTAACATTAATTGTTAGTCTAGCATCCGAGATGGAGTATAACTTTGGCCATGAGCCGAAACGTGCGGTCTGCGGGGAGTTACATAAGCCAAACGGCATTACTCTAAACTGCTACAACGGATGACCAGAAACCGTGAATGCTGTTTTATCTGCCAAAAGGCGTTTTTAAGGCCAATGCTGTATATGTATTTTGTGCTGTTAAATCTTGCAAGGATACGATTAATCATAGGCAATGGGTAAACATTCTTTTTCGTCACAGCACTGACGAAAATCGAGGCTTTACTTTATTGGGCTTGCAATGAAGCACGACTGGTGATGACCATGAACTCGAACGCTTAGATACTACAGATAGACTTTATTTAGCTCTGATTCTATTTATTCTTTTTATAAAATCTAGTGCACCATGCCCTAATATACTCAAGGAGATAAGCCATGAATTGACTATCCAATATTCCATGAATTTGTATACCATGTATTTCAATGATAGCGTAATGTCTATTTTCATGTAAGCTAGTAGGATAAGATTTCCCAACTACTCGAAGAAATTTGATCTCCAATATTGTATGCTTCTAGACTATACTTTATGTGTAATATTATGTGTTGAGGTTGTAATTTGGTATAGTAAAGAAACAAGTAAATTAACGACTTTATTAGATAACTTAAAGGTTGGAGGGTAGTAGTAACCGTTCCTCTGGAAGAGTTATCAGTGGTAGGGACAGTGTTTTACCGGTTTTATTTTTTCTACTACATCTTTCAAAAATCTAGATATGATAGCATATAATTGATCTATCGACATCAGTTCACGTGAGGCTCCAGTTTCACAATTCGTGTGGAGTTCCTGTAAATATTATATTTTATTTGGAAATTGGCCTAAATGAATGTGGTTTTGCCGGAGGTGTTGGGGAAACGTGCTCATTATAAGAGTAAGATGTTAGAACCGGGTAGTCATTTTATGTCTATCAGAATCGCGACAGTTACAGTACCACCATCATCAGTTACATGATGGACGTACATGGTAGTTTTATTGAAAGCCTATTCATATTTTTGGTTAAGATGTATATCAGGGTTGGAAAAGACAGAACTGCTACTTGGCTCCTGTGATGATAAGGGTTTTAAAATTCCATACTCCTCGTAAAAGTGGTTGATTCGGACGGCACTAATGGAAGTGAATTCGTGGTGTATATTGTCGTTAATACTGTCAGCGCCGCTGCAAAAAATATAGTTTTATGTACTTCTGAAGGTTTTATGTACTTCAACTATTTTCAGGTCGCTTAGAGTTTCAACCACTTTAGATATTGACATCTCACTGGTACAAATTTTTACAGACGATTGAGGTTCATTTAGTTTCGCGAGAGAAAGGTTGTACAATTTTCCTTCACGTTGCCAGTGATCGATAAGTCTCTGCCCTCATCAGTATCTTGATGAAAACATTTCCTTTTAACCGATAAGTTCTACTTTTTCCAATGATCGTCGCTTGATCACTTTCAAATAAAATAATTTTTATTATTGACACAATCAAAAAATTAATTTTTGACAGTAAAAGCGAAACGGTTCTCCAATTAACCACGTAGTAATGATATTTTACGTAATTCTAACAAACCTAGTAGTTTGGTTCTTATCTCTGCTAAATAAACCAAAGTAAATTTAGCAAAGTTAAGAACCGAACTGCTAGCGGTTTAGTAGCGGTTGGTCGATTGAATAGCAAGAGCGTTACGAGAAGTTAATTTAGCAAAGACAAGAACCGAACTACTAGCGGATTATCCACTGGAAAGCGATTTATCTATTTTCAAAGTTTGAAAAATAATTGTGATATTCAATACAAAATATATTATTTTAATTAAATAATTATTATGAAAGATTATATTATAGTTAAATTCATTTCCCAATTTTTACTTTAACTAAGAACACATAAAAATAAAACAAATGGGTTTTGTTTAACACAGAGCGGAAAAAATAATTCCGCTCTTTCTAACGATCAAAAGTCTCATCTACTGTGGTAACGGTGCAAAATTATTAAACACGTCAAAATTTGTTTCGCTATGCAAATATTAAGAAGGATTTGACTATGACAGTTTTTGTTGTTTCATTCAAGGTTAATGCTTGGTTTATGTTTTATAAGCATTACTTTATGTTTTTACATTATTTGTTTTATTTATGGTCAAACGACTTTTTAAAATTTGCATAGTAAGAAAGTTCTACCTTTGATTATTTAATATAATATTTTCTTTAAATAAATAAATATGTAGAAAAATTAAATCAACCTGTGTGTCAACAACCCTAGTGTCCAACAATTTCTTATGTAGTTTGGGTAATAATGAATTGGATTTTTATGTTTCTTAATATTTGTTCTTGGTTGTTTCTAAAAATGAAACTTCAGAGATTTTTTTCTGAGAAAATTTTGGAATATTGTTTAGCACGTAGTTTTTTTGATGGTGTTTATTTTTCTTTTCATACTGTTAATGGTTAATTTTGTTGATGGTTGTACAAAAGGTTGTGCGATTTTGTTTAGCGAAATATTATTTTAATATGTAATTGAAGTTTAAAGCAGAATATTTTATTTTAGATTTAAATGCGTTAAAACGATGTCAATTAAGACATATCACCTTTAAAATATCCTTTTCTTTAATTACGTGCACGATTTCTTTAATTTATATTAAATTAATATCTTGTAATTGAAAACAAATCAACTTTCATATCTAAATGGTGTCCCAATAAGAAACCTCTGTGTTGATGTCGATACATGTCGTTAATATTTTTCTGACTTATTTAATGGTATACATTATGTATCACAAGCTGTATTTCAATATTCTAAAATTTAAATCGCAGGAAAGTTTATTGAGGCTCCATCCCTATGAGGAATTTACAATTTCCATGCAGAAATTAAAATAAAAATCGTTCACCTGGAGTTGATTGCATTAATTCAAAGCTCTTGATATTCGAAGGGGTAACTTTATCAAATTATCTTTGCGACGTTATTCGATTGGTACGACGCAATGAAGTTATGCCCCAAGAATAGAAAGTGGCCGAGTTATGCGCAATATTCATGAAGGGTAATCTCTTGAAATCGAAAATCATCGCGGTATAGCTCTCCTCTGTCTATGCAAGTTGCTGTCGTACATTATCTTGGGAAGAATTATTTCTTTAGGTATAATGTGGACCTCAAATTTGTCTTTCCATTAAGTTTTTTCCAATACTTTGTGTTTAACATTAACGATATTCAATAAGATCCAGACATCCTGTTGGTATATAAAATTGCATGAAGCAGTAACAATCCATGAAGCTCAAGATCTACTAACATCTGGTAGCGTAATTTGAATTCGATTACAAGGAAATTACCGCAGAAATGTTCATTGAGGATCCATCCTATGAGGAATTCACAATGGTCATGCAGAGACTAAAGAAAACCAAGAGTTGATTGCATTAATTCAGAGCTCTTGATATTCGGAGGGCTAACTTTGTGGAACTGTCTTTTTTATTCGATTGGTATGGCGAAATGAAGTTATGCCTGACGAATGGAAAGTGGCCGCGTTATGCCCAATTTTCAAGAAGGGTGATCGTTTGGAGTTCGAGAATTATCGCGGTATAGCTCTCCTTTGCACAGCATATAAGTTACTGTCATACATCATCTTGGGAAGAATTACTCCTCTGGCGGAGGAGATTGTCAATGACTACCAAGGAGGAGTCCGTCCAAATAAGTCACTGATCAAGTTTTTTCGCTACGGATGATTCTCTCCAAGTACTACGAAATATCTCGCGATGTACGATGAGGTATTCCTAGATTTCAAGCAAGCCTATGACTCGATCAATCGAGAGAGGCTATGGAATGCGCTTGAATATTTAGAAATACCGGAAAAAATACGTACAGCTGTGTAAAATGACAGTAACGCAGGCTAACGAGAACTTTTGCAATCACTACTGGTGTTCGACAAGGAGATGCGCTGTCCCCGATACTTTTTAATCTCATGTTGGAATACATCCTTCGGAAAAGTGAAACACCTCAGGACAATATCTTATTCCGACAATCCAATCAACTTCTTGCATATGCAGATGATATCTGTGTGATTGGATTAAATGGCAACGGAGTGAAAGAGATACTTGATCCACTGGAACAGTTTTCAGCTTCCGTTGGTCTCAAAATCAATAAGTCCAAAACAAAATATATGATCTTTGGTTTTAGAGACCAAGACGCAAGTGATTTCAGTAGTGGTAACCACACGTTTGAAGGAGTGATGAGATTCAAGTATCTTGGATCTCTCATTACTCACGATAATAGTGTGGGAGAGGATATCAAGGTTCGGCTTGCCGCTGGCAATCGGGCTTTATATTATCTACGTCCACTTCTGAAATCAAAATATCTTGCAAATGCGGATAAGTTGCGGAGTGTTGATCAGACCTGTTGTCATGTATTGATGAGAGAGTTGGACCTTGACGGATAAGTACGAAAGATGGCTTCTAACATTCGAGAGAAGAATCATGCGTGTAATATATGGCCCAAAACGCGACGTTGATGGCACATACCGAGTTCGTTTCAACCACGAGATCAGGAATTTAATGCAAATTCCTGATATGGTGCATGAAATCAAAGGGACAGCGAGTACGCTGGCTCAGTCACGTTCTGGGTGCTGATCCGAACCGAATGTTACAGCGAAACTTTAAGGGAGAGCCGCCTTTCGGTAGGCGAAGAGGTCGCTGTCGGCGACGATGGCTCCACGGCGTAGAGAGCATCTTCTGGTTGCTTGCAACAATATGAAGAACTGGCTCGTGATCGAAACCGATGGAGTCAGATTGTTGACACGGTACAGTCCAATAATGGCCTGTAAACGCCGTCAAAAAATAAACAAGAAAATTTAGTTGCACGTTAGTTGCATTAACAAGACACACGTACTTATTAAGCTACTATGTACTTCTGGAAGGTGATCAACTGAATTCATTGCTACGAATAGCAAGTGTACTGTAAAAAAAGTAGACTGTAAGTAAACAAAACATGAAACGCAATGCTGCAAAGAAAAATATCGAAAAGTATCAACTTCCTGCCACGTATTTGCTTCTTCCCAGATTTTATCCTCCTAATTCCTGGAATACAAGCGTGATTGCCCACTTCCAACAAGCACTAAGAAGAATGTGGAAAACTGAGTTCCGTTAATGCATCCCAAATTTCATCAAAAGCCATCCATTGATACATCAATACCATCAATAAAAGTGAATATACCTGCTTTTATATATCAACTTTATCGGCTCCTCTTTATTTCTAATATTTCTGACAAACGATTTACAATATTTATGAACACATCGAAGTGTTAGTAGTTAATATATGATATATTAACACTTCGATTTAATTAAGATTGTACAGTTGTTGTCAGTGTTGATAAAATCGAAGTGTTAATATGAGAATTCCAAAAAGATGAAAATTAAATTATAAAAACTTTTAATTGAATCAGTGAATATGAAAAAATTCTCATAAACACTTAAATTTACAACTTCAGATTGACATGAATAGAAAGAAGAAACTTTTAATTCTAACCAAGACCTAAGCAATCATTTGTACAAGTTAAATATTTGCAACCACCAAAAGTACATTGCTTGGAATGAATTCACATTTTAAATGTAAACAAGTCGAAAAAATATTCCTGTTCAACCAATGGCCAAAACATTAATTTGGTTCTTGAATATTAATTTTCTCTTATTTATTATTCAAACACATAATTCAAATAAAATATTTAAATTATCTTAAATTTTATGAATTTATAAATGGATAGGTTATTTCCCACGCCTAAATTTTATTTACATTATCTTTAATTCGCCCAAATGACGATGTATTACATTTTCTGGTATTTTTATTCAAAATAAGTTCGTTTTACGAGCCCTGTAGGTGTTTCGGATACCGCCAAATTAATAACGAATTTCCGCTTAATTCTTGGATACGAGATTAAGGATCATCGTTCAACGGTGTATCAAAATATATGAAATCGGCTGGAACTCGTGGCTTTTTAAGAAACTCAATGTCCTAAAAGTAGTGGCCATGTCTCTAAGGATATGCATTACTACAAAGGGGAGATGACTGCGGGAATGTTGGAGTCGGATTTCTTATTGGGCGTTACAAGTAACAAAATGCTGTATTGGACTTCCAAGCAGACGAAAATCGAAAGCTTGGCGAACACCAGAAGTAATTGTAACAGTTCTCGAATCTCGATAGCCTGTTTTCAACTTTAGCACAGTATAAAATTTAAAGTTAAGTTGTTGTTGCTGCTATCGCACCGTTGTGATACCTCTATACGGCTATAGGTCCGAGTCTTTTCGTAGAACCATTTGCGCATTGCATAGCTCCATGTCAGGCCTATAGTACTGACATGGAAAATGGGTCGGCCCAAGAATTCTAAACACGACAGAGGATCCAGATATGTCCATTTTTCACCACCGATCGCACCGCCCAAACGATCGAAGGTGAAAAACCCATTTTACATCCTACCTCGAATCGGATCGCAGCTTTAACCACTGCGCCACCTGTGTATGCATTACTGTCATTTTACTCAGATGTACATATTATTATGGTCTTCCTAAATATTCAAGCGCATACCATAGCCTCTCTCGATCGATTCACAGGCTTGCTTGGAGTCTAGGAATACCTGGTGTACATCGCGAGATGCTTCGTAGTACTTGGAAAGAATCATCCGTAGCGAAAAAACTTTATCAGTGACTTACCGATTTGTACGACATCTCTGTTGATAGTCACCGATAATTTCATCCGCCAGAGGAGTAATTCTTCCCAAGATAATGTATGACAGTAACTTGTGTGCTATGCAAAGGAGAACTATACCGCGATAATTCTCGCATTTCAAGCGATCACCTTTCTTGAATATAGGGCATAACGCGGCCACATTCCATTCTACAGGCATAGCTTCGTTTCACCATATAGCCCTTTATATTCGGAGGGCTAACTACAAAGTTAGCACCCTTCTTCTGTCTACAAATGCGTTTGGCTGTCCTTCTAGCAAGAACTCTTTTGTTTCTTCTTGCAACTGTAAACCGAGTCTGCGCTTTATTGTGGGATATATTTCCTTGCTCAACAGCAAAACGGCACACCCCATCAAACCAATCATTTTTGGGCGTAGTTTTCATTATACCGAAAATGTGCTGGGTAGCATCGAAAACCGTGGTTTTCAATATTTCCCAGACACTGTACACTTCATCAGATTGATAATAAGATCGCAAAATGCTATTACTGACAAGATCTTATTATTTTCGTTGCGTTTCTTCATTTATGATACTTTCACAGGAGAATCGCTTAGTGTATTCCCCTGTTCTCCCTGACTTGTACGAAAATTTCCATCGTAGCTTTTCAGTGACCAGAGACTGGTCACTATACCTACGAATTTTGTTGATGACCGATACGATCTACTCATAGTTAATTTGCTTCGGGATGTTTTACGTGGATGTTCCATGTTTCCATAATGTACTTGCCACTTTGAGATCAAAAGCGCTCCAAAGTACATCATTCTTTCCCCATTTTCGGCCGCAGTCTCGTGTCGGGAGTACGGACCTTTATTATTACATAAGTCGGTCTAATTGCGACAAGCTCTAGCTTTAAAGTCACCAATCACCAATCTAACAACTTGCTCAGGTATACAGCCCATCAGATTATCCAAATTATTGTAAAATGAGTCTTTATCTTGGGTTTGGCTTACATCCGTGGGCGTATGTACACAGACAATGGACAGGTTGACTAATCTCATGTACAAGCGCAGCTTACACATTCGATTATCGACTGCCTGAAAATCCAGTTAAGCCTTTTTTACCTGTGGCCCTATTTCAACCTTATTCGATTTGTATGGTAAAATAAACCAAGGTAGATTCCGTTCCATGAGGAAGGCTTTTTCCTACGGATGATTCTGTTCAAGTACTATAAAATACCTCGCAATGTACACCAGATATTTCTAGATCTTAGTATTCGGGCTTTATATCCTCTATGCGTCCGCATCTGGAATCAAAATATCATGCAAATGCGGATAAGCTGAAATTGTACAAAGCGTTGATTGTCATGTATAGATGAGAGAGTTGAACCTTGACAGATAAGTACGAGAAATTGCTTCATACATTCGGGAGGATAATCATGCTACGATATACATAACACTATGTTGATACACGACTAATGGGACATACCGAGTTCTTTCCAATCATTTCCAAATTGCGAATTTTGGATATCGTCCATGAAATCAAAGGATAGCGAGTACACTGACTAGTACAGTTTACTGATCGAAACGAAATGATACAGTTAACTTTTAAGGAAGAGTGGCTCTGGCAGTCGAAGAAATCATTGTCGACGACTATATCACCAGGGCTATAGAGCGATCTGGAATCTCCTTACAACAATATGATCAGCTTGTGATCAAAACCGATGGAGTCACATTGTGGACACTTTATCAACTGTCGATTATAATGTAAGAGTATTAAATAAAAAATAATTCGTTTGTTTATCTACATAAGTAACAATTGATGTATTACCTGGCTGCCAATGGCGTTACTATCCATAATAAAAAACTATTTTTCTCATACGAAATTTTATTTAAAATTTCAATTTTTGATTTTTCCGTTACTGATGGTGGCGGTGGAGGTGGTATATCCTCTTTCACATGACTACTATGACTATAGTTGTTATTGTTATTATTAGTACTGTTGTTGTTATGACTAACAATATTATCACAATTAATTAAGTGATTTCCATTAAAAATTTCACTAAAATTATTGACATAGTTTATATCACCATTTACATGATTTTTACTATTATTATTCTCATACAAATTTTGAAAATTTTGTTTTTTAATGTTAAAATTATGAAGCATTTTCTCGTTTACCTTGAAAATAAATAAATTTGAATTAGGGTTTATATTATTTGCTGATTTTCCACCCCAACAATAAAAATAATATTCCACAGTATATGTACACGTTTGCAGAATTGAGATTAAATATATGTATTATGTACATGCATGTACATATATAAATACATCAATCTACTGCCTACACACACATTCACGCTATTAATTAATATACAAATAATGATGTGTACTTTGAATTATAATCACAACACAAATATTTTCACATTTTTATTAATAAAAACGTTTTAATTAAATTTATATCCTTAGAATGCCACGAACATAAATATAGAATACACGTTAACCCAAAAATTTTATTGTTCACTTTACATTTCATTAAACAATTAAAATTATTAAAATTATTTAAAATTAAATTATAATAAATACGTGTCACAATCAAATGAAAATAAATTTAAAGCGCAATTTAAACGTTACAATTGGCAAAATGTGATGGGATTGCAAATGTCGAGCCAGCAGATCCAACTATCCATGAGGAATTTCCGAATAAAACTGATTCTACTTAAAATTCTGATAACACTTAATTGTTATTAAGTTTTTCTAGAGAATTTATTTGCTCAGTTTGTTTTCTCTTCCATGGCAACAGTTGAGTGAGAAACAAAACAGGCAATCACAAATTAGGGGAAATCTTTCTACATATCGGTATCTCATAAATAATGAGAAGGCCAAAATAGGACGACATATAAGCACACAATACATCGAACAATTGAAAGGGAATTTTGTTTAGGTGGTGCTGCTATTGCGCAACATTTGTATATATATGTGGCACGCAACAAACTAAATATTAAGGAAATGTGTTTGATACATAATTAGATTACCAACAAACGGGAAACATTTGTTTAACTACTGTAGAATACTTTCCGACAACACTTAATAATTAGTAATAATCGCAATTTGGATTATTATTCTCACACACACACACAAAAGTTATTGCAACATTTATACATAGTATAAGGGATAATCCTCAAAGGGGAAATACGTATTAAATTTATATCATTTTTATCGTTTCGAAATATGGGACAATATAATGTGGGTACACACGTGTACACTAACATATACTTATATTCTGCACGTACTAATGTAAATGTAGGATATAAACCAAATAAATAATAATAAAAACGTCAAGGTCGTAAGCATTCTTAAGCGAACAACGAGTGCGGAGTGAATGGAATAAAACTATTAATAATTCACTAAAAATGGTTAGTTAGAGGTTTAAGAATGTATAATAATATAAACTGAATGAAACTATAAAGGTGAAACTATTCATTATGTCTTGCGAGCAGAAATATTTATATTATTACATTATATTGTACTTGAAATTACAAAGCATATCGGTTTGTGTTTACTTATTGATATGCCATCTGACAACCATATCATTCCACAAACTTGATGAAGAAGTTGCTTATAAACTCCCCTATAATTACAACCCCGATGTTTTAACTCTTATCTTATTATTATGAGGTTAAGTTATGTTTTTATTTATTTTTTTTTCACCTAAAAATTGAAAAAAATGAAATGAATGAATTGTTACACCTATAACTACCTTTAACACTGTCTGGTTGTTGCTTGAAAGACAATGGCGGACCCAACCCCTCCCTGGGATTTAGTGAGAGACATATTAAGCGCAAAGACTTCTATCCCTTTCTCACCGTTCATTTTTGATCCGTCTGTAAACCATACCACAGATTCCTGTTCGAATGAGGGTTCTTTGCACTCATCCCAGTTGTGGAATTCTAGTTAGTCGGCATATAGTGGCCTTAAACTCTGACTAAAATTGTTAGATGACTCGCCAAATTGTCAGATTTTCCAATGCGGTTAAGGTTGCGTCCTTTTTTATATGCAGATGCAGAGAGAGCAGACTTAACAGTGCCTCCAGAGTTCAAAACAATTTCAATCATGTTATAACATTTGCGTTGTATTTAATGGAAGTTTACGAATTCAACATGTAATTTCTATAGAACCATACCTATGAGGCATAGATGAATTTGCATAAAGTTTTTGGCAGGTACACTTCTCTGGCTTTTTTAAAGACCGTTGTGATATGTTGATTCCCAGCCAGTTTCTGATCTAAGATATACTTCTATAGATATTTGATATCTTTGGAAAATTGGATCCTGGTCTTATTCAAAATGGAAGGCATAAGCAGCACCTTTGTCATATCTGTGAATGGTTTATCACTGTTTTGTTAGGGTAGACATTAAGTCTCACTGATAGGGTGAAAAATTGGAAATATCTTTATCTTTCGATTAGAAAAATAATCTGACGTGAAGTATAAAACACCGCTATACAAATATGATATTGACAATTGACCAAAAATAATTTTAAAATTTTGAAAAAAAAATTCTTTCTGACATTTTCTTTCAAATGATTAAACGCTTTGTAGCGACTCTATATATAAATATGTAAAGCCCAATATATTTTAGAGCAGCTTGCTCCGCATCTAATCGCATTTCTCTCGTTCTAGTTTGAGAGTAAAATGATACTCATCACAGTAAATTTTTCATTATGATTTTGGAAAACAGGATGAATTATTATTTTAGCGAATAGTGCTAAGGCTAATTGATGGCAATCCTAAATTGAGACAAAATGATGGCTTATAGCCAGATCTAGAACTATCTATCATTTTCCGTCAAATTCACATGTACTTTATGAACTGTATTATTCAAATGAAATTTACCAAATCTGACGTGTTTTGGCTGTAGACAAAGTTTTTGTAATGTATTAGATACTTCACGAATTAAGCTAATAATAATAAACCACAAGTTAAATGTATTTAGGACAGCATTGAATGCCGGTTTTGATGAACCTTGGTTGGTATAAATAAATAATTTTAAAGTGGTTCGACTAAATGGCAAAACAATAACTACAAATTTTTGGTTACGATTATCTTTATTATTAATTATTATTATTAAAGTTTGTTGGAACCCTTTAAGGTTCCGCGCACTCAATGTCACAAAAGACTAAGCGCACAGACGCGCTCTTCAACCTTAGCAAACTGGAGCAGTTTGAACCAAATCAGAAAAGACAGTAGAATTATCGGATATCTGTTTGAGCAAGTCTGGCGAGAACTACATATCCAGTGAAGGATAAAACATCTCAAATGATCTGTGAAAATTAAAAACAGGCAGAATTGTATCAATAACCAACTTCTGGCGTAACTCGTGTAGTAGTGCCGAAAGCATTCCACGCCCAACACTCCATAGTGAATACCAGCCGAACTAAGCTATTCCTAAATTGAAGAATTATTTAAGGGAGAGAATCAGCTCCATAGTTATGAGCGGAGCTGGAGACATGGCTCCAGTTACAGCCCGACAAGCGATGTTTTGCAAACAGTTTAGTTTACGAATTCCAGATTTTACTTTAACCAATGGCCACCAAACAAAAGATGCATAAGTTAGTTAAAACTACCAAAAAATGGCAGTGGCTTTTTTTAGTATAAAATCCAGATATACTTCCAAGGAAGTTTATCATCCAGGAAAACACCAAACTGGTTGACGTAGGTTGACATCCGAAAACCGATGAGACAGAAAAATCTGCAGTGTTCCTACGCCTGTAAATATAACAAAATCGGCTTAAGACTGGTTTAACATGTAAACCTTTATCCAGACATCACAGTTCAATAATGAGAAGAGCGTGTTAATTAAATCTGATAAGACATTCAGACGCTTGCCTGGAATTGTCAGAACCAGATAGTCAGCATAACTTTGAGCGATAAAACTGGGCTTATAAAGAATAACAATTAGTTCGTCAATAACCGAAAGCCACAACAAGGGTGAAAGGACATATCAACCTCGCATATCAAAATGCTTGATTCAAACATACATTTAATCCACCTGATGAGTTGGATTCTATACCAAATTTAGTACATGCATTCGTAATCGAGACGAATGTAGTACATATTATCAAAAGCTTATACAATATCCAGAAAAGTGCCTACAAGAAACTCGTTGTTGTGCATAGATCTCTCAATCGTATAGTTTCGAGTTTATATTAGGCAGTCTCGCAGGATTTGTCAACTCTGTAAGAATGTTGCCTGTTAGAATGTTTCTTATCAAACTATCAAGAATCATTTCTATAAATTTCAGGAAAGTTGATGACAAACATATAGGCCGAAGCAATTTGGGGTCAGTGTAGTAGTCCGACTTGCCAATTTTTGGAATAAACATAACTTTACTTCTGCTCCAAGATTGTGGAATAAACCTAAACACGATACATTACTGGAACAGATGCAATAAATGTCTCTTTATGAGATGATACCCATGCAGTTACACAGCAGGAAATATACTGTCAGGACAGGAAGGGTTCGAAAGAGAACAAGCTCCAAGGTAGAACCTCATAATTGATTAATCTGCAGACTATATCTCAATTGGGAATTGCATTCAAATCGTTGGTGTCAGATGAATGTTTATCGCCTTACCCTATGGAAAGCCCTCAGAAGGAGGTGGAGTAACGGAATCGTAAGGAAAATGCATACTGATGCAATAATCACTTCAGTTTGAGAGCTAAGAGTAAGGCGTGCAGCTGCAATAAAAGCTGAACTACACTTTTCAATGAGAGATAGATGCACAGTCTGGTTCACGCGGTAGAATTCTTCTACAGAGTTCTGCCACTGGGGGTGTTTAGTCCAGTAACTGAACCTTCTAGAAGGTAGGATTCCTGAACTAAGCATAAATCTGTGTGTGAACTAAGCATAAACCTCTTTAATTTTTAAGCAATTAATAAGCAATTTCTTCTAAAAACAACTTCTTTAATTCTCCAAGGTGACTTGCTATGTGGCAAGGTAATCTGTTTAATTACATGCATAGTTGCCATGATAACACTTACAATAGAAAAATAGAAATAATAAAAAATAATTTAACAGTACGGGTCTGACATTATCGTAATAGAGATCCTCTTAAGTACGTGAAGAGCCTGAACCAATAATGTGCTCAACAGTCAACGCTGAACATAATCGATTATCTTTATTAGTACCTCTATTATGAATCTCACGTACATATCATTGGACGACGCAATGTCTCTGAATTTTAAAGTTTGGTATTATGAATGTCAACGTGAGCTAGTAGTATATCACTAAGCATCACCTACAATTTGTTGGCGTCGTTTTTCATATTGAAGTAAACCAATATTAAAATGTCAAATATGCAGAAGACTAAACAAAAGGGTACATTAAAATTAAATTCCCAAAATACAAGGGGAGTAACAAAAGTTTACTTAGTTAGGCGACTCAAATATTTTTTTAAAACAAAAATACCAAATTCCTTGCAAATGTTTTATAAGACTTCTTTTAAAACTTCAAAACACAAATAAATCTACACGTTGGGTTCCAAAAAGGCTCGAGTACCTTTTGCTTAATTTTTTCTAAATAAATTTGAAACTGGACGATCTAGCAACTTTAGTAAAACTGGTGACGAAACCTGGTTCTAAAAGTACGATCCGGAAACCAAACAGTAGTCCATAGTATGGAGCCCAACATTGCAATGGTAGCAAAACCACCTGTAAAAGCTAAGCAACAAAAGTAATGATGTCAGTTTACTTCAAACGATCAAAAATTGTAGATGTTAGTCCCCTAGAAAAGAGTCACACGGTGACTGCAAAATGGTATACCGAAGACTACTTACCAAAAATTTCAAAAATTTGTTGGAAAACCAAAAGAAAACGGATTTACGGTGCAACTTTTTACATCATGACAACGCGCCAGGTCACACTGCTGAAATAATGAGTAACTTTATTGAGATCTCTGGCATTTAAGAAATACGACCAGCACCGTATTCCTTGAATTTAGTAGGTTGTGATTTCTGGTTAATTCCAAAATTTAAAGCAAATTTGAGGAGTTGGTTTCAACACAACAAACTTGAATCTTTGACTGGAAATGGTTATTCTCATAAAATATTGTTTACCAAGCCCTAGCCCTAGTCCCTTTCTTTACCAAGCCCTAGTCCCAAAGAGTAACTAGCAATCAAAACTACTAGTAGTAAAAGTGAACTTAAATTTTTGTGAAACTCACTTTTGATAATTTTTTGGCTATCAATTGTTTTCAATTTGATTCACTACTTTGGTTTAAAATTAAAATACGTTAAATAAATTATTTTATAATTTTAATTGAAAAGTTTTATTTCATAACAATTACATATAACAACCGGTTACTAAAAATAAAATCTCTATATAATATAACTATTTCTATTGAATTAAAATTAATATCCTCGATAATTATTAGAATTATAATTATAGTTTCCACGATAAGCAGGAGCTTGAGTAGGATATGAGGGATAAGAAGCTCTGTTAGAAGCAGCAACATTTAAATCAGAATTTGATGATGATGATGAAGAAGGATTTTCGGCAAATAATCCAAAATTCTTTTTGTTTGTTATAATTTCGCGTTGGCTAACACCACCACCATTAATAGTCGATGATATGAATGTGCCCGCATTATTTTTAAGGAAATCACCAATTCCAGACAATACTCCACCATCTTGTGATGCACCAGTATTTTGTGTTTGAGGAGCGGCCGGAGTATTCGGGCCACCAAATGATCCACGATTACCGATCAGGCCACCTATAACATTTCCAATATCTGGTGACTGCCCACTCGATGAAGGTTTATTGCCACCGATTAATCCACCAATGACACCGCCAACAGGTGACTGGCCTTGGTTTGAACTTCCACCACCTCCAAGATAACCTGATACTCCAGATAATATGTTATCAAATGTTGAACCACCCGAATTACCAGCAACTGGTTGTGTACCCCGATTATTAGCTCCTGTATTGCCACCTAGATATCCGGATATTCCCGAAAAAATACCATCTGCAGTACTGCCGCTACTGCTACTACTGGGTGCCGGTCTTGCAGGATCAAATGATCCACGATTATTTATCACACCACCGATAATTCCAGCTACGTCTGAAGTTGATATACCACTACCACTGTTACCGCCACCACCTAAAAATCCTGATAATGACGATAGAATTCCAGAATCTGAACTAGAACTTGAACCACCGGATGTACCTCTCGGCGGTACAGGAATTGAAGCTGGACTTTGAGGTTGATTAGCTGGTCTTTGAGGTTGGTTGGACGGTTGTTGACCACCATATGGGCTATATCCGCCATATGGATTGTATCCTCCGGCACCACCATAGCCTGGTGGAACGTATCCGCCTCGATTTACATTACTAAAACTATCATATCCACCTGCTTGACCAGGATAATTAGGTTGTGCTGCTGGATTGAACGTAGGTTGTCGAGGATATGTTGGTTGTCCTGCATTACCTGCAGGTTGTCTTGGATACTGTGGAGCTGGATATTGAGGCGATGGATATTGTGGTTGGGCGGGTGCAACCGGTTGGCTGGGTGGTAATCTTGGATATAACGACGGAGATGGATTTGGTGCAGGATTTGGATTACTAAAGAATGAAGCAACATCACCACTCTCAGAACGAGTAGGAGTTGATGAAGTTCTTGTTAATATATCGGAAGAACTATATGAATTACGATTGGAAGCATCTGGAAAAAATCAAATTAAAATCGACAAACAAAACATATAACATTAAAAAAATATTTACAAAACTTTTTTTATATTATTCTAAAATGTATTCCAAGGCACAGCGATTAATATAGGGGTATACACTCGTTTAATATTCAATGACAGTAAATACTTCATGTTATGTTATGCTTTACCTTGCAATGTATTTAATTGAACACTAATTCAATTTTCAAGCATATAGAATAATAATTTTACATAGTCTTTGGAAGGTCAGAAACACCAACATGTTTCTTATAGAATATTTTCTCCAGGACGGAAGATTAAAACGCGAATAACAAAACAAACATAAAGCTTCAGTGTCGTTGGTACAGGACATGTGTAGACCCCTCATAATATTTTTGATACAAAAAAAACTAACTCAAATTCAATATCGAGAGCAAATTATTTTACTTTAATTTATTTTAAGATGAATTTTCTCGAATTAATGTTAAAGATGAATTTGGTTAGATTTGTTAGTTAGAAATTATAAAAATAACCTGAGTATTTTAAATGGACGCCATAATTTATATATGTACAAATTTAAAAAAATTATAATATAATCTGTGATGTTGTTTAATGAAAATGATTGTTATTCCCAAAACAAAATTATTTTGGTGTCAAAACTATTCTCTAGCTAGATAGATAGATGCTAAATAATACAAAGTGTTAGGTACACATAAAAAATGATCATTCCAATGAGAATGTGTGTCGGTTTGTTAGGCATATAGAAAATAAGATCGTTTGGTGCTTATCAATATAATTGATAAGACATCAATAGAATAATACTAGATATTAATGTAATGATTGAGGGGATTAAATTAGCAGAAGCACCTCGCCCCGATCGTCTATCTTTGCCATATAAAAATTCATCGATTAATGATGGTTGATTGGATTTTGGTTTAACAGCACCTGGTTGATTGGGATACTGGTTTGGATATTGATTCGGATATTGATTAGGATATTGATTAGGATATTGATTTGGGTATTGGTTAGGGTATTGGTTAGGATATTGATTAGGATATTGGTTGGTGTTTGATGGATTGTAAGGTTGTTGGGGATAATTATTTGGCCATGCTGGCGCATTTGGGTTTTGTTGAGGAATATTCGGCCACAATGAAGTTGGAGCACCTCCACCTCCTTGTGCTGGCAATCCATCAAATATCACCGGATTATTACTTGACTTTGGTATGTTGGCAGCTATACTGCTGTCGCGCGATGATGTGGAGAGTCTTGTATTTGCTGGTAATGGATTTAAATTTGGATCTGAAAATATATATTATTGATTTATAATATAGTCATTCCCGCATGCTAAAATGCAATTAAATAAATATGTCTGTCACATATGTACTTCTAGAGAATCATGCAAAATGTTTTAAGTCAATTGACCAAAAATTCAACTTTCACTTTTGCTTTAGTTAGTTACTTTTTTTTAAAAAGTATTATACAAAGTTATACTTATATACCACCAATTAGTGCATGCAAAGTGCGCGTATGTTATTGAGAAATGTTTGAGGATTCTCTAAATTAACCCGCTATTTCGAATTATAAAAATACCTATAATCTGTACAATCATTTTAAAACAGTTCTGTTTGATTACTATTTTGATGATTTTACAGACGATAGACTATTAGTAGTTTTATTTAGGTTCAATTGATTTAGTATGATTCCTTTTTTTTTAATCAAAGGTAAATTAATTATTTTGCAAATTATTGTCAAATATACCCGATGATTGTGCTTTTGATCCATCTTCTCGTCTTTTACAAGTTGGATATCTGCCACAGTCGGTATTTTCTCGTCCACCATAACTGCATGTCTGGTATTCCAACACACAAACTTCGCTACTAGGGCATCCAATATCACCACAGGTTCTTCCAAATTCTAAAAATTTATTTCAATAAAAATGTTGTTCAATTTTAAAGATATTGTGTCGTTATCTTACTTGAATATGGTTTGGCAATAATTGGAGTTAAAAGTCCCATACATAAGATGGAACACAATATGTTTCTAACTAGTCCCGCCATATTAAGCTGCAAATAAATTATTTCAAATATAATTTAATCAATTCATTATAATTTAGTTTTCAAAGCGGGAATTACCAGATTCCATGTCAGAATTATAGTAACATGGAATCCGGTACATTCCGCTCTAACTACGGCTCTTACGGTTCCAAATTATTTTTGAAACAAATGAAGCCTATTAGACCGAAGATTGAATCGAATCAAGTTACAAACAGAGTAAAAATAAACTAAATGACATAAATAATTACGATTCTTTCTGTGATTAAGATTTGTAATAAAATTTTACTAAGCGGTTGCAGTCACAGAAGATATACGATAAGCATGGAATTCGGTTCACTCTTGCTTACATGGCAAATGTGGTTTCATAAATTTAGTGTAATGGGAAATGTAGAATGGGGCATTCTATTTAGTGTCCAAAGTACTCACTTTAATTAAATCGAGCGACGTAAGACGTAAACGTTTCACAAATCTTTCCGTAACCTAAAGTTTAGTAGTAACCGGCATAGTTAACCATATCTAAATATCTAAAAAAAAATAAGTTAACTCAAAACTTCGGCGAAACTGAACGTTAAAATTAAAATCTATATTTTATGACATAAACTTTGTTGAAGTTGAAATGCGCAAGACTAAGGATTACTGCAAAACATTAAAAATACCGGTGCATCATTGTATAAGACGGCATACTTCAAAATATTACAGCTGTGAAAGAAAGGATAACAACCTTAACTAATCGTTGTACACAGTAATTCGCCCGTTCCTACACGACTCGACTGGAGAGGCAACAGAAATTTAGTTTTGGTGGGCTTACTATTTCTTGATTGATGTTTTGATTCGACTTTCATTTTGAAATAATATTATAAGAATTTTATTAATACATTTTTAACCTCAATCATACAATTTTAACTCATTTCAGCATCGAACCCGTATTATCTGTCACGACAACATAAATGTGATGTATTATAAAACTTTATAATACATCACATTTATGTTGTTAAGCCTATTGGTTCACTTACAATACCCCATCGGTTCCTGATTATGCTGTTGAATGAATACCATGAATACGTTCAATTGTTACAGAAGATTGTTCATGTAAGAATTATGAATAATTTTCTTCAAATGATCTAATTTAATAAATAGAGCTCAACCCATCCCACTCTCTTCAGAAGTGAAGTATCTGGGGATCTGGTTAACCCGGCTAAAACAACTATAGAAGAGAAATGCAATAAAAAAGTAACATTTGGAATGAAACCCTGGCTATACGTTTTGATTATAAGAAACAATCTCGTTGCCGCACTTATTTGATGGCCTAGAACATTGTGTGGCGTTGGACGGAAACCTCTACTTCAAAGACTGGCTGATCTGGGTACTGTGGCAGCTATGTTCACCACATAGGTGGTCAGCTGCCGCTAGATCTTTGGATCAGAAGGTTTGCCGCGCAAATCGCCGCTTGTGTACAAGATAGAGACAATCAGTTTGACCTATTGGGCTTTGCCAAATATGGAAGGAGTTGGGCCGGCACATTTCTTCCCACATGCTCTCGGACACTATGGTGTACACTTTCAGGAAATTATTTCGTGTTATTATTACCGAAACACGCAAATGGGACAACAACAGCCCATCCATCCCTCCGGTGACGATATGATGATCTTAACTGATCGATCAGTCTACTCTTAAAAAATATAATTTAGCTGGTGTGGGGTTATACATGCAAAATCTTGAGGTGAAATTTTCTATCCCCTTGACAGGTACGCTACTGTCTTTCAGGTGGAAATTGCTGTAGTTTTGAAATCAGCACTCTATGCAAAGTAGATGAATTGTAAAGATCGTCGTATATGCATTATTTCTGACAGCCAGGCTACTGTTAAGTCGATTGAGTCTGAATGAGCTAGATTTCACTGGATACCCAGTCCCTTGGATATCAAAGGAAACAGATTGGCTGATAAATTGCAGCTTTCCATCTTGTTTGACCAGATTTACACACTTACACCAGATTTACAAACGATCTTTATTCGTTTTACTAAATAGTTAATAAACCTAATGCTTAAAATCTATTTAATTTACTGGATAATACCCGCAATGCAGTTGGTTGATGTCAAAAGATCTGCTTCATTTACAACCGAAGATTTTATTTCCTATTTACTTCGACAACAAAGTTTACTTAATAAATCCAATATATTCTTAGATAACGCGTCATGAGAGAATTCTACTAGATATTTCACCAGGGTTCGTTTTGATCGACTTAAACATTTTAGATCACTAAACTTCTTCCTTACCTATAACACTGTTTTGCATTTTTTTGTTTAATAAAGTATATTAGGGTCATCAAAACAATGTGCAAGTTGGTTCTCATCCTGCCTCTACGAGGCTCGGTATATATAGATGTGATTAACCGTCATCTAACGGTTGTTATCCAACCATTTATACCAATACAAAAAAAATTTCGAAGTCCTAAATTTTGCAAGCGACAGAGTTGAGAGTTACACCCTCAAAAGATTTCTGTGACAGAAAAAAAATTAAATAATTTATTTAACTTTAAACTCTGCCTTGGTAACTACTAAAACTAAAACCTTTGAAGTGGACGATATCAGAACTAAAATTAAAATTTACGTAAACTAATTTTGTTTTTAATAGGCGGATATAGATAAACTTAATTTAACAAATAATGTTGGGTTTTTCATATTTACAATATTCGTTTGAATGAAAATGTCAAAAAGAAATGTTTTTTAACCGTAGTAATACTTTTTTGGTCAATTGTCCAATTACTTTGAAAAGGCTCCGAATAGTGAAACAGTAGCTTTTGACAACAAATAAAAAAACACGCCAATGGATTTTCAATGCAATTGTTCTAAATTTAAATTTGTTGCCAAAGCACCTCACTTTGAGTCAGTTTAATTGGTTTAATTATCGTAGGCAGTTTTGTTATAACCCATAAATACTTTAAATTTAGTTCTCATCAATTTAGTTGCACACTTAATCTACCTGAATGGTACATTAGGTTCGATATAGAGGCAGCAGCAACAATTCAGAATTTCAAAACTGACCGAATGTAATCTATACAAAGTTTTACTTGGGCAGAGATACCCTCCATAGCAAAGAACATAGTCTTCCGAGAGACTAGAATGTAATGTACAGCTGTAAAACTCAGTACACTCTGCTTTTAAGAACAACTTTCTTGTGAAATGAATTTGACATAATTTCTCCAGCGTGTTGGTACGCTGGAGAAATTATGTAAAAAAACGAAAATATATTTGAACAAGGCTAAAAGCACTAATAATAAAATAAGGGCGAGTACAAAACGGCCTCTTCTAAGTACAATATTCAATTTAGGGGGTCCAAGGAGGCAACCTTGACGATTTTACAGAAATTGCTTTTCAATGAATACTTCAACAGAATAAGCTTTGTTCAAAAATCGGTATACGCTTTGTCGAAAATTCAAATGCAAGCTGCACTGAACCGTAAAGAAACGAGTTTGCTACTTTTAGCATCACACTTTGAGTCAGTTTAATTAACATAGGCAAATTAAAAGTATTTAGTTCTCATCAATTTAATTTAATACAAATCCCACCTCAAGTTCAAAATAATTAGCGACCGTGCCCATAAACGTCACTTCAATATAGTCACAAAATCATGAATAACCCAAAAACAAATCAATATTTGTATGGAAGCACCTTAAGCTACTAAATAAACATGTTTCGTTTTAACTCTATTTTATGAAATATATAGAGTTAAAACGAAACATGTTTCTATGCCCTGTGGTTGGAGGCAAACATGTTTCGTAAATATTTCGAACGAAACATAAGATCCATTTAATACCACCACAGTATCCAGAGCTTGTCGTAGGAGGCGACTAAATCTGGTTGGATCGCTGGGCTGACGACCCGCATCCGTAAAAACCAATTACAGTTAAAAATGTCAAGAAAACCGAAAAAATCGGATACCGCCTAAATAACAATGACCCCCCGCTTAAGTACCCGGATACGAGATTGAGGATCAGCACGTGGAACGTGCAGTCACTAAGAAAACCTGGCGCGTTGGACTGCCTTATCACATGTATGAAGGAGTATCGGCTGGAACTCGTAGCGCTCTAAGAAACTCGATGGCCTAAAAGTGGAGTCCATGTGTCCCAAGGCTATACGTTGCTACACAGTGGAGATGACCTTAGAAATCTTGGAGTTGGCTTTCTCATTGGGCCACAGGTAAAAAAGGCTGTCTTGGACTTCCAGGCAGTCGATAATCGAATGTGTAAGCTTCGCTTGCACATGAAATTAGCCAACCTGTCAATTGTGTGTGTACATGCGCCCACTGATGTAAGCTAACCCCAAGATAAAGACTCATTTTGCAATAATTTGGATAATCTGATGGGCTCTATACCTGAGCACGATATCAGATTGGTGATTGGTGACTTTAATGCTAGAGCTGGTAGAAATCAGACCGACTTATGTATAACATAGGTCCGTACTCCCGACACGAAACGGCGACCGAAAATAGGGAAAGAATGATGTACTTTGCGATCGCTCATGATCTCAAAGTGGCAAGTACATTCTTTCCCTATAAAAACATCCATTTGGAAACATGGACACATCCACATAAAACATCCCGAAGCCAAATTGACCATGTGTTGATTTCAAAAGACCGGGCTCGGGTTGTTCAAGACGTGAGATCGTATCGGTCGTCAACAAAATTCGTAGGCAGTGAACATTTTATGGTTGCTGCAAAGCTGCGATGGAAATTTTCGTACAAGTCAAGGAGGACAGGAGAATATAAAACGCGATTCTCCTGTGAAGGTCTGATAAATGAAGAAACGCAACGAAAATACCAAGATCTTGTCAGCAATAGCATTTTACAATCCAATTACCAATCTGATGATGTAAACAGTGTCTGGGAAGTATTGAAAACCTCGGTTGTCGATGCCGCCCAGCACACTCTCGGTATAGTGAAAACTAAGCCCAAAAATGATTGGTTTGATGAGGAGTGTCGTCTTGCTGTTGAGCAACGCAATATAGCCCACAGTGAAGCGCAGACTCGGTTTACAATTGCAAGGAAAAACAAAGCAGTTCTTGCTAGGAGGACAGCCAAACGCATTTGTAGACAGAAGAAGCGTGAATGGTGGAAGGCCAAGGTCTTAAGAGTACAACAACTCAGCAATGAGCACAATTCGCGTGGTTTCTTTAAAGGAATCACCGAATTGCCCATACACCATACCTTAAGATCTCGGTCAACTGCCATTCGGGACCAGGATGGAAACCTCTGTGTTAACGTCGATGCGGTACTCGATATATGGCGTGAACATTTTTCTGGTCCACTTAATGTTCCACATGTATCACAAGCTGTATTTGAATACCCTTAAATACAGACCGCGGAGATGTTCATTGAGTATCCATCCTATGAGGAATTCACAATGGCCATGCAGAGATTAAAGAAAAATCGTTCACCAGGGGTTGATTGCATTAATTCAGAGCTCTTGATATTCGGAGGGCTAACTTTGTTGAACTGTCTTTTGGACCTTATTCGATTGATATGGCGAAATGAAGTTATTCCTGACGAATGGAAAGTGGCCGCGTTATGCCCAATATTCAAACAGGGTGATCGCATGAAATGCGAGAATTATCGCGGTATAGCTCTCCTTTGCACAGCATATAAGTTACTGTCTTACATAATCTTGGGAAGAATTACTCCTTTAGCGGAGGAAATTGTCGGTGACTACCAAGGAGGATTTCGTCCAAATCGGTCAGTCACTGATCAATTTTGTTCGCTGCGGATGATTCTTTCCTAGTACTACGAAACATCTCGCGATGTACACCAGGTATTCCTAGATTTCAAGCAAGCCTATGACTCGATCAATCGAGAGAGGCTATGGTATGCGCTTGAATATTTAGGAATACCACAAAAATCTGTACATCTGTGTAAAATGACAGTAACGCAGTCACAATGCTGTGTCAAAGTTGAGAACAGGCTATCGAGAATTTTTGCAATTACTTCTGGTGTTTGACAAGGAGATGCGCTGTCCCCGATACTTTTTAATCTCATGTTGGAATACATCCTTCGTAAAAGTGCAACACCTCAGGACAATATCTTATTCCGACAATCCAATCAACTTCTTGCGTAGGCAGATGATATCTGTGTGATTGGATTATATGGCAACAGAGTGAAAGAGATACTTGATCCACTGGAACAGTTTTCAGCTTCCGTTGGTCTCAAAATCAATGAGTCCAAAACCAAATATCTGATCTCTGGTTTTAGAGACCAAGACGCAAATGATTTCAGTAGTGGAAACCACACGTTTGAAGGAGTGATGAGATTCAAGTATCTTGGATCTCTCATTACTCACGATAATAGTGTGGGAGAGGATATCAAGGTTCGCCTTGCTGCTGGCAATCGGGCTTTGTATCCTCTACGTCCACTACTGAAATCAAAATATCTTGCAAATACGGATAAGCTGAAACTGTTCAGAGTGTTGATTAGACCCGTTGTCATGTATGGATGTGAGAGTTGGACCTTGACGGATGAGTACGAAAGATGGCTTCTAACATTCGAGAGAAGAATCATGCGTGTGATATATGGCCCAAAACGCGACGCTGATGGCACATACCGAGTTCTATTCAATCACGAGATCAGGAATTTAATGCAAATTCCTGATATCGTGCATGAAATCAAAGGACAGCGAATACGCTGGCTCGGTCACGTTCTGCGTGCTGATTCGAAACGAATGATACAGCGATCTTTGAAGGGAGAACCGCCTTTCGGTAGGCGGAGAGGTCGCTGTCGGCGACGATGGCTCTACTGCGTAGAGAGCGATTTGGCATCTTCCAACTGCTTACAACAGTATGAAGAGCTGGCTCGTGATCGAAACTGTTGGAGCCAGATTGTTGACACGGTACGGGCCAACAATGGCCTGTAAAAACCGAAAAGAAAAAAAAGAAAAAATGAAATATAAAGTGAAATCATAACCAATACACTAAAACCATTTTCACTATTTCACACTATAAATACTCGTAGCTTCTTCCTAAAAATCAAAGAAAATTAACGGAATGGAGATAGCAATAAGCGCATTACAACCGCATTTCAAAACCGTGATTTCTCTTCTTGAATATTGGGCATAACGCGGCCACTTTCGATCCATCATACATAACTTCATTTCGCTATACCAATCGAACAAGATCGAAACGACAGTTCCACAAGTTAGCCCACCGAATATCAAGGGCTCTGAATCAAAGAAAATCTCTGCGGTTTGTATTTGAGGGTATTCAAATATAGCTTTTGATACTTGTGGAACATTTTGTAGGTCACAAAAATATTCACGACATGTATCGAGTTCCGCATCGACGTTAACACAGAGGTTTTCATTCTGGTCCCAAATGGCAGTTGGCCGAGATCTTAAGGTATGGTGCAATTCGGTGATTGCTTTAAAGAAACCACGCGAGTTGTTTAGCTGTCCTCCTAGCAAGAACTGCTTCATTATTGGCTATATTTCGTTACTCAACAGCAAGGCGGCACTTCTCATCAAACCAATCATTTTTGGGCGTAGTTTTCCCTTTACCGAAGAATATGCTGGGCAGCATCAACAACCGAGTTTTCCAACACTTCCTAGACACTGTTTACTTCTTTAGATTGGTTATAAGATCGCAAATTACCATTGTTGACAAGATCTTGATAATTTTTTTTGCATTTCCTCATTTATCAGATCTTCACAGAAAAATCGCGTTGTATATTCCCGTCCTCACATGTACAAAAATTTCCATCGTAGCTTTACAGTGACCAAATAATGGTCACTGCCTACGAATTTTGTTGACGACTGATAAGATCACACGTTTTGGATAACGTGACTCGCTCTTTTGAAATTAACATATGGCTAATTTAGCGTCGGGATGTTTTACGTGGATGTGTTCATATTTGGCAGTCCAACACAGATCTTTTTACCTGTGGCTTAATGAGAAATCCAACTCCAAGATTTCCGATGGCAACTTCACTGTGTAGCAACGTATAGTCTTGAGACACATGGTCCCCACTTTAAGGTCTTCAAGTTTCTTGGAGCGCTACGAGTTTCACCTGATACTCTTACATACATGTGATAAGGCCGTCAAACGTGACAGGTTTTCGAAGTGACTGCACGTTCCACGTGCCATTGTGCCAATCCTTGATCTCGTTTCCGGATACTTAAGTGAGGGGTCATTATTGATCTGGCGGTATCCGATTTTGTGGTTGTGTTGTATGGGTTTTATGTTACGTTCGAAATATTTTACGAAACTAGGATGCCCCACGCACAGACAACGCTTTAGTATCATTTTATGTTTTTGTGGACACGCCAATTAAAATATTCTTTTATCAATGTTATCTTGTAGCTTCCTACAAATATAATATCTAAATTTTCTTTGATGTTCCGATTAAAGGAAATAAAGGAAGAAAATATATATATATATATTAACATAGCATTATGTTTTCTATGTCCTTTGACTTTGTGGTATTGCCGGAATTTTTAATTTAATATTTTCTTGTTTGACATTCGAAAAAATTTTTGGATATCACTGCTATTTTAGAATACTTAAGACAAATATACATATATAATACATTAAAGTTTATAATTAATAGTGTATTAATAGTTTTGGTAAACCAAGAAAATGTGAAATGAAAACAAAATGCACAAAAACACACCTTATTTAGGGTGGCTACGGATTATATAATAATGACAATACGTGGTAATAAAGCCAAGTTAAATTAACAACAAGCTTCCATTGGTATGAGTCGAAGAAAAATAAGCTTATAGGTGAACAATTTTTTATTCAATTAAATAGAGTGTTGTGAATAACTGGACTGGGTAGGTAGCACCCAAGATCCTATCACAATTTGTTGCACCCAACGATATTTTCACCAATTTTTTGTAAAGCAGTTTGCCAATTCACGGGTCTCTCTCTTGATATATAATGTTCTCATTACATTGCACCATCCTGTTGAAACTACAAGTCGACTACACCAATATCTTGATATTTGGGTAATAAAAATTCATTGATTATTGCTCTAGAAGAAATACTGGCCGACGATATCACCTATACCCATAAAACGCACCAAACAGTGTTATTTTTCAGGATACATTGGAAGTTTATGAATCTCTTCTGGCTGTTCATCAGCCCGAAAACGACAATTTTCAGCCATAAAAAGAGCTTCATCGATGAACACAATTTTTCGATATTAAACAGAACAATTTGGAGCTGTTCCAACGCCTTTAAACCAAATTGATGGCGCAAAAGAAGGTAACCGAATTCAATTCTTGAACAAGCGGATAAATGGTTTTCAATGGTTTTGTGCTAAGATGCAAGGGATTTAAAATGATATAGGTAATTAAAACATAACCGAGTAGATCAAACGCTCGAATTAAACAGATGAACCAATTGAACTCACTGACATACAGCTCATACCAGGCTCGACGTAACAACCGATTGTTAAAATAAGGAACCACACTTTCTTGTAAGATTTGACGCAAATACACGCCATAGAGTGTGGGGCAACCGAGGTGAGTATCTCCTTGAATACTTGTTTGGAAATAATGTGTAGATATCGTTAACATATGAGAAATTATTAACAACTGGCATGTGCCTTAAAAAGCCTCTCTATCTGACCACTTACGCATTTCGTTCAATATAAACGCAGCAGCAAGAATTCAGAATTCCAAAACTAGCCGATTGAGATCTATACAAGTACAATTTAGGCATATATACCGACTACTTCAAGGAACACAGTCCTCAGTGGGACTAGAATGTAATTCAGTACAGCTGCATAGCTCAGTACACTCTGCTTATTAGAACAACTGTTATGTGACTCAAAAGGGCACTATCAAGGCGATCCTAAGGTGTAAAAGAACGCTGGAGCAACTATGTAAAAACGCAATTATAATAAGGGGGAATACAAAAATGCCTCGACTAAGTACAATCTTGATTTGAGGAGGTCCAATTAGGCAACCTCGACGAGTTTATAATTTATAGTAAACGATGGTCCAGATGAAGTGGTTTACACACCTCTCAGTAGGATAGAGTCTGTCAAAATAATTTTCATTCCTTACAAGGTAAGATGAATTTGATTCATTCAAACTATTTAAATCTCCTGGAGATGGTATTTTCTCATACCTCCTGCAGAAAGATATTGAGGTGATTCATCCTTATTAGGTTCAAATTATGGGGGCGATCTATACCTTTCACTCCTAAACTTTATCTTAGTTATCTTAGTCGAGTTGTTATCGTACGCGGTATACGTAGTAGCACTTAGCAGTCAAAATAGAAGCTGGTTCGAAGAGAGCGAGAACAGTTATCGCCTTAACACATTAAGTGAGATAGGTAATAGTCGATTTCAGCTTGAATAGTGATCAGCAGATGAGGAAAGAGATAGCACAACGAGCGAACCAACATCAGGAGAATCCAGCGAATGAATAAAAACTAGTTGGAAATACTACTTATACAGTGACGCATGGAAACATCTCGAATTATACTACACTGAATTTTATGCACCACTACATTGGCTGTTCGAGAATACCACTGATTTGTATATAACCTGTGCTAAATCACTATATCATCGGACAAGTTTTATTTAAACCACTGAGCGTTTAAGTTATGAAGTGAAGTGACAAGCGACTAGTCTTGAATTAAAAGAGAATAAATGAATTGTGTAATAAATTGTATGCACAAGACTAGTGTCATGGCCCACATACCAGTGGCAAGTGGCTAATCTTTCACAATTTAACGTTTGAAATAAAGAAAAGTGAAAGTTTTACTAAAGTGTGTTCGTTTTAATTTTGATCCACGTCCCAAAAATCAATGATCCGGATACGTGATATATCCTAGGCTAATCAAATAATTTGCTTGTATTAATTGGAGTATTTTAGAACTTTGACCCTGTCTTTGACCCTTCGAGGCTATAGACGAACCTATCTAAACAAACACTAGAAGCACGATATTTATTTCACCTTTGTCGTATCGAGTCAAAGCACTTCTCATACTTGACAAACCTGAGTTGAGGGTTTTAACCGGCTTCGTCGCAGAATCACATTATTTTCTTTAATAACTAAACGGAAGAAATTTGCACCCAACAAGAGAGATGCACACATCGCTCAAAGATATTATCAGGTTCATTGGGTGCCTAAAATTGAGTATAACTAAAAAAGGATTTAGCATACAAGATCTTTATGGGTCACAGTGCCTGTGGCGATTACGCCTACATGAACACAGTTGCGCTCCGAAGGGTTTTTGGCCTCGGTTCATATTTGTCGACGAAACCTGGATCTAGCATAGTTGCTGTACCAGAGACCAAAACGATGAACAGTCACACGTTTTTAAGAGCCTTCAAATGATTCGGCCTCTATTTCTTATTTCAAAATTCAAAGAAATTGTTCGGTAGCAACATTTTTGCTTCTAACGATGCGGCCATTATCCTTGAAATCATTTAATTCAAAAGTACGACAAATGTTAAAGAACAATAAATCTAATAGAAAAATAAGATGGTGGTAAACTTAGATGTGTTTTGTTAAACATTATAATATATATATATATATATATATATATATATATATATATATATATATATATATATATATATATATATATATATATATATATATATATATATATACATATATATATACATATATACATATATATATATATATATATATATATATATATATATATATATATATATATATATATATATATATATATATATATATATATATATATATATATATATATATATATATATATCTTGTGTTGTCTTGAGGTACTTCATTAAAACATATCGCAGAACGTGCCTTTCTTTTATGAAAACTGTTCTCTAAAATTGAAATAAAGAAATATGTTCCTATATATGGTACAACACAAGATCTTTCATAGTACTTGCGAAGAATAATACAAAGAAAAAAATTGGATCAGTGACCGGTTTTAAAATATCATGTAATCCAGTATCTCTTTTATAAAGAAACCACGCCAATTCCGTTACAGTTGCGGAGCAGTTGAACAAATCTTTTCTGAATAAAACAGTACTATCGAACGATAAAGTCCAAGATTATCCAAATTACTTCAAAGTGAGCTTATATTTAAGTACCAATGCTTAACCATTCGATTTCATCTGATTGAAACTTTAATTATAGTTCATTTTCCCAACGGCCTAATAATAAATGTTGCACTAATTATAGCTTTGGAACATATATGTGAGCCCAATGGTATTCTTGGAGGTCAAAAAATGTCCGCCAATACTCTCTCATAAATGTGATTAGGTAGTCAAACAATTATTTTTAAAATGAAAGCACATTCTACGTTAGTAACAGTAATAATTTGATTACAGGTTAACCAAGGAAAAGTATTCCTACCACAAGCTTTAGTTGCTTAGTCACAAGGAACTGAAATGTTATTTTTTACTTATAGTAACGTTATTAGACAGAGATAATCATACCAAACCAAAGTGATTACGAAACAAATATAGAAAATTCAAAACGTATAACTATCACGACAAAAAATCTAAATAAAGAGTGTTGTTTTTAGAGTTGAACAACTTTGAGTTGGCAGCACTGCTTTTGAATAGACTTACATCAGAGCAACGCTTGCAAATTGTTGAAATTTTTTATCAAAATAATAGTTCTGTTCGTCATACTTATCGTGCACTTCGTCCATCTTATGGCGTACATAATGATCCTTCAGAACGGCTAATTCAACAATGGCGTACATAATGGTCCTTCAGAACGGCTAATATAACAATAGATCGTTTTTGAACCTAGTTTATTCTTAATGATAATGTGCATCCAATGAGACGTTTAAAGTGCGCACTGAAGAAGCTGTAGCAGCTGTACAGGAAAGCATTGAAATAGATCCAAATCAATCAATTTGTCGCCGTTCTCAGCAACTGGCGTTATGTACTTTCACTTTATGGAATATTTTATGAAAGGATCTACGTTTAAAAGCTTTCAAGATTCAACTTGTGAATAGGAATTAAATAAGCTGAATTGCCGTATTTGGAGTAAGGATAAGCTTTTGTTCCAATACCATTACATCCACATACAATTACTGTTTGGTGCTCTTTATGGGCTGGTGAAGCCATTGGTCTATGTGTCTTCAAAAACGATGATGGTCAGAATGTTACTGTCAATGTTGAGCGGTATAGGAACATGATTAGAAATTTTTTCGTACCTCGATTAGCTTGATTTACTCAAAGAAACTTTTGATGAAAGTATAATTTCACATAATGGTCCAGTTCCCAAGTTGCGCAGTGATTAAAGCTGTGTCAAATGAAGCGGGAGGTACCGGATTCGAAACCCGATAGGAGCAGGATGCAAAGAGATTTTTCACCATCGATCGTTTGGGCGGTGCGATCGATGGTGTGAATGAACACATCTGAGACTCCCTGATTGGTTTATAATACATGGACCATCCCATGTTCCATGTCAGTATACCTGGCATAGAGGCTGGCGTAGAGCTCGTGTATGTGCAAATGGTTTACACGTAAAAAATGGAACCTATAGCCGAACGCCAAGTTAAAGTGGAATGTCACAATGGGCCAATTAAGCATGAGTAACGGATTACACAAAAAAACTGGTCCAATTATTCGCCACTAAGATCGTGTGATTTAATTCCATTGGATTATTTTCTTTGGTGGTATTTTCTTTGGTAAAGTTAGTTGTTATCTGGAAATCAATATTCGAACAGTTTTTGGCGAAATACGGCCGAAAATGCTCCAAAAAGTCTGTGAAAATTGGTGTTCCAGATTTCCGTAGTGCCCCATGGCCGAAATCATAATTAAACATTAATGGAATAAAATGTTCTATCAAAAACAGACCGTTTCATTGATATTAACAATATATTTCTTTCTTTTATTATGATTTAAACTTGTGCAACTGTAAAAACACCCTGTAAAACCCAATACGTAATTCACTATAATCACGAGCTGTGAACATGGTCAGTATAACATTTATATGTAGCCGGTTAATCTTTAACATTTAATTAGGTGCCAACTTAAGTTGCAATAATAATCATTTAATTCAAGTTAATTAATAATAATGGGATATGTAAGATTCAATTCAAGCGGGCATTAAAGCTGTTGCATCCCATACCATATGAATTAACAATGACAACCACAGAGTTATACTCATGTGCCCTACGGCTAGTGTGCACACTGGAGTAGAGTGAAGTCACTAAGAAACACATTAAAGTAGTGGATGCACGCTGGATGGATCTGGAGAAGATCACCTACTGGCATAGAATTCTCGGTTTACGGCAGGCAAAAAATGTATTTCACTTTCGACGTATCCATACAAATATCGTCCAGAAATATTATCAAGGGTCTATTAAGAAATAAATTCGAATTTATTTCTTAATAGACCACCAGGTTCATTGGAAGGCTGAATATCGGTTAACTAAGAAAGGATTTAGCATAAAATATCCTTATGTCGCAGTACTTGTGGCGATCACGACCACTTGACTACACTAGCAATCCAAAAGGTTTTTGGTTTCGATTCGTTGTCACCTTAAGTTGGAATAATGATAATAATAAAAATTTAAGTTAATTAATAATAATGGAATATATAATTAAGATCCAATTAAAATAATTACGCATTAATAAAATTATAAAAGGTAAAACATCTCCCAAGTAAGTAAGCAGTGTGAAGCCTCCAAATAAAATCATAAATTAGTTTGGAAATTTGATTAATTATTTATAGATTAAAAATGAAACTTTGATTACTTTAAGAAACAAGTATAACGATGCCGTTGTTAAATTTTGCCATTCAATTTCATTTATAGAGGTTTATTAGAGGTTTGCAGTAGGTATTCTAAACTAATTTATACTCATTAAAATTTAAGATACAACCAACATGTTTAGTTTGCGAATTACAAATTAGATTGACCTCAGATTTTAAAAAAAACTATTACGTCATACCAAGTAATTAAAATATTTGCACATTTTTAATCAGTAAATGGTAGATTGAATTAAAGTATGATTAATACTACAATTATAATTGCAATCCAATCACGTTAATCGGTGGTTTAATAAATGGTTTTCTTTGTATGCTCGATTTACTTCATACGAATTGTAATAAATACCTTAATTGTGTTTTTGGAAAATTAACAACTCGTCATCTTTTTTTGTTTTTTTTTAAACGTAACAAGTGTTTGTTGCACATAAACAACGAAAACTATTATGAACCTATACAAATATCAAACCATGTATTCAATCGGAAATGATAATAAAAACAAATCAATCTGCCACTTTGACCTCATATTACTATTTAATAATACGAGTATGTGTACAAACCGACATCGCAATAAACATATACACAAAGTTACTTCTCGAACAGATAAAACAGGAACACGAACACACACACATATATACACAAATAATTTAACATAATCCGTTTTTATTGTAAACCAGCTAAGTAGCAAGTATTTACTTACAATACAACTTGATTTCTTGTTTTCTAAACACGAGATTGTACACACAGAGTAAACATGAAATCTGTATATCGATTTTAGCTATGAATTCGGACAAAACAGATTTTCATCAAAATTCTAAAAATATGTTAAGATTATTTTCTTGGGATGAACGAGAAGGAATATCAACGTAACTTTTGACACCGATTTATCTCAAATTTTAATTTTTATACAAATAATAAAATTTGTATTATAAAGACGTAATTCGTTCACAATATTTATTCCATAATTGGCAATTTGTCCATGAAATTTATTTATAGTTCGTTTTTTGTTCACAGACTATAATCAAGTGTAAAAATACAAAATTCACTATTTAATGTAGACAGTAGAGTTTTGGAATAAAATATGTCAAATATCAAAAGTGTCACCGAATCCGTAGAACATACAGGTATCCGTAGAATAATATTTTTAAATTTGTTTGCATTATTAAACTTACAGCAGGCAATCTTATAAATGATTAATAGATTTATGGAATAAACACTAATTTAAATATTTTTTTATACAACACAAAAAAAATGTAAATCAAAAGTAACAACTCGTTAAACTTCTTCGTAACGAATATAAAAAGAAACTAAAAAAATTATATTGAAATGTATTTGTTGATGAATCAACGCGAATCACGCAAAAAATTGTAATGAATTTAAGATGTTGTTGGTAAGAAATTAGTACATTGTAAAATGAAAATATGTAAAATATAATATAAGTCTGATCGTATAATACGAAACGTGACAGTCAAATGTGGTCACATTTATGTCCCCGATCGTGAATATGTTCATTTTGCATCTCATCCCTATTCAAAGCTTGTAACTTTCGCTTAAACATTGGGATAGAATAATCTGCAAAAACGCCCAACTCCGATCAAATCAAAAAATGTATTGCATCTACTTAACCTTCGCGTCGGCAACTCATATTTTCGAGCCCATTGACTTACATGTGTGAAGATTTATTTTTCTGTGTATTAGTGTGTATAATTAGTTATCCGTTGACAGGTCAAATTTATACTGGCAAAGTTGGAAATACCAGAGAGAAAGGATTTCCAAGGATTTACTTAGATACTATAAAATACATGAAGGAATATCACAACGGATATTTTTTTTACCACTGTATTATTAGCCGACACGCTGCTAAGTTGGAAGCTGTCGATTGTAGGAACCATGAAAAAAATAAGACATGTCTGCCAACTGAATTTAGGGCTCCATCATGACGAGAAGTTTTGTCGTCTAATTTCTGCTTTGGTGAAAATAAAACTATTTGTTCCTTTGTGCCTAAAAAGAAAGGGTATAGGTTTGCTCTCTACCATGCATTATGATGATAAATTTACTGAAATAATAAAGAAACCCGACATTATACAATTTTTGGATAAAGCAGCTCTTGCGCCATACATAATGTTCGCCCTGCACCCAATTAAAACTAAATTTAAAAAATATATATATATGCTGAAAATAATCCATCACATGTTACGGCAAAAAGTTATTATAATTCTTTTGTTTCTCCTTAGTACTTATTATAATAATTGCTATCGTAACTTTTACTATTTTTAGGTCGACGTCGGGAATATATTGGATACTAGCCGAGAATAAATACCGTCCAGTGACAAGAAATAGGGCTCAAATCCACGAACGGCCGCCTACTTTCCGACTAAAATGGCAATTGAATGTATGCTGGGATATATAGTGTTATATCCCAATACAAATGAATTTGTGACGGACAGATGATCAAGGTTATTCAAAAATAAAAGGAAACTGCTTCATCTACTATCAAGAAGCAAATAAAAGGAAACGGGTGACCAGAAAGATTTGTGTAGAATGTAGGTAGCCAGTCTTGAGCATAGTCTCACATAAACAAAATGTGAAACTTGCTACAAAAAATAATTTTAAAAGTAATAATAAAGAAAATTTTGAATATATGTAATATTTGTCTTTTACTTACTCTTATAAATAATCCTACATTTGCACTTCCAATTCAGATCACTAAAGCACTATTATACATTTTCATATAAAAAGCGTGAAAATAAATTTCTTACAAATGTAAATCCTGGCCAATTGATCAAAAAATCGACTTGCTCTAAAAACTGTCAAAAAACAAAAAAATATAATACTTTTTGTATTTTCCAATCAAACTCCAAAATTAGACACTGACTAACAATTTTTTCCAGTTAGAATAAAATGCGACGAAATTATTCAAAACCGAAAATTGAGATTATTACATTTGTAAATCCTAAGTATTTACTTATGTGAATCCAATTCGATAATCTTACAAACCATGATTTAACCGGCCAAATGGCGCAGTGGTTAAAGCAGCAGCAATTGGAGCGGGAGGTACGGGATCGTATTCCGATAAATGGATTTGCAATGTGCAGATGGTTCTGCGTAAATCGGACCTATCGTCCTCGTATGTCCTCGATTTGACTGTGTCATTTCGTAAAGTAGGACGTAAATATGCAAATCGCGAAAGAGTTGAGGGAGCCTTGAGCCCCAAAACAGGCTGCAAACAGACAGACTATGATTTTTCCTATGAGTAAAAAATTAACGAAATCTTAATTTGTCAGTTGTGATAATTCTTGATGAGTTGATGACACTTAACGTTAACGTTTTCCGCCGATGATAATTAAGTCAATATTGTAAAAATAAGTTATTTAACGCGGCGACTCGGATATGAACTTTATAGCATCATGTTGAGTTGATCTAGGAACAATGGAAGTTGGGAAGGAACTCTGGCTATATAGAGACAATGATTGACAACTCTATCACTGCACTTCAATGCAGTTAGATCAAAAACCGGGCCACCAATTTAATCTCCAGTTATTTTCAAATAGCATTTTTTAATAATCATCGAACACATCAAAAGTTACTACTGTATTACCTTTACATTATGCTGATACTATACTTATTAGCTCCAAAGATTATGTAATTTTATATAGCATCATAAAACAATATCATATTTTGATTTAAATGTAAGGGCAGGAATATAGTTATCAACAATAAAACAACCCTGCTGTTATTAAAACTAAACCATAAATAATGGTTGTTTATTGAATTTCACCGGTTCTAGTTCAATGGTTAAGAAAGATTCTTATCATGGAGTTTCTCATCACGCCGCGGTCTTATGCTCACAACTGAATGTCACAAATAAGAACAGTCTATTAAAATATTTGCAATTAATTTTAGTGTTCGATAAAGGGGCTGCGCTGTCCTTTATTCTTTTGAAAGTCACGTTGAAATAAATATTTCGTGAAATTATGAACCTCAATTCCACATTTTATTTCTATAATCTACGTCCACTTCTTAAATCGTAACAACTGATGCTGATACTAAAATTGTACTCAATAATGTTTGGATGCGTTGAGATGGATACGATATATGACTTTTAACATTCGATAGTAGAATTATTAATTTGATATATTGAGAAATTTAATGCAAATTTGCTGTTAGTGACGATGAAGTCGAGTAGAAACCGATCTGACATCGTCAATATTTCTTTAAAACAGTATGTATGAAAATCTGGCTCGTGATCGAAAACGATGTTGTCAGATTGTCGACACGCTAAGGGGCAGCAACTGCCAGTTAACTTCTGTATTATAATTATTATTATTATTGTAATATTAAGAATATTCTCTTAGTCATTAGTTCTCCATATATTAGTATTTAATTAAGCTCTTATGGATAAGAAAGCCCTTTGGTTATTAATACGTACATGAAACACGTGTTATCTGAATCACTAGTTTTTGGAAATCAAATTATATCTAAATAAATCTTAAATTATTTAGTTGTTTTGGAAATTTTTCAAATATAAAAAATGAAAATCAATAATACGAATATTATATAGCATAACATAATTTTCGCCATGAAAATTGAATCAATATAAAAGACAAAACTAAAATAGAGAATTACAAAATACAATTTTCGTTAATAAAAATTAAATTTTCCAATTTTCCACTGTGGTACAGAAATAGGGTAGTTAGTAGTATAATAGAAGAAAGATAAATGGAAAATCAAAATAAAATATACCATTATAGTTGTTCAATATAATACAATTAATTAAATAAAGTTAGTTTTTATAGATTTTTGCTCTTTACGATGCCTCTAAAGAAAGTGTGTAATGCTTTTAAAAATATCAAATAATATTGTCTTTAGATATCGTTATATTTTAACTGGTATAGTTTGCAACAAAAAACAATGAAATATTATTCGACAACTGCTTAAAAATAAAGTGATACTTTAGGTTGTCATTTTTATATCTTTGTGTATATATCAGATCAAACCTGCTAATCTTATAATAATATAAGTATGATATTTCAGCTCAGTTATCAGTCTTATATTACCGTAAACAAGCTCAAAAACAAATTTACTCTCTTATAAGTTGACCAAATTTTATATAAGTGTCCTGACTCAACCATATAATTAAGCTAATTTCGTTAACGATGTTGCTGCTTGCAAGATAGTAACTATTCTGGTTTACAAGAAGTACTTGAATAAAAATAATGAATTCCTTGAGGTACTCCTTATATATCTCGCCATTTAGTTATCTATAAATACAACTCGCTTTCCATCATCTATAGAGTCATTCAATAAGTTCGTAGGATAACACATAAATGGCGTTACTAGAATTTTTTCATAAGATTGTTATTTAGTAAACTAACCTTCAAACGATCATGTATAAATATGACAGCAAACGTGCTTGATTTGTGAGTTATAGCATGTTGTATGAAGCAACTTTATTTTTTGAAAAAAAAAATGGAAAAAATTATATTTCGAGTTTTAAGCAATGCTATATTTTTTGATGACAAAAAATACAAGGAAACCAAACAATGACGTGATAAACATTATCCGAACTCTGCTCCTTCGAGACAAATGGTAGAGAAGTGGATTACTGAATTTAAATGTGGTTGTACCAGCACAAATGATGCAAAGCGCATTCGACGTCCAAATGAGACTGTTATTCCAGAGAACATCAAAAAAATTCACAAATTGAACGATCGCAGCAAATTGAAGGTGCACAGGCTAACTGACATTCTAAAGATATCGGTTGGTAGTGACGAACTGCGTGAGCTTACAGTCGACCAAAAACAATCGAGGTTTCAAAGGAGTGTTTGGCGCTGTAAACCAAAATAAAGTGGAATTCTACCGTCGATAGATTCACAATTATACACCAAAATCCAAAAGATAGTCAGCTGAGTGGACAGTAGTCGTCGAACCGAACCAAAACAGCAAAGACGCTCATTTTCATTCTGATTTGAAAAATAATTATATTAATTGAAATTTAATCATTTTTCTTACTTCAACTTTTGTCAAAGAAAAACGGTTTATATTATATTCTTATAGAAAAATTCACCAAATTTAAACATTGCAACACCTGTAAACTATTATAGAATTAGAATGTATACTCTCATGTTGGAGTTAATAGCGAAGAATATTAAAATTCGATGTGATAACTTAATTATTTTAGATTTAGGTTTAACTATATGCCCAATAGAATAATCATAATTAGAGAGTCTATATTCAATAAGGGAGAGATACATTCGACCATTTTCGTCGATACATTTTTTAGTTTCCCTGTAAAAATCTACTTGAAGAGTCTGCTTTGTAAATTCTTCTTACTATATACAGTTTCGTACTGAACAACCGGAATAAGATGTTGTTTTAAAGTGTTGCACTTTTACGGAAGACGACATGAAATTAAAAACTATTGGGCATCTCCGTGTCGAACACCATAATTAATTGCAAATGTGCTAGATAACCAGCTCTTTGCCAAACCACTGTAACTAGGGTTCAGTCATTTTACATATGCATGCGTATAATATTGATAGTATTGCCATAGAGTATAGCTTTGGCTTGACGATAAAACAAATATAGTTCTTAAAATTAATTTTATGATCTTAAATTGAATTTTGCATTTCAAAAAATGTTCATACCTTAAATTAAATTGTTGTATTAACAGAATTTTTCATAATTTAGAATTTTAAAAAGCGTACTACTACCAATATTTAATTTTCTAGAGCACACGTCAGAAAACAATAAATTGAATAATTATTTGAAACATCGATTGAAGTGATCCAACCACATTTTCCACGAAGTAAAATTATGTTTCAATTTATTATGGGTTTTAAGGATAATTACTTATAGTACCAAAACTGACCAAATTATGTTTGTATTTTGAATTTGCTATGTAATATTGCACTGTTATTTCAAATTATGCTCCAATTAATTATCCTGTCAAAACATAGCATACCTCAATTGATCGAATCGCAGGATTATTTGCTTTATTTGAATTATTGGAAGTTTACCATTCCCGAATTAAAGGAGTTTCATAGTAAAAGGGATAACCATATAAGTGATCCTTCTCAGAATGTAAGCCAGTTCCTTGTATACTAGGCAAAGCAGAGTGATCGTAATAATTTTAGCATTTCAAGCGATCATTTAAAGAGTTTGTTTTAAAGCGATCAGCTTTTTTTGGGACATAACTTCGATAAACTAATGGAATAATGTTGTAACTTAAGTTGACTTAACCTTACAGTTCACTTAAGCTGAATTCATACTTCAATTTCTTCGTGCATTCATTCAGTCAAACAACTTTTTCGGCCAATCGTAGTAATCCAAAATGACAATTTTATGTTCCTACATTTTGTCGCAAGAAATAGTTTAACTTTAACTTTTTGTCTAAACGAACATTGAGTAAAAGAGACAACATGACACCAGAACGAAACAGAAGCAAATAACAGAGATTATTATTCGGAAACAAATACATATAATGTGTACGTGCGTGCCAATGGGATTAATTTATTTTAGTTACTGACAAAATCTTTTCGAGATTCGTTCTGAAACTTTAGCATAGTATGAATCGTCAAAACCAAATTTCCGAACGAATGAATGCATGGATGAACGAAGAAATCGAAATATAAACTCAGCTTTAGTTACCCTTTCGAATATCAAAAATCTTTGAATTAATGCAGTCAGTCCAAGTAAATAATTTTATTTTAATATCAACAAGATATTTTTGAATTTCTTCATTGATCTTTAGCGAACATCTCTACGATCTATATTTGACAATTTATGTGATTACAGATCGTGATTTTAGACACATTAATTATAACAGAAGATGCCAAGTGTCGAGTACCGCCCCGATATTGACTTAAAGATTTGATATTATTTTTGTCAATATCCTGATTCTGAATGAGAGTTACCTTGATAGGAGTGTTATTCGATCACGTAACTTTTTAAAAAAATAATGCGATTTGTGGTCATTGCTGAGTAGTTGTTTCCTCACAACTAGCCAGCCATCATTCTTTATTTATGATAAAAACGAGAAATGATAACTTAAAAAGTTGTAATATGTGATTTTGAATTTGTACAAATAAATTAATTGATTCTCACTATTTTTGATCACTGTTCCAAATTTACAGATTTTGTTAGCTGGTTTGTAATATATCCAATATATCACTTTTCCTATATCACTATCCAATATATCACTATTCACTATTGCGCTGTGCAAGAAATCATAATGTATTGGAAATGTTTAGAAATTCAATTTGAATAATGTTCTACTTAGCTAAATATTTCTAATATAAGATGTAGCGCACCTCGTTTTGAAGATGCTAACAAAACAGAATTGGAAGAGGAATACCATCAACTCAGAAGGAATTCTGTGAAATTGGAAATTGTATATGTTAAAATAAATCAAAGCTTTTTACAATTTATTACAATTGGGATTTCATTTGTCAAATTAAATTCATTTAAAGGCATAAGTGAATGTTATAAACAAGGAGTGTCTCATTATTTACTGATACATGTTAATCTGATATATAAATTTTAATATAGAACTGGAAAAGGCTTTTTACAATGTGGAGTTGTAATGAAATTCGGTATATTGGGGTTGTATGACCAGCGAGTACGAATTTGGATACAACATAATAAATATTCAATACATGTTTATGTAACATTGTTTATTGGGACTAGACTTCTGTCACCCACACAGTTTTTAGTTTATGGTTTTGTTCGAACACAATAAATAAAAATAATAAAAAGTAAATAAAATAACCATTTTAAAATAAATATAAATCATATTTCTATAGAGATATATTTTAAAACTCTATTCCTAAAAGTTTTATATATTTCAATATGTACTAAGTGTAAAATAATACGAATTAATATTTGGCTATAAATAAGATAAATCAATGCTTATAGTAAATTATGTATAACATACAGATATACAAATAAACTTTAAAATGGATAAGACGTACAATAGTTGTCAATCAATAATATTTATGTTTAACTAAATCAGCCTTTTATAAATGTATATGCCTACATAAAAAAAATGATAATAATTAAAAATAAATATTTTTACTACGTATTATACAAAAAGTGTTTCTTATATTTTATTATATGTCTTATGTTATTAAAATGTATTGTTTATTGTGAAACTATATCGGATCGATGCCCAGATAAATGTGCTTGCCTTGGAGGATATGTTGATTGTTCCAAAAAAAATCTTTCATCTGTCCCAGTCATACCGCTATGGGTTGATCATTTGTAAGTAGTATATTAACTAAAATGTCTTTTAAAACTAATGTTTCTAAGATACGTTATTACATAATAATAAATTTACTTAACATTTATTTTTATATTTGTAATTGCAGAGAGCTGTCAAATAACAAATTGAAAGCTGATGATATTAAACGGTCTATAGCCAATTTACCAAAATTATCGAAATTGTAAGTGTTTTGTAAATGCTGTTGGGCTTTTATTCTATTTGAATCTATATAATAGGTCAAACGATCTTATACTAAATCTAACTACAACATCCATTTAGCTGGGATCTTCTATCCGCAACATAACAACCTTACTAAAAAAATGTTCGTTAATTCTGTATTTCACTATGTTTATTGATTCATGTGTATTGAAAGAAGTTTATTAAAACCAATAAGTTATGGTTCATTTCTTAAACTAGATCATACCTGAAATAATATTTTCCAGCCAATTTTAATGTTTCCCGATAATTGGTATCGAACAATGAAATGTTCGATGCCAATTATCGGGAAACACCTTTGATACGTTACCTTTGATTTCTAATTAATACTTAAAGATAACGTTTGCAAAACCTTTAAAAAAATAATAAAAATAAACGGCGTTCGACAAACAGTTTGACTGACTCAATATTTGTATAAGATTGTTTAATCAAACAAACTTGTTCATACTTATATGTATGTAATTAATAATTACCACTTACACATAATTATTGAATTTAAAATAAATTTTATTTTTCCAGAAATATTGAGAACAATGATCTTGACAAGATTCCAAATTTTAATAATTTACCATCGATTAAATCGTTATCACTGGCCTATAATCAAATTCAGCTTTTTAACAGGACATCGTTGCAAAATTTATTGAATTTAAAATTTTTAGATTTAAAGAATAATAATTTAAAGATATTGTTAGAAAATTCATTTTCACCAAAAAATCGTTTAACAAAACTGTAAGTCGAGTTGCATTAATCTGTTATTTTTAATTAATTTATATATTTTTCGTACTACATAGATTTTTGAATGGAAATCAAATTAATATTATTGATGATGCAGCTTTTAGAAACATGACCCAACTACAAGAACTACGACTTGGTATGAATAAACTATTAGAAGTTCCGAAAGAGGCTCTAAAATATTCAAATAATTTAAAAAAATTGTAGGTTTTATTTATCCATAAAATAGTTATAGTATTTAAATTATAATGCAATATTTGTTTTTGTTACAGGGAATTAAATAATAACGAAATTTATGAATTGAATAGTTTTAGTTTTCAAAATCTCAACAAATTAAAAATATTAAAATTAAGGAAGAATAAAATTGAAAAAGTTTTCAGCGATTCATTTTATGGATTGAACAATTTAAATATTTTGTAAGTATAAACTTTTATGTTATTTAATCATATATGTACGTTTATTATTGTATACAATTCCTTTATCTTTATTTATTTTGTCTTATCGTTCGAAAACTTCATTGGTATCACAAACAGTGCGAATTTATTTATATCAAAGTTCCAATTTCAGCTGCTTTCCGAATCTTAAAAAATTAAGTTTACATCAAATTGTCTAAGTAGGTTGAGTATATATATTTTTCATTGGCAGATGATATTGTAATAATAAAATTACTCATAATCAACCCAATATTAAATAAACCATGGTCTTAGAGAATGCTATACTACCAAAACAATAATTTTTATCGGGTGAACATTTTTAAATCAATCATTATTTTACTGATTAAATTTTATGACGTTTAGTTGTTTATATATTATATGACATGTTTATATAGTCAACGCAAAACATATCTTTATACAACCAACTATGTAATTTCATAGCAACGTTTTTAACTCAAAAGGTTAAATTAAAAATTTGTTTATTATAAGTAGCAACTTGGACGAAAATAATATCGTTACGGTAATTTTCTGTCTTAAGAATCAAAGTATCTTTCTGAATCGTATGGAAGTTAATAAAACTGCATCTTGATTGCTATACTATTCAGCTACTAAAGCATCAAATATGTCTACAAGTTAGTCCCTAAGCTATAAGTTAGTCCCTAAATTTCTGAGGATTTTAAAAACTTTCGATGATTATGCAAATATCATGAAATTCTATAAATGTCATGAAAGTTGTTATATAAATATCACTCAAACTATCATGATATAATAATTTGTTGTTATAACTGTCATGATAGTAAAATCATGGTGATAGTGGTAAATTACATAGAGATATCTGTCGTCCAAAGGTAAACCCATCTTATATAAGAGTTTTTTTTAGCTTTGTATGTGTTATAATAATTTTCGCAATTCAAGGACATCGGGTTCGAATACCGATAGAGGCAGGATGCAAAAAAGGATTTTCACCATCGATCGTTTGGGCGGTGCGATCGGTGGTGGTAATGAACACATCTGGATCCCCTGTTGAGTATAGAATCCATGGGTCGTCCCACCGTCCATGTCAGTACTATAGTATAAGATGACATGAAGCTATGCAATGCGCAGATTGCTCTACGTAAATCGGACCTTCACAACAGACTGCCGACGATTTAAGTGTGCGATAGCAGCCACCCAACTAAAAAAACAAAACAAAGGACATTAAAATCAACATAAATGCTCGCGATTCTGTTTATTATTTACGGTAAAATACGTATCTCGAGATAGGCTGTTTTGCTTCTCGGCCACAGATATTATGTACCTACAATGATTTAGGTTGATAATGAAAACTGTCGAGAAATCACGAATTTCACAGGTGTGTCTTCTATAGTATTGACTAATAAACAGTTAATCGTTTTATTACCCATAATACATTTAAACATTTTCAATTCTCTTCGTGAGCTAGCCTCATCTAATTCAAGTGCCTTTTTTACATACTCATTCAAGGCTTGTCACTAATAAAATAATATACTTGTAAATTTTTTGACAGTGAATTTTAGTACTTTTGACACTTTAAAATACCGAATTTCAAATTCTAATTTCTGAAATACCAGTAAATCATAATGTTTTGTTAAGGGAGTAAAACTACTGGATCACTAACTATCGATAGATAGCATATTGGATATTGCAGAATTCTTTCGATTTCTGTTTAAGATTGCTAAATCTAGAAGTAATCTATCTTTCGTATTTACTAATATCTAATATTTTGAGGGAATTACCAATAAGGATAAAAGTTAAATTATTTACTAAAATATTATTGCCTTGTTCTTATTTATTAACAAATTAATCGTGTTAAATGTATGATTCGACAGTGGTTGTTTAAGTTCTAATATATTGGACTAATCAATTGTAACACAAATCTCAATTTTTCTACTATTAGCAAAACCAAGCGGAGCTCATAATAAATCCTACATCTTGCATAGTACTGTTTTTGAGATTGAAAATATGGAGAACCCAAGTACCTGTGGGTTTGCATGTTAATACCAACTAAAAGTGGAAAAACTGAATTCAATGGGATTCTTAAGCACGTTCTTAAATCTCTTCTTCGTATTGAAATTATGATTTTAGTCCGATTCAAATCTCAGTTTCGATCATACAAGTTTTCACGTGATATTTGTCCATCTTTACTTAGTCAACGGTTCCGCCTCTCTCCGGCATCAGTCACCTCACATCTGCTCTTTCTTGTAGCAGATGGACTATCGTACCAAGTGAAACTAGTTTATCCGTCCTACAAGAATAAATATACAAGAAGTTATGAGTCACCATTGTTCAGATTAAAAAGTTGTGGCAACCTTAAGTCGCCCCTGATGCAAATACAACTGAACCAACAACTGAATTGTTCCCATAAATTAAATCAGTTCAAACACTTCTCAGGCTGATTTATGTATTCTCAAACCAGACTAAAGTCACTACTCTACTATACAACAGGGGGTTATATGTGAAAAATGACAAAAGCTAGGTTTTTGGAGCAGAATCTCCAAAATTCTCGAAACCGATACGTGTTACTAAAACCATTATTGAACGTGTTGCTATTGAACACATTAAACAGATGTAGTAGAGTCAAGATTCGCCACTTGCTTCTTTAGTGAATTGATTATTGTTAAGTGTTCTTTCTGTACTCAAATCAACTGATCTATTAAATGCAGTTTTTCGTATTCACTGACTTCTGTTTATTGATAATATCAACTGAAAAAAGATGAAACATAACTTCTTAAAAACAGAGGTGGTGTTTTCAATTCTGCACATTCTCTTGTAAATTAATTTGTTAAAAGCTAGCTACCACGTGATAATACCGTACATCAGTAGAAATCTGATCGCGGTCAGCGTACCATCAAATCCCATTTTTCAAGATTAAAGAAATATTATTTATTCTTTACAAAAACTGCTTCCAAAGTCGGCTTAGCTTACTGTTGAATAATTGTCCATATATCTCGATTTACCAATAAAAGATGTGTGTAGCAACGTTAAATGAGAAAAAAAAAATTTAAATTTTCTTCTTAAGAAGACCAATCTATTCTGTTTTAAACCTGACGAAGACAATTTATACCTCCTTAATGTGTTTCCGGACAACCATCGCTTCATCATTTCCATAGGCTACTACTTTTAAACCTCGCTCAAGTTCTAAAGCAGTAGATGTTGTAGTGTAATAGATGGATTAATATTTTCTTCTCGGTTCCTCGTCTTGCGCTATTTATTTGATTACCCGATTTCTTCTGGTTAATCCTTAAAGTGGACAATCCTGTTTTCATCAAACATATGGTTGGATAACTTCTAGTCTTTTCTTATAATATTTTATAATTTTATCAAAGGGTAGATCCGTGAGCATTCCCTAATAATATGTATCAGCTTTAAACACGCTATGAAGATTTTTTCCAACGAGGAAAGAATCATCGCTGAATTGTTAGTAATTCCTATTGCGTAGATACGGTCTGAGGAAACTGATTTATATTATTTGGCAAAACAATGAAACATCAGTAGGATCTGTTTGCGTAAAATGTCTTACATCGTCAGTTGATAATATTTTAGCGATGTGAAAAGCATGTTGGGTCATGTTCAGCTTGTTTCTCGATTTTTTCAGAACGAACTATCAAAGTATTTCCTATCACGTTTTTTGGTGTAATTCGCTATTTTTATATCTAATAAATATATTTAACTTCAAAATTTTAAATTACAGATAATTTAATAGATCATATTTTAATATTTCAGAGACTTGTCGTTAAATGATTTGATAACAATTGATAGTGATTACTTTAAAAATTTATCAAATCTTAAAGAATTAAATTTAGATGGAAACCAACTAACGTATATTTACGATGGGGCCTTCAACCATACACCTAATTTAGCGATATTGTAAGTAAATACAAATTTGTTTAAAAATTGTATAACAATTTATGTTCAATTTTCCGTACAGGACTTTAAGTAATAATAGGTTAACTATGAATGACGATAATATACGAAAATTTATTGCCTTAAAACAACTGACCGAACTATCTTTGAACACCAATCAAATAACAATAATACAGCAAAATATATTTTATGGGTTAAATAACATAAAACGTTTAGACTTGGGTAACAATAATATAACAACAATTCAAGCGGAAGCATTTCGGTTTATGGGTGGTCTAACCGAATTGGATATTTCATCATCAAATTTAGTATGCGACTGTAATATGGGACGCTTCTACAATTGGATGCGTTCAATTAATAGAGATTTATTTCGTATAGCTGCAAAATGTGAATTCCCACCTTCGTTAAATGGAAAATTATTAAAAGATTTGATTAATGATAATTTCACTTGTCACGATAATCTTCGACCGAAAATAATCGAAGAACCAAAAGGTCAAGTTGCAATTCGTGGTGGTAGCATAACATTAAATTGTGTTGCAGAATCGGCTACTAATTCAGGTATTTCAATAAGTTGGAAACAAGATAATATTGAACTAGATCCTAGTTATTATGTTATTTCATATAATAATTCGAACGAAATAAATAATACTCAAATAATATCAAAATTGGAATTAAAAAACATGCGAAATGAAAATGGTGGAAAATATCAATGCGGTGCGGCTAATGAATATGGTTCGGTGTATTCGAATAAAGTTAAAATTACAGTGGCAGCATATCCAATTTTTAGCAAAGTACCATCAAACGTTACCTTGGAATCGGGTAATACGGCAAGATTAGATTGTGCAGCTATTGGCGATCCACAGCCACAAATTGCTTGGCATAAAGACGGTGGAGACTTCCCGGCAGCTAGAGAACGTCGTATGCATGTTATGCCACAAGACGATGCATTTTATATAATTAATGCGAAAATTCTCGATCAAGGAATTTACACATGTACCGCAGAAAATTCAGTGGGTATTATTACAGCGAATGCTACATTGACCGTATATGAGCCACCCTCATTTGTCAAACTAATGGAAAATAAAGAAGTTACAACAAGTAAAAGTGTTGTACTAGAATGTATGGCTTCGGGATCACCACAACCGGAGCTGCGTTGGTTAAAAGATAATAGATCTATAGACACAACGGAACGACACTTTTTTGCGGCTGACAATCAACTATTAATAATTGTCAACGTACAATTTTCAGACGCTGGAAATTATTGCTGTGAAATAAGCAATACACTAGGCAATAACAGTGGAAATATAATATTATCTGTAAATCCTATAATTGTGTCTCATGTTTTTAATTTTAAGGATATGCTAGGTGTAGTTATAATCACAGTGTTTTGTTGTGCTGTTGTTACATCAATTGTTTGGGTTATAATTATATATCAAGCGAAAAAACGTTCATTTAACTATAACAATAATTTAAATGCTAATAATAATAATATTAATGTACCAACCGAGCTACAATATGAATGTGCACGTATTAATGAGACAAGTTTTGGTGAAAATAAAATCGATGCGCAGAAAAATTATCCAAGCATCCAGTATATGAGTCAGTCGTCACCTAACAATAATATTGCCAATATTGATGACGTTTGCGATGTTGACGATGATAATGAGAGTAATCCTTTAAATGTTAGTAAAAATGAAAATATTAAAATAACACCATTACTAAAGGCAACAACATCATCGTCATCGATCACAGTACAAATATCGCCTATTCACACTAATAATGATGTGACAGATCGGATTAATATCGATCATGATGGAAATTGTAGTGATACAAATGTTCAAGTAAATATAAATGGTATAAATTACACAAAAATGAATAATAATTTTCAAATAGAAAATAAGTTAAATCGTTTGGATAATTTTATGAACTGCAATAATAGTGGCACAACAAATAACAATATATTATGTTTACCAGGTAGTGGATCATTAGATTCAGTTCATAGTATAAAACAAAGTCTATAAAATATTTTATCGAAGAAATCTGTATAAAACAACAACAAAACACAATATTTATTTAACTTCCAAATTTAGCATACATAATATTATAATGATAATTATTTTAATTTTAGTAAAAGACTGATTTTTAATTACAGAACTTATTGTATTATTACAATTCTTATTTTTATTTATATTACATTATTTTTAGGCAGTTACAAAAATATACTTCTACATTACTACTCGTTGGTACCAAACACCTAGTTTGGTATTGTAAATATATTCGACAGTCGTGGTATAAATATTTTTTAGTTTTGTTTGAATATACTAAATCCACTAACGTGACTTATCAAAGTAGTTACTAGATTGTGAATCTTTATGCAAATACAATATGTATTTACTTATGTAGAATTAATTATTAACTATCAAAGCAAAGTCGGAAACACCCTCGTTTTGTGAATCGGAGCAGCATCTTATTGGATTGTTCAATCATTGGTTGGATAATACTAACAAGTAAAAGGAACAAGTGCCTTCCGAATTAAACGGCCATAAATTTATTAGTTCAATTTAGTCCCTTCATTTGCCACAGGCAAAGTATTAAAATTAATCATTAATCGCAAATACAAACAATAGTCACGCCACAATAGTGTTAATTAACAATAAATCGAAAAAAACATTTCGTTCAAAATATCCGTTATTCGATAGGACGTGCAACAAAGACCCACAACATATATGCAAAATACATCGAGTCCGGTTGCTAATGCCTGATGAGATGCCATATCGGAGTTCTAGTATAATTCCCACCTCCCTATGTAATAAATAAATGTGGAACTTAGAAAATAGCAAATGTATTAGAAAATTTTTGTATATCGTGTGTTGTCCTAAAGTTGCCCTAACATATTTTTTTCAATATCACCAGTATCATTTTAAAAACGTCATTGGGAGCAAACTCCCGAAATTTACATTCATATGTATGCTCATATTATAGTCTTACCTCTTCCAGTTTTGTTTAATACGATTTTAATACGATTATATATTTATACATTTCATATAAACTAAGGAAGTGTGCAATCTTGCACCGTTGCAATAAATGTTGCACCTACTCATAAATATAATTAATGATATCAAATAATCCAGCTTCAATCCCTGTTCATCATCTGGTATTTTTTCTTGAAAACATCATAGTTAGTTTACTATCCAAAAAAAAGACAATTTCGTCCATGAGCTAAATAACTTAAATCAATAAAATTTTACTTTCTATCCGATACCGCAATGTGGACAAGAATTTCGTAAATAAATATTGGCAAACCGTGCAATAATAGGTAATAAATAAACAAGGTGTCGAAGCTTTATCTTCTGATATCTAAATATCACCGACCTTCACCGACCTTTTTCAATTTTTTACATATTTTGAAATGATTCAATTTTCTAGTTACAATCGGGGTTAATTGTCATTGATGCTGCATTAAAATTGGCAATCATTTCTTTATTCCACGCTTGGTAATAAATATAAACTGATCTTGCTGTACCCCGAAAGATTTAAAATCTAGATTTTAAAGCAGTGTTTTTGAAACGATTATGAAAGTTTGTGCAATAATAATGTAATCGTACAAAATTTATTTATTCTGAAAGTGAGAAATACTTGTCTATGTTTGACGTAGAAAATTAGAATTTGCATAAAGATTAATAGTCTAGTAAGTACTTTAAAATGTGTATCGACTTATTTAAATTTTGGGTAGAATATTGTGAATTTAAATTTAGTATAAAATAATGAATAATAGCCGGTTTATTATTCCAATGATATATTACTAAACACGAGAAGTATTTTTTAATAATTAAACTTCATTAAATTAATCCAGTATTTTGGAATTCGTCATCGGGACAAAACCATAGGTCTTTCATTATTATATAATATATATTTTTGCAATAGTCTTTAAATTAAAATTACTATGTTAATCTCTAAGGTTATTTTAAGTTAGTTTATTTAATTCTTTTAAACTATCTAGACACATTTTTAAATGTTGTGTTTAAATTCTAGTTAAGGTTTTGTTAAAATTGTTACAGAACTTAATTAGACTGATGTTAAATCGAATTAAAGATGTTAGACGCTTTATTAGATTTAGTCAGAGAAATGGTATAGTGAGAATTATTTATAAGAAATATCTCATTAATATTTGATCTCTGATTAAGTTAAGATTTTTTAATACAATCCCGGTTTAATATTTCCCATAGGTCATAAATCATTATTAACTAAAAATTGCACATCTAACATTAGAATAAGAGTTAATAGCGAATACAAGCAAATCGGAACTTCCAACTAATTAATGGATGAAAAATGTAATAAATATTATTAATATTGGATTTAATAATTACTACTGTAGTGCCATTGCTATAATGCCAGACCATCTACCTTAATAAGGCATTAAAGTGCTATTAACTTTTGAGCTATATGAACAGAAAAATTATGTCTAATGTTAATGTAACAGTTTAATTTTATTTTAATTTATTAATATATAAGATAAAATATGTTTATAATTTAGTTTATTTTAAATTATATGATAAAAACAGTCAAGTGTGATAAGTGTTCTTAAAAATTGTATGTAGTTATATTAATTTAATTAAGTCAAAATAAGAATTTTGGGAGCTGTAATATAATCTAATTGTTTTAGTTTTTATTCAATATAACATAACGTCTTCCCTTTACATTTTGTATTCCCAATAATTATTTTAATTTATTTTAATTAATACTTTTACTATAAATTATTTAATTGGTTTGTAAGGATCAATGTGGCTTTCGATTCAATATATTTTTTTGCTGGATCGAAGTTCGTAACCATATAATTAAGCACAATTGCGCTAAAAATCAAATAACAGAAATAATCTAATAAAAATGATTTCGGATATAATTTGCTATTAGTAATATATCGCAAGTGAACTGAAATTCCCTAGTTTTTTTCTATATTGTATTTTACATTTTTAAATCCATCTGCAATCTATTCTACTTCAAGAGATGGTATTTCAACTTTTCTATATGTGTAGATTTTAGGCTGGCAATGGCGTGAAATAAAACGTTTAATAATAATTGTGAAAGTGTTGATAATCGAGATCAAACTCAGTAATAATGTTATATCAAAAGTGCTGTGGTTGGAGGCATCCATGTTTTGTAGATATTTCGAAGGAAACATAAGACCCTAGAATACCATCACAGTATCCAGAGCTTGTCGTAGGAGTCGACTAAATCTGTTTGGATCGTTCGGCTGACGACCCGCATCCATAAAAAGCAAGAAATGTTAAAAATATCAATAAACGAAAAAAAAACGGGCACCGCCAAAACAACAATGACCCTCCGCTTAAGTACACGGAAAGGAGATTGAGGATGGGCAAAAAACCTGGCGCGTTTGATCACATGTCTTATCACATGTATGAACGAGTATGGTTTGAACTTGTAGCGCTTCAAGAAATTCGATGGCCTAAAAGTGGTGACCGTGTGTTCCAAGGTTATACGTTGCTACACAGTGAAGATTACCTCGGAAATCTTATAGTTGAATTTCTCATTGGATCATAGATAAAACAGTCTGTACTGGACTTTTATGATCATTATCTGATTACTGCAAAGCTACGATGGAAATTTTCGTACAAGTCAGGGAAAACTGGAGAATATACAACGCGATTCTCCTGTGAAGGTCTGATAAATTAAGAAACGCAACGAAAATATCAAGATCATGTCAGTAATAGCAAGATCTTGTCAGTTACTAATCTGAAGAAATGAACAATGCCTGGGAAGTATTGAAAACCTCGGTTGTCGATGCTGCCCAGCACATTCTCGGCATGGTGAAAACTACGCCCAAAAATGATTGGTTTGATGAGGAGTGTTCGTCTTGCTGTTGGTCAACGCAATATAGCCCACAATGAACCGCCGACACGGTTTACAATTGCAAGAAGAATTAAAACAGTTCTTGTTAAGAGGCCAACTAAACGCTTTTGCCAGAAGAAGCGAGAATGGTGGAATGCTAAGGTCTTAAAAGTACAACAACTCAGCAATGAGCGCAATTCGCCAGGTTTCTTTAAAGGAATCACCGAATTGCACCATACCTTAAGATCTCGGTCAACTGCCATTCGGGACCAGGATGGAAACCTCTGTGTTAATCTATGCAGTACTCGATACATGGCGTGAACATTTCTCTGGCCTACTTAATGTTTCACATGTATCAAGCTATATTTGAAGACTCTCAAATAATGACCGTATCCTGCCTATTGAGGATCTATGATCATACAGAGAATAAAGAAAAATCGTTCACAAGGAGTTGATTGCATTGATTCAGAGCTCCTAATATTTGGATGGCTTACAACAGTTCCACAATCTGTTTTTTCGATCGGTATAGGGTAATGAAGTTATACCTGAATAATGGAAAGTGACTGAGTTATGTCCAATATCGGAGGATATTCCGACAGTCCAATCAACTTTTTGCATATAAAGAATGTGTGATTGGATTAAATGGCAACGCAATGAAAGAGATATTTAATCAAATGGAACCGTGTGCAACTTCCGTTGGTCTCAAAATCAAAGAGTTCACAAAAAATATCTCATCTCTGGTGTTAGAGACCACGACGCAAATGATTTCAGTAGTAGTAACCACACGTTTGAAGGAGTAATGAGATTGACGTACCTTGGATCTCTCATTACTCACGATACTAGTGTGGGAGAGGATATCAAGGTTCGCCTTGCCGGTGGCAATCGGGCTTTATATCCTCTTCGTCCACTTTTGAAATCCAAATATCTTGCAAATGCGGATAAGTTGAAATTGCACTGAGAATGAAAAATCATACTTTAAAATTCGAGAGAAAAATCATACGTGTGAGTGTGATATATGACCCAAACACGACGTTGATGGCACATACCGAATTCTGTTCAATCACGAGATCAGGAATTAATTGAAAATTCCTGATTTCGTGCATGAAATCTAAGGACAGCGAGTACGCTGGCCCGGTCACATTATGCGTACTGATCCGAACCGAATGATACAGCGATCTTTGAAGGGATAGCCGCCTTTCGGTAGACTAAGAGTTCACTGTCGCCGACGATGGCTCCACGGCATAGAAAAGGATCTTCTGGTTGCCTGCAACAGTATAAAGAGCTGGCTTGTGATTGAAACCGATGGAATTAGATTGTTGACACGTTACGTGCCAGATAGCTTGTAATAGCCGAATAAAATAAAATTATGTTATATAGATTATTGAGCACAAATTTTGGATAAGTAAACAAGGAAATTTAATTTATCCGGCATGCTTACTTTTATTAATATCCTAATATTTTACGATAATACAGCAAAAATAACCAAATAATAAAATTGCAATTCTGTGCCAAACCCAGTTGAATTCGCTGGAGTGACGATCCGTTTCTCTAAATTATTCGGATGTCACCCAAAATCCAAAAGACAAAATCCAAAAACAAGTTTTTGTAAAAATCCAAACGCTAAAATCCAAATAGAAAAAATACATCTGGGACAAAATCCAAACAGTAAAAATCCAAAAACGATGAAATCCAAATTTTTGATAAGTTTCATTTTATCTTGAATAGGTAAAGTTGGTACAGCGCCGAAAATAATATTACAAAAATATTTTTGTTTATTTTGATTCGAGATAAAATTATTAAAAACCAAGGTTTTGAAAACTGAGATTTTGAAACCCGGGATCTTGAAAACCGGGATTTTGGTTTCGTGATGCTCGTAGTATACTGCGCGACAAATTATTGGGTACACCTACATTTTAAGATTTATTATGTATTATTAAGACAATACGTGCTTTAAAACACATATGCATAGTTTATGAATCGGTTGTTATAAAATTTAGGAAATTCCAACCAATTATCAATGAACATTTAAAAGTATGTCGATAGATATTTCCAAAGTCCGATGTAATAAAGAAATTAGGTAGTCCAATAAAAAATATTTACGAAAAGTATTCTTTTTTGGGGTTATAGAATATATAGGTTAACCCTCTTAGTTCATCTTCATTGTTTTTAAATTTAAAAAACTAAACAAACAATAGCATATACCTACAATAAAACAGTTATTCGGGGGATGAAAAAATTTTTCCATATTTTTTACAAAGAATAAATGTACGCTTATATGCATATTTTGCGAGGGATGAATGAATGATAACTGGGTTTTTCCTTAATATCTTTCAAAAGCAATAAATTATTAACTGTATCTACGCTAGTTTTCTCCAATTGAACCCCGGTTACTTCTATAAACCATAAGTGCCGAAAGTATTTAAACAAGGGATATGTCCAAGAGATAAATGAACTCAAATTAATTAAGTGTTTATATTTTAAACCATTCCAGCTATTAAACAATAATCCAAAAAAAAATCCAAACTTTTTGAAAATATTTTCCGCGCGCGGAAAATATTTTCAAAAAGTTTGGATTTTTTTTTGGATTTTTTTTTTGGATTTTGTCTCTTTTGGATTTTGTCCCTTTTGGATTTTGTACGTTTGGATTTTTTCTCTTTTGGCTTTTGGGAATTTGGATTTTGGCTTTTGGATTATGTCTTTTGGATTTCGTCTTTCGGGATTATGATGCACAACCAAATTATTCCATAAATTAAAAATTTCAACAATAGTAAACCTTATTTCGAATACTGCATCCTACACCAATCTCCAGCATTATCAGAAAACGAAAACGTGATTAATAGGTAAACCTATAGTTTTTGACGTCCTCATTACATCTATGATAGTATTGGGTGGACCTAACGTGGGATATGGTTCGAATTAAAATTATTGCTGGTTCTTTCACTCCTAATGTCCTACCTGTGTAATTAAACCACTGACCTGATAATTGAGAAAAGTAGTCAAGCAAACTATTTAGCCTACGGGGCAACAAAGTAGTTAACGATATTTGAACAGTTTAAGACAAAAGATGACTGAGAGAAGTATTGTTGATATTTCGGCCAATCGCAAAATCCGAAGTTCCTTGTAAATAATTAATTTTAGAGACCGAATGGCGTGGTTTAATCTTGATTTCGAATCCCGATTGAGACAAGCTGCAAAAGCGATTTTTTGTCATCTGACTACGGTCGGTGATGTGGATGAACCCATCTATGACCATCTGTTGGAGTTCAGAACTCATTGGCCGCTCTTCCATGTCAGTATTATATGCTGTCATAAAGTAATTCAATGTGAAATCAGGCCTTTAGTAAGATGGGACATCAAAAAGGAACTGCAAAATAGTTGGGCGTATTTAAGTATTTGGGCAGTAGTGATGTAATCTAAATGAAATATGAATTTACTGATTTAAAAAAAAACTCGTATTTTATCGAAAACATTTTTATTACATCAATGCATTTGCAACAGTTGTATCTAATGCAACATCAATACAGGATAGATTATCATTATCTAAAATAGTTTTGTCTGCATTATATTGTAACAAAATGCCAATACATTCTAAATAGCCACAACTCGCGGCATAATGTAAAGCAGTTTGACCATCTGCATCTTTTAAATTAATATAGGCTTTGTTTTGTAGTAACAACTCAAGACTCCTTTTATCTCCACGGTCAGCAGCCCAATGAATCAAACCTAACCCATTAGAATCGAGTTCGTTAATATTTTCTTGACTTATGAGCAACTCCAATTTCTCATAATTAGATTCCTTCAAAAAATCTGTAACCGTTTTTTCGTCTTCGGACAAATGATTCTCCTCGTCCGTTTTAATATGAGATGATACAGAAACCCATTGTTGAGATTTAGATTTAGGAGCTTTCGTTGTTGGATTGAAATCAGGAAACAAATTACAAATTTTGTCAGTATAAAGTTGTCTGGCCTCTTCACATTCCATATCGTCTAAATCGTTCCAGGCATTCCACTTAGCTTTTTTCTGTAAGCTAAACATTCCTGGTCTGGGAATATTACATTTTCCAATAGTAGCCTGTTTATATAAACCATACAATTCCAAAAGTGTTTTCTGATCAATTTCGCCTACTTTTCCTTCCAAATAAGTTGCAGCCAAACTAAATTTTTCTTCTGATTCATCAATTTGATCCTCACAATCCGATAAATTTAACATTTTCTGTATTAAAACTAAACTACTTAATTGCTATATAGACTAGAATACGTTTAACGAACTATGTTGTTTTTTGTACGGTTAACGTTTGACCCTCAAACACTAGTTTCGATTTATTTTCCAAATTCTGTGCAATATTTTCTGTCGATTCGAATAAAACAAAGCCAAACCCTTTTGATAATCCAGTCTTTTTATCAAAGATTACATTAGCGGACGCGATGCGGCCAAATTCACGAAAGTATTCTCGTAAATCACGATGGCCTACAGTCCAAGGTAAATTACCAACAAAAAACCTTTGCAACACTGCTCTACTAGAAGCTCCTGCCATAATCAAAAGAATTATTCTAAAAAAATAAATATTTTTATATAAATAAAAAAATGAGGTTATATTTGGGGCACTTCAGGTATAATCTTGAAAACTTACATCAAAAATGTTCATTCAAATATTATCCTGTATAATGTGATAATATTATAGGATATATAAATGTCACTTACTTTATATAATTGATGAATTATGGAATTTATTGTCTTATGATATTAGTTCTTGACAAATTATGGTAACGCGAACATGGCCAAATTTCTTGTACGAACCCATTAAACCAAATTTACTCATTAAATCAAATCAACTCGAATTCCATGGAGTGGAATCCGATAGGGTATTTGCGAATAGTTGCGTAACCATCACTATACTTATAACTAGAAACAAACGCAACTGAAAACGTTTTTCGAAATATGAAAACAACTTTTGCTTTACCCTACGTTTACATTATTGTTTTCGAGTGTTGTTTTCGAGTATTGTTTTCAATATTAGATTGTTGTTGCTGTTTTCCCATATAAAAAGTTATCGTTTCTATTTGAAAACAATACTCGAAAACAACAAAAAGATGTAGCTCACACATCTTTTTCGTTGTTTTCGAAATAAAAATATCGATTTATCGAAAATATTTTAAATTTTTTTTTCTTTTTATTAATATTTTCAATTGTAATTGATACACTTAATAATTAAAATTGATTAAAAAATATATATTTAAATGTTTTTGGTAGTTTTTTTAAATATTAAAAATTAGACTTATCGACATCGATATTTATTTGAAAATGCCAAAATGTCAAAATAGATTATAAACAAACCAAATAAGAGCGGCAAAGTGTGAAAATCAATTATTGATTATTTTGTGATTAATTTGTGATAATCATTTTGTGAACTAATATATATACATATATATATATATATATATATATATATATATATATATATATATATATATATATATATATATATATATATATATATATATATATATAAACATATATATATATATATATATATATATATATATATATATATATATATATATATATTATATAATATATATTTAATTGTGATTATAGATACTTGTGATTCAGTGTAGTTGTCTTGGTGATAATTAAACTATATTATCTTGATTTATTGTGAACAAAAACATTTTATATAAAATGAATTCAGACTATGATAAAATAGAATATTTAGACGATTCACTTGAGGATGAGGTTGAGGATTACGAACTCCCCATTCAAATTGATAAACCGGTGAATACCGATCAAAAAAGAGTGTTTGTTGTGTTGCCGAAAGAAACACAAATTTCAACAGTTTGAAAACACAGCAAAACAAATATGAATTACAACAAATCAACTCAAATATGGATGAATCGAAGACGATCAGTTTAGTTTTTGTTGTTGCCTCACGATAAGTACCAAAAATCGAAAACAATACTCGAAAACAACACTCGAAAACAATAATGTAAACGTAGGGTTATATGTAGTTACTTTCCAACCAACCAACCGCCAGTTGTTAGGTTCTTCTCTGTTCTATGGTCGATTGAAAATGAATGATGTGAAAATGGATATGTGAAAAACATAACCTATATTATATTTTGTATTTGTGTAGTCTGTCAAAAAATATAATCTAAACTTTCCCGTAAGTCGAAACGTCGATACAAGAATCGAAAATTATTTTTATTTGTAACACAAATAAATAAAGGTTGTGCATCATAATCCCGAAAGACGAAATCCAAAAGACATCCAAAACGACAAAATCCAAAAAAAAATCCAAACTGTAAAATTTGGATTATATATTTTTTTTGGATTTATTGTTTAAATAGCTGAATATCAAAAATGCAATCCTTAAAACATAACCGCAAAACCAATAGGAAATAAGAAGCATAATAACAACGGGTCTCGTAAAATGGAACCAAAGTGGACCCAAACAAACAAAATCTCGGAAGTGCAAAATCCCGTAATCCCGAGAAAATCCCGCAATTAATTTTACAAATTGTAGTAATTTTACTTGGCATTGTAGAGGCTAATGGCTTCGGTAACTCTCCGAAGGGCTATAGATTTCAACTTCGGGGAACGTAGGAGCCGGGATCAGCAAACATGTCGCACTGCGTGCCGCACGTAGGAGCGGATAATTGTCTCTTATATCTTTTTTCTATTTGGATTTTGTCGTTTGGATTTTTAAAAAAACATGTTTTTAGATTTTGGATTTTGGGTCACATCCATAAATAAAACATAAATTTATAATGAGCTGTAAAAACTCTGTCCGATTTTTATAATAACGAAATAGTTGGAAGGAAGTGAAGAAACAAGTGAGAAATTAAAACATAAAATGTAATAGTAAGAAATGGAAATATGGTCAATTTGGGTATGATTTTTGGATCACATTTATCCGAAAGAAAGCATTAGAATAGATGAAATAGTAAAATAACGTAAAATAATTCATATATGTAATACAAACAAACTACGTAAATTAAGCGTTGGTGTTACTAGTGCTGCAGGCGGTTCTATTTAAATAACTTATAATATTATAAGGGAAATCATGTCAATTTTAATAGTAAATGCCGACGACAGCATGATTTCGTTAAATATAATTTCGGAGAAGATTTCTAGATGGCATATCAATACGTTTTAACGAGAACAATAGATGGCAAAGCCAAGTAATTTTTTAATAAAATGACATAATTTAAAAATAAATTAATTTTGTTTTATTTATAAATATAAGCCCAATTTAAATCAATAATTTCCAATTTCGATTGTAAAATTAAATTTTTTTTTAGATCTTAAAGTTTGGTTTCGTTAATAATTCGTTGATTATATGATATTGCCGTTAAAAAATTCCGATATAAATTTGCGTTCTATTATAAACAAATAACTTATAATAACTATAAGGGAAATCGGGTCGATAAAATTTGCTAACATGATGTAATCCCGGAGAAGATTAAAAGATGGCACTAGTAGTAGTTGAAGGAAATGGTTACATATTTAAAGTGGTTTTTATATCCAACGAATTATTAACGAAACCAATATTTAAAATCTAAACCAAAATTAAATTTTACAATCGAAATTGGAAATTTTTGAAGTAAATGATTTATAAATAATAATCAACAAATAGAACATAATATGGTTTTTTTAAATTATGTCATTTCATTAAACATTTACTTCGCGTACCATCTATTGTTCTCGTTAAAATGTATTTATATGCCAATGTAATATTTTTCGAAGTTATATATAACGAAATAATGCTGTCGTTGGCATCATGATTTCGTTATCATGATGTCGTCCTGATCACGCCGCGGTCTCACGTTCGATTCTTGCCGTGGACCAAAAATTAACTTATAGTATGTACATACATAAAATGTAATGTCTAATAAATGTTCTATGTTAACAGGGTAATATAGAGTGAAGCTAGATACAATACAACTTGATTTTTTGCTGGTAAGACTAAAATTATCTACTGTCAACCGCATTTACACTTACCAATCATAAATGAAAAAATTAAGCTCTCAGTTCTTGAGAGACTATTTTGTGTATTGAAAATTTTTAAAATCTATAAAATTTTTAAAACTTTAGAAAAAGTATATAGAATTGTGTAAACATGAGTGACGATCAAAATGTAAAATATTTTGTTGGATCAATTTTAAGATTTCTGCAAGGGCAATTAGATACTCAGAATTTATCAAGTGATGCGGCAGAAAGTTTAGAAGTATCAATACAATGTCTGGAAAATGCATTTAATTTAGATGCCACATCAGGCAATTCAAGTGGGACTTCCGACAGTCCATTATCACATATTGATTTATATGATTTGTTTGTTAATTCGTGCTTAAATATAAGCCCAGAAAAGAAAGCTGCAGCTGACGCACTTAAAAATGAAGGGAACAATCTCATGAAACTAGAAAAATATCATGAAGCACTAAGCTATTACAATAGAGCTATAAATTTGGATGCTACCAATCCCGTTTTTTATTGTAATCGGGCCGCAGCGTATAGCAAGATTGGTGAATTACAGAAAGCGATAGACGATTGCAAAATGTCATTGCGATACGATCCGAATTATAGTAAGGCTCACGGAAGATTAGGTCTAGCATATTCTAAACTAAATAGACACCAAGAAGCTATCGAAGCATATCGTAATGCGCTGAGAATTGAACCCAATAATGTTGATTACCAAAACAATTTAGCTGTAACACAGGAGCGATTGAATGAAATTAAGTTACAAGCTGGCCCAAATGTAACTTCAGCTGCAAGTGGGATTGGGGTTGGGGTAGGTGTAGCTGGCGGTGGAGCCGAAGGTATACCTGGTTTACCTAATTTAGGTAATATCGATTTTGCAGCAGCACTTAATAATCCAACGCTTGTTAATCTTGCTACGAGGATGATGACAGAACCTGGAATTCAAAATCTGTAAATTATTTAATATATTCATAAATGTTAACATTAAATTGTAAATTTGTTATTTACAGGTTAGTACAATTAAGCGGGATGAATAATATGGATGCCCTTATGGAAACGTAAGTACCACTTAACCCGGCTTTATGATTGACATGATCACATTGTAATGAAAAGTATTTCTGTTCCTATTTAATTTTAGTGGAAGGCAATTAGCTGCATCAATGTACCGTGAAAATCCGGATTTAATATCTGATATAAGACAACAATTTGGCCAAGGAACGGAGAATCCAGATGGCACTCCACCAAATAGTACAAATGTACCCCCATCGGATGGCAATCCACCAAATGATACTACAAATAAACCGCGTGAGGACGGAAATTAAAATTTGTCTACTAAATTTATGCTTCTATATACCAACCTATTTTATTTTTTGGTACTAACTGTATTTTTTTCAATCGATTGAAATTTATTTCTAATTATCATGTCTAAATGAATTATAATCAACACTTATGTTGAAATAAATATGTATTAAAGACAAATTTAATCAGACCTTTTTAGCCCGTTTATGCATTGTAATGTAATATATGTAGTCATTAAATTGTATTTTATTACGTGTACATATTAAATAATGTGATGTCATCGACTGAATGACTGTCCAGACATGCGAATGACAATTGACATGTGATTGCATTAATTACGTAATGTTATTTATTATCCAGTTACAAGTAAGAATAGCATAGTTTGGAATAGGTCAAGATGTTAACCTGTCAAGTATTTATTTATTTAATGCTTATTTCTTCCATTAGACATAAAAACCTCTTAAATTGTTTACTGAAAAAAGTCAACACCATGCACACACATCCAATGTTGAGTACAATCTCATTTACAATTGGATGAGCTGAGCAGCAGGGAGCAGACAATATCAAAAAAATCTTTACAATTATCTTTAAACAAAGAGAATTTGCTTTAAACTAATTATATTGTCATTCTAGCACGTTATTACAGAAATTTTGATTTAAACGTCTCGGTAGATCTCAAATACCTAATACTGAATAATTCCTAGAAGAATTTTGAGTAGGCAGCAATCGAAATTGGCTTAATGCGACCTGCTAAGTAATAACTTTTTGAATAGATAATTTGGTAGTTTTGAGTAGTTTCCTAATAAAAGCGCAAATCAGAAACACAAAAACTAGATAAACTACAACCAAGAACAAGCCTAGTTTAGGGTGAAATATGATCAAAATTCTTAATTCCAAAAATAAAACCGAGTGAAAGCATTTTTTTTAACCATTTGGCCATTGTTGACCCGTACCGTCTCAACTGACTCCATCGGTTTCGATTACGAGCCAACTCTTCATACTGTATCAAGCAACTAGAAGATGCCAGACCTCTTCGCCTACCGAAAAGTGGTTCTCCCTTCAAAGTTCGCTCGGTTCGGATCAGTACGCAGAACATGACCGAGCCAGCGTACTCGCTGTCCTTTGATTTCGTGTACGATATCAGGAATTTGCACTAAATTCCTGATCTCGTGATTGAACGAACTCGATATGTGCCATCAACGTCGCGTTTTGGGCCATATATCACACTCATGGTTCTTCTCTCGAATGTTAGAAGCCATCTCTAGAACACATCCGTTAAGATCCAACTCGCATATCCATAAATGACAACGGATATGATTTTTTGATTGCAGCAGTGCAAGCATTAAACATCTTTTTAGAATACATACTCATATTCTTTTGGAACATACCAAATAAGACAACATCATATAGAGGAAATGCGGAAGGAGATAATAATAGATTTAAGACGAGCCCATTGGAAATCGACTAATTATATTCTATCTAAATCTTCTTTAACCAGAAAAATATTACCAACAATCAACGATATTAATAACAATGGAGACGGTATCCTATAAAATTTATATTGAAAACAACCAAAAATAATGTTATTTTAGTGTTGTCACTCATTTTATATATGCCTCTCGCTCTTAAATTGTATTTCGCCCAGGTGGCTCATTGGTCAAATCTGTGGCTGTTCGGGAGGAACCGAGTTCTCGAACCCCGATAGGGGCAAGATGCAAAAGGGATTTTTCACCATCTGATTACGATCGGTGGTGTGAATGACGTTAGGTTGTCTTGTTTTTTTTTTATAAAAATAGAATCTCGTTTGTCGCACTTTTTTGATGGCCTAGAACAATGAAGAGTGGGGTTGAAGGAAGATATATAAATAGTCTTCAAAGACTTGTTTGTCTGGGTATTCTTGGAGCTATGCACACCTTACCTACTACAGTTCTTGGGATGGCTGTGGGTCTGCTACCGCTTTATCTTTGGAGCAATGTCAAATATGAAGGGAGGTGGCCGACACACAACTGGCCACATGCCCTCGGACACTATAGTGACGAAACACGTCCTCGGAAAATTATTTTGAAAAAAAATTTGAAGATATTGTCGTATCTGCATCTTTTTTGACATTCAGGCTGCTCTAAAGGTAATTGACTCCACTAAGCAGTCTGAATGAAGTGAGACTCAGTCAAAATGGTATCAAATAAGAAATTGGCTGGTAAATTGACTCGTTTGGGAGGCGGCTTCCACTTTGTGGGACCTGAATCCACTTTAGAAGTGACTTCATTATCTCGTGAGATATCGACTATCACTTTGGTGATGTGGACCAGAAGAGATAGGATAATCCATTTCTTATCGAATTTGAATCTGTAATCTTTTTTGGATTATAAATCAGCAAAGATTCCAGTGTTTCTTAAATTATGATAGCATTCTCACGGGACACTACTGCCTTAATAATCAATGTTCCGAATGAAAATTCTGAACATCCCAAACTGCGAACAGTGTGATGGTGGAGAAGAAAAACCTGTTAAGCACTTCTCTTGTGCTCCTGTTCTCATACTCTACCAAATATCTTGGACTTCAATTTTATTTATGGGTATGTTTGGAAGGGCAGATGTATAAAATGTTGATATAGAAACGAGGGAAAAATAGAATAATCGTTAATGCTTATTTTTAATTAAAGCGAACTTACAAAATTAGGTGTATTAAGATTGGTTTACCTTTAATGACTTGCGGATCCAGACATTCGGGAGAGACTAGCTTAATTGAGTGTGCATAACTGTAAGACAACAATAAAACTTCAAAATTTTTCCTCTTTAATTTATTTCTTATTTGTACGCGGGCAATATTTTATTGCTCCATCTGATTTTATTTGTTGCATTTGCGAAAGTTAGATGCAATATTCCATTCATAGACATTAATGGAAATTGTATTGAGTAATATTGTCACGTTATACTTATAAGCTGTATTTCATTAATTTTCAAGACGTGAGTTTAAAATATCGAGTGGCCAATGTTAGAAAACTAACACTTAGATGTCGATACATAAGTTTTTTCATCTAAAATCGTTTAAATAAACTTCGATCACTTAACTTTTTCAATTTTATTATAAATAGGTTTATAAAAATAATTAAGCGACAAGTTCATTTATGTGGATCTTGCCAAATTCTCTTCACGTTGATACTTTGTAAATGACAAGAACACTTGTTCTAGTGATGTTTGGCTTAAAGAGTAATCTTCTATGTTGTATTTCTTTCTGTTACTTTCCAATATTCCAAACATTCTTGACCATTTTTGATTTGTTGATGGAATATTATATGTTAGCAAACCTTGGTACTCCTCTCTGTTAAGTTAAACAAATTAGAAATGTTAAATACTTCTTTTAAATAACCATTATTTTGCCTACCTTAAATCAGCTCCGGGGAATGAGTGTGCAATGAAATTCTTTATGCTAGTTATGTTTGATCTAATAATTTGGAACAAATTTGTTAAAAACTATTTACCTAGATGCTTTAAAGCCTTTAATACTTACACTAGTTCCTGTGATGTGGCGCCTTTTTGAACTTTTACTGTTACGAGATAACCTGAAAGCATATTTATACGATAAATAATAAAAATCTGTTAAAATAACAATTTTGTGATTTGTACCTTGAGAATATTTATTTTTCAAGTATTGCGATGAACCAATGCACTTGAATTCACCGTTGACCATGATAGCAAGTTTTGTGCACAAAGCTTCGCTTTCTTCCATGCTGTGTGACGTTAGAACTATCGTTTTGCCAGCATTTCGGATGCGACAAATTATATCCCAAAGTTGTCGTTTTGAACCCGGATCCATACCTGTAGTTGGTTCATCGAGATATACTACAACTGGATTACCGATTAGCGAAATGGCAGTACTAACTTTTCGTTTATTGCCGCCACTGTATTCTTTAATTTTCTTATCGATATGTATGATAAAATTTAATTCAATTGCTAATGTTTGGATGAGATAGTTAATTTTATTATTTGGGATACCACGTAGAAGGCAAAAAATTCGAAGCGTCTCGCGGCCAGTTAGATCCTCAATAAGAGCATCGAATTGAGGACAATAGCCAATTATTTGATGTAATTTGTTTATATCCGTTTTTAAGTTAATTCCTTTTATCCAAGCTTCGCCACTAGAGATCAGTTCATCACCCGTCAACATTTTAAATATTGATGTTTTTCCAGCTCCATTAGCTCCAAGTAAACCGAAACATTCAGAGCTGTACATAAAAATCACAAATTTAATTTAATTTGATATTAAGAGATTTGAACCATTCTTACTAGTTAATTCCAACTGATATTTTATTAACGGCCAAAAATTGTTTGTAGTATTTAGTCATATCCCTTAAAACTAAGCTCATACTGGATAGTTCCGAATACGATGCGTTGTGGATCCGTTGTTTTTCATTCAAAACGTCTATATCGGTACTATCACTGATATTTGGTAATACTGCTGCTTGATATACAGTTTTTCGTTTGTAACATATATTGTGTAGTAGTCGTGTTTCGATGGAAATCAGAAGCGTATACCCAATAACTCCTGCTAATAACATAAAGAGTAAATTTCGAAGTATTCCAGGTTGATTCCATTCAAATACACCAGGGACTATAAAATTAGAAACCAATAAGATTGGAAAAAAATGAAAAATTTTTTTAATACTCACTACAACACATCTTGTTTGTTAAGCAAGCTGCTTCCAAAGTTGGTGCATAAAGAAGACACGTTTGTTTTGTTGTTTCAATAACGTTCAAGTTACTCAAACAAAGGCACAAGTTAAACGAGGGCATAATCGAAAAAACCCATTTAAGAGTATTTGTTAAATTATTCTCTTCTAGAAGGTTTAGTACATATATAACTATATAAAATGTTACTCCAGTAACTATATTCAGCAACGATATGCGAACAAATCCGTTAGACGGAATCGTGAACAACATCGATAGTAAATACGTCATTGGTAAAGTGCCAAATCCGAAACACATCAGAACAATGTAAATTCTTCCTATTTCTTCGGCGGTTGCAAAACCTTCCTCTTGGAAAATAGCCAATGCAATTGCTGTTATAACCGAAATCAACAAATATACGCAATAATCAAATACAAATGAGGATAACCAATATATGTGAATATTTAGTCCGCTCACCATTTGTAGCAATTTTGCTCGATTTGCTCGTTCTTTTATGTAAAACAACACGAACAATGCACCGACGAATGCCATTGATAGTCCCATATTTATGGCGAATTGAAAGCCTTTCGTTTGACCAGATTTGAATATTTTATCCTAACATAATTTAAGTGCATTAGTCGTTACTCAATATAATATGTTTTATAATCTTACCTTGACATCTGCCGAATAAGGGAGTGGTGAATTTGATATATAGATTCGACACTCCTTACAACCCATTCCACTCAATATGGCATTATGTAAAGTATTTAGAGCAATTGGTAAATTGTGGTAGGCGGCATTATTGAACCATGCGATTATAGTAGAATTTTCGATCGATGCTCCAATCATGTATCGGCTGTTAACTACTGTCAATTGATTTTGCCTCAATTCTAATATATGTTTCATAAAACTTTTTTCAATTATGTCCAATTTATGATTTCTTAGTGTTTGGTTTGTTACAATCAATGCCTCATACTTGTCGGCAATTTGTTTATAATCCGGTGCCAAAGCATTCGATCGACTTAATAACGTTGTGGTTTTTTGATAAATGCTTCTGTCCATTTTCCTTATTGGTAAATCAGAATTTACGGCCAATGATCGTGCTATCAGAATAACCATGATAATAAATGCAATTGGAATAGTAACCTAGATAAAAATAATAGTTATTTTTGATCGGGCATTGTGATTTAAGCTATACACGAGAACAGACTAGATAATCTCTGTGCTAAAAGGTTTAAACATTAAATTTATCCAATTGCGCCAAAATATCACACTCTTAAGGAATGCGTTACTATAAATAATAATGGATTCTTAACATAAACATAAATGGGTGATGGAGTTGCCACATACATAGTGACAGAATATTACTCATGCTTATCACCAATGTTTTCAAAGTTGACTCAAGTTAGGTTCACTTTGTTGTTTAATGACGTTTGAATCTCCTACACAACACTACTCAAACTACTTCAGATATATTCCTTTAGGTCTTCCATGTTGTGTTAATTAATATTTTTTGGTCTCAAGCAATCTCTCTTTATCATTTTGCTACAACCAATGAAGATCGGCGACAATCAATTGTTACGTCCGGATCATTAGACAATTTGTAAAATTAAACCCGAAAATAAAAAGAAAGGAGGTTAGTCTCTCTCTTTAACTCTAAAACATTTAATAATTCATGGATCTGGAGTAACTTATTCGACCTTTAGACTTGAAATATTTATTTTCTAACATTAAATTTTCCCCAATGGTGGTTTGCTTTGGAGATTCCGTAATTATCGCGCCTAATGGGGTTTGTCAGTTCTACTCTTTCTCAACTCCAAGTATTATTTATTTTCATTTTCGTAGCTCCACTGCGTGTTTCAGAAACGATATATATATATCAGCAAGACATAGTCACTATTATTATAGGATGCTGGTTAAAAAAAGTTGTTATAGCTACGGTAGTTGAAGTGGTTGACCAGGTTTTAGTCCCGATTAGGGCTGGATTCAAAATCGGTTTTTCCATTTTTATATTCAGGTGGTATGTGAAAATCGGGCATATAGCCGGAAATAACGAATTGAATGAAAGTCCATTATTTATTTGAATACTTCTGTTAGAGTATAAAATTATGTTAGAGTACAGACGTCATGGCGTCACCCATCTTGAATGCCATTAATTAAGGTAGGTGTAGAGCTATGCATGATTTATTTTAACAAATAAAAAAAGTAAATTTATGCTTACCTGAATGAGCAAAATATACCAATTTCGTAAAGTGTAGAAAAATTTCTTTTCAATCATTGCTATGAATTGATTTTGTAGTAATTTAGTGCTGGTTAGTAATGGCATTTCCATAAGCCGTACTGTTTCAAGATCTGTAGATGAAGCATCTTCATTTTTTGATACATCAGGCTTATTCATATTGCTTCCAACTTTCCTAAACACTTCTTGTAGTGATGTGGGTGATATTCCATAGCCAATCAAGCCCATTTGTTCCGCATGACTTTCTAAATCCGATAACATCGATTCAAAAATCGAAACATAGTCTTCGTTGAGTTCATAAATTAGTTCATTCTCAATATCTGTACAAACTTTAAGACTTGGAATGTATTTTTGCAATAGTTCTGTAATATTTGGAACATTTGTATTTGCGGTTTTGATGCAAATCAATCGGTAACCAGTTCCAAACTTTTTCTTTAAAATAAACGATGTCCCACAGGCTTTCAAAACACCTTCAGACATGATAGCAATACGATCGCCAAGAATATCAGCTTCGTCCATAAAATGTGTTGTTAGTAAAATAGTTCGACCTATCTTCTCCTGCTGCAATAAATTCCATAGAGTTCGTCGAGCTGCCGGATCCATTCCAGATGTTGGTTCATCACAAATAACAATTTTAGAATTTCCACAAAGTGCAATACCAACCGATAACTTTCGTTTCATGCCACCCGATAGGGTGTTTGATTGATTATTCATTTTAGGTTGAAGTTCCAGCAAATCAACGTATTTCCTGATTTCTTCGTTAATTTCAGAATTTGATAGTCCTTTTAGTTTACTGTAGAATATTATATGTTCTCGAACTGTGAGTTCATTAAATAATACGTTATGTTGAGGGCATATGCCAAGTGAACTACGTACACCATCTAAATCGTTCATTATATTTTTGCCATTTATAATAGCGTACCCAGATGTGGGTGGAAACATACCGGTCAACATAGACATTACTGTAGTTTTACCCGCACCATTATTGCCCAGCAGAACTGTAATTTGATCTTGATATAAGTTCAACGTTAAATTATCAACAGCCGTTCGACCATTTGAAAACACTTTGCGTAGATTTTGTATTTCAATTCCAGCGCGTCTCTCGATAATCTCTGGTTCACTTAAGTTAATGTAGTCTCCAAATCCACTTGTCCTTGTAGTTTTAGGTTTAGTACCACGCCAAAATGATTTTTTGAACGGAAAATACCATTTTTCTGGTAGGCCGAAGTCTCCAGGATTAATTTTTTCAACATACAATGCAATCAACAAGTATATAATTCCATCAAATATTAACATTAAATTTATCTCACCAAATGTGATATTGTCATCTGATGTGATGGTGGAGAAAACATTGTTCCATCGAATACCAGCACCAGCACCTTCAAATCGTAATATCATTCGAAATCCGTACGACATTGCCGAATTTGATAATAAACAAACAACTAATTTATCAACCAGGGTCATATACTTGTAATTTCGCTCAGTCACAGTGAACGGAACATAGAATATAAACCAGATTAGTCCGGTCACTGTTGCCGCATTGTTAGCTAGACCAACCGGAATAGGTCATAAAAAATGGTTAATTAATTATATGATTTATGAACTCCTGTCTATAAACTGGGATAGAAAATCCTGCTCGACAGGGGTAGTTTATTATATAAATAATCTCACCTTTGGAAAAAAATACACTTATCATAAAAGCAAATGTTATCGTGGTGCAACTAAATATTAATAGAAATACCCAAAGCACTGACCAGTCAGTATACGTTAATATGGCCACATCAGATCGGGAATACATTGGTAGTACCATTACTACACTAATTAATGTTATTATTACAATATAAAAAATTATTGCTTTCGTAAACCATGCAGTCCAGTGCAGGCAATTTGGTAATCCCATAATTTTCATAGTTTCTTTCAGCTGGGTTTCTTTCTCAACTGTAATGAACTGGAATAAATATAAGGAAATGATTAATTATAAAATAGGACGCTTAAGATATGGTTACAGGACTATTTTGACCTGAAAAATTGTATTAGGTGGAGACATGGAATCTTTTCAACTCCGAAGGCACTAGCTTAAACCAACTTCTACTGCGATAGATAAAACAATCTTTCAGAGTACAGCTTAAATCAGATATTTAATCAACAAAACGCTCCATTTTATGTTTCCTTGAAATTTCCGAAATAGTTTGGACTATTACAAAATTAATTATATTTGTTCAAAATGTCTAACGTCGAATTTGCATTTTTTTATAGGTCTTTACAGGTCATCATTGGCTCGTACCGTGTCAACAATTTGCTTCCATCGGCTTCGATCACGAGCCAGCTCTTCATATTGTCGAAAATAATTAGAAGATACCAGATTGCTCTCTACACCGTGAAGCCATTGTCGACGACAGCGACCTCTTCACCTACCAAAAGGTGAAGAGGTTCTCCTTTAAAAGATCGCTGTATCATTTGTTGTGAATCAGCACTCAGAACGTGACCGATCCAGTGCACTCGCTGTCTTAATTTCAATCACCGTATTTGTATTAAATTCCATAATTGATATATGCCATCAACGTCACTTTTTGGGCCATATCACACGCATAATTCTTCTCTCGAATGTTAGAAGCCATCCATACATGACACCAGGTCTGATCAACACTCTATATACAATTTTAGGTTTCCGTTTTTTCAATTTGCAAGATATTTTGATTTCAGCAGTGGACGTTGACGATGTAAAGTCCGATTGCCAGTAACAAAGTGAACCTTGATTTTCTCACTCACACTATTATCATGAGTAATGAGAGATACAAGATGGTTAAATCTCATTACTCCTTCAAACGTGTGGTCACTACTGAAATCAATTGCGTCTTGGTTTCTAAGACCAGAGATAAGATATTTGGGTTTGGACTTGATTTTAAGACTAACGGAAGATGAACACTGTTCCAGTGGTTCAAGTATCTCTCATTTCGTTATCGTTAAATCCAATCACACAGACATCATCTGTATATGCAAAAACTTGATTGAATTGTTGGAAAAAGATATTGTCTTGCGGTGTTTCACTTTTACGAAGGATGTATTTGAACATGAGATTAAAGAGAATCGGGACAGTGCATCTTTTTGTCGAACACCTGTTTGTCTGCCTGTTCTCAACTTTGACACAGCATTGTGACAGGGTTAATGTCATTCAAACTTGCATACTGTGGTAATTTTTAATGGTTCATTTAACTCCAATTGTTCTTTTAACTTCCAATGGGAACTTCCCATTTAAGAAAAGAGTAACAATTTAATATGACGACTTGTAGCATTAACAACCAAGTTGGCAAAATAGTTTTCGCTTCTGGATATTCGTGAATAGTTCTTGATATTCGTGTTCTAAAAATTTAAAGTGTGTTAAAATAGCTACAGTCTTGGTATAAGTACGATAAAGTACGATATAATTTTGAAAGCTGAATTATTCAATCACTTATGATTTGAGACTATCTATTCATCTATTCATAAAGTTTTAGTGGACAAAAAATGTTAAATAAATCATCATCGAATTATTATTTCAAAGTGTTCTCTTATACTTTCCAATTTGCGCAAGATAAGCTAATAATCTTATTTTTATTCTTTGAGGAAGAGTATGTTGACAAGAAGACCTAAATAATTTGAAAATGGCATATCGAAAATAGAGTGACTCGACCATATCGATCAAGATGTGGGTATTGTATTAGAACTTGAGGATATCTCATTAAAATAAACAAGAGGATTTACCCGATTCTCATGTGTACATAGAGATGGTATAGATATAACGGATAAAGTTTTTCAGTATCGTTGATTTAACGAGGATAAACGAAGCATCGATGCATCTGGTAATCAAGTGACGCTAGCAAACATTATAAAACTTATGATAATTACTCCCTTCTCCTCCATATATCAAACATCCACAGACAGACAAATTGCACAATGTGATGTGGGAATATCAATATGTATGTAATTTAATGGTGGTATCTCATAGCTTTCGGAACCAATTACTACGTTAATGTGGTGTCGAGAGTAACAAGAGAAACTACTTCTACTTAGTTTCTTAGTGTCATGAAATGCAACTTATACAAATAACGAACTAATTGACTAATTTTGAACAAAATCAAGATTTCTGAAAAGTTTTCTAGATAAATAAATTGCTCCTTTTTATACCAATAGGTGCAAACGCGATTTTTTTTTATCTTTCTCGACTTATATAAAAATACTTTCAATTCTTGCTATTGAAACACGCTAGCCTAAGCTTACACCAAGTAAAGTCGTTGATATAAAATTTCTCCTGATCTTTTTAATTTCTCGAGGCATTGGTTGGCCATAGATCAATGCGTTATGATTTAGCTATGGGGTTTGGGGAGGAGATTTGAAACCTAGATATTGCCGAAACCTGTCTAGAAGCTGAACCCGGGACAACACTAAGTGAATCACATCAAAGGATGTGCTTGTTCAGCAACACTAAATGTAATGAACGCGTAAATAATAGTAACCGCGATGAACAGGTTAATCAGGTTGGACAAATTGTGGTACACTTGCTGTTTGTTGATAATATGATGCTGAGGTAGCAAAAATATAATTTTATCACCACAAAACACACCATCATCTCCATTTGGGTACTACTTATGACATTAAGCTCCTTATCGAAATTCTAGAATAACGTGTCTAGAATATCCACCTATGGCCGCCATTAGAATATTCCCATTCGATCAAATTCTACTAATTTTAGAGTACATTGGTCTATAATACATACATGGTGAGAAAAAAGTGACTTAATGCTGTATCTGTGTGTTAAACGTTAGAATTGAATTTATTTTACATTATTATCTCGATTAATTTTCATTTTCATGTAAAATATTTTCTGTTTACAAATTGTATAATTTACTTCAACCCTACATTTTGCTCATATTCATAGAAACAGGATGGCCTAATTTTATTAGCAAACTGAACAGTATGTAATTTATTAAATTCACTTTTATTTTTAAAACTAGGTACTTAGCTGTATTCAATTCAGCTCAATTAGTAGCTATTTCTGATGTAACTGAATTTAAGAAGCCATTCGTTGAGTTAATTGTAGACGTAGCTTGCTTGTGATGTAGTAACTTCAGATTGATGATTTTTTTTATGCTGTTACTGTTTTTTTATTCATTTAAAAAAACTGGTTCGAATCCAACCTCCGAAGACCATGCAGTACTTTTATGATTTAGTTTGTTTTCAGAGATGTTATCTCTTCCATGCCTCAAGCGCGGTAATGAATATGATATCCATTGAGAAAAGTAGTAATAAGGTGAGAAAAGCGGTAACACTATTCAACGAGCGAATTAACATCGTGAGAATACAGCGAGTGAATAAATAGATACCAGTTGTAGACACTGCTACAGTGACGCATGGAACTATCTCGAAATATATTACACATATATACTTAAACCCATATAAAATCGCCGTATCGGACAAGTTGTATTTAACCAGTTTCCAGTTGTATTTAACCAGTTAAAGTATTTAAAATCAAAGTGTTAAAGTATTTAAAAATGAATTGAAGTGAAGATTAGCGTTAGAGCAAGCGCCTAGACTTGGAAAAAAAATTGATTAGTGAAGTTTTATAAATTGTGTGCACAAGATAAGTAACGTAGTCCCTACCAGTGACTAGCGGCTAATCTTCATCAATTCATTGTGTGAAATAAATAAAGTGATAAGTTTCACTAAATTTGGTTTTTGACAACTATTTGAAGTTAAAAGTATGAACCGCACACTCGCTTCTCTTAAGTGAAGATACTCTATTAACTAAAGCAAACAGTTGTTTTATGCAATTAGAACGGACAAAGATTATATGTCATACTAAAAATTGTAATTTTGACAGATAGGAAAAATAGCTTAATTTTACTTATGTCGATTTGTGTAAAATCGTGCAAAAATATAGCAGATTATCGATATGAATCTTTTCGATTCGCTCTCTTTGATTTCAGAGTATTCAAAATACAGTGTGTTGAGAAAAATTACTCAAGTTAAATAACCAAACACGGAGTAGTTTTTGACAAGGCATTGCTCGCGGGAATTGTAATAAAAAACAGACCACATATAAAATAAACCAATTTGACAAACAAATTTGACAGGTATTTAGTTGTTTAAAAATTTTTTTCCTTTATTTAAGCTCCTCTAATTTATGCTCAATTTTAATATTTAAGCTCTGTATTTGAGAAGACTCTGATATTAGTCGCTCATATGAAGAAAGGGTTTTTATATTTGGGCTGTTATTATACAGTTATTAATAATTACTGTATCTTAGTCGATTACTATACCGTATCTTATTTGATTATCAATCAAACTTCTTGTAAACTAAGTAGTGTTACAGGATGTACTACCTACCTCGCTTTCATTTTTTGTAAAAAAGTGCTGATTAAAATATAGTTTTTTATTTACACTCGTGAACAACTAAATCGACTGAAAAGTAAAATCTGCATGCATGCAAAAAGGCATATTTTATTTAAAATGGCTCAATCGATTTTCATAAAACTATTTTTGTTAGCTTAGTATTTCATCTTTCAAATTAAACTAATCGTAGCAAAATACGATGTTTCGGTGAAAACAATTGGCGTGCTGCAATCTCCTGTAAATGCCACGTTGATCAATATTTACATCAGTCACTTATCAGAGTTGATCTGACCAACGTTTTATTCGTTGTTGCTTCAAAATCATAGAATCTAGAAAAAACCGCACAATTTGTTTATTGCAAGAAGGACGCAATCAACGAGAGGTCGCTCATCAGATAAAAATAAACTAATGTATGCTCGTCAGATAAATAAATATGCTAAAGGTCCCAGAGAACCGATACCTTTAAGCGGAGAACAAATACCAACTGCAGCTGGTATCAGTGAACATCTGAGAAAGACGATCAATTTATCGTACGACCAGCGACTCGAATTTGCTTACACATCAAGAGCATCGAGCAATGGAGGTCCGTTCTATTCTCTAACGAAGACAGCATATGTTTATTGGCAGTGATAAGAGTGGCCAAGACTGCCGGAGTTTAGCAGAGCGATTTTCGCACTGATGTTGTGTTGAAACAGACTCTTACGTGAGTGGTTCGTATATGGTGTGGGATCACAGTTCGCTTGAGAGAAAAATTGATTTTACTTTCGTACTTGGTGATGGTAGCCATAAAGGTTTAATCGTTATACGATATTTCCAGTATATTTTCTTAAATCATGTAGTGTCTTACGCAGGAAATATATGAGAAAATTTCATGTGCATGAACAATGAACGGTGCCTTAGCTCAAACCACTTGGCAGTTCATAATTGAGGTTGGATTCGAGACAATGAATCTGATTAAGCATTTATGGAATGAACTAAAACGAATAGTTCGCTCCAGAAATAATCCGTTTCAATTTTAAGTATAATTTTGAAAGTAAATTATGAAGCTTTAAAAAAAAAATATTGTCTGATGAAAATCGGTCAAGCCGTTTTTAAAAAATCTTTGTACTGCGTGAACGTTGAAAGTTTGAGTCGATTTAGTTCCATTTCATAAGTGTTCATAAGTGTATGAATATTAAATGATAGGATGAGATCATTTCATATTGATAAACCTGGAATATGTTCAGCAGAGTACCAAATATGGTAGATACGAGTATATGAAATCTATTAAATTCTCGACTTTGAAGGTAAGGGGAAAGAAAATTAGTTACAGAAACGACTAGTGCGATAATCCGCTGCAAACCCATTTTCTAACTATTAAATAAATATAAAATATAATTTGTTTGTAAATTATATATCATATTTACACTAAGCATTTGGGATTGTCAAATATTCTATAGTTGATTAGGTTAGGATTCGAAATTCATCATTGTCTTCGTATCGCTTCAACAGTTAATATTTTAGTAATTTAAAATACATCTTTTGGTCATGTCATCGTATGCTGTATTTAAAGGTATGTCCCTATTATTCCCAATCCATCACCATATAATGCGTGGGAGAATATGCATTTCCACGGTGACCTGACAGCATTTTTATGATGATCTTATTCAATATTTATTTGTTTATACAGGAAAATATTTAAATTACTAAATAGTTTAGTACCGTCATGTTTAGCTAACCTTCATTCCAATTCATTATGCTTCGTATTTTATGTCCGTTTTTATCTTTTAGAGAAAACATTTACAATACATTTAAATTTAGACTTCTTTCTATCTAGTCACTAAAGCGGCCATTCTTTTTAGTAAGTCTTTGGTTTGTAAGCGTTTGTCACTTAAGAAATCTTGTGATCGAATTAAATTTTAACAATCGCACAAATCTCTCCTATATTGCTTGACAATAAAACAGATCTTGTTTTACCCGCTAAACTATATTTCAAGGACATTGGATTATGTAGTGCCCTACGTCCTTCGGCAGTTCATGGATGAGGTTGGAATCGAGATTGTGGCAAGTCCTCAGTCTTGACATGAATCCAATTGAATATTAAAGTAAAATTATTTTTGTACTGGTAGAATTTTTGGCTCCAATTTTTAATTTAAATATTCCCAATATTTTTTTTCATAATCATTAATTTTGGAAGCGTTTTCATTAAAAATTCATTATAAAAAAATCTAATGAACCAATTTTCATGAAAATAGTGTAATAGGCTTTTAAAAAAACAATTGTGCAAGTTATTTAAGCTTAAGTTGATTTTTACTATAGACACATATCTGGTTTCGTAACTACAGTTTCGAGTTAACCATGATATCGTTATAATGTGTCACTGCTAATCATGGTTTGCAACTTGGTTTAAACATGGTTTCGGAATGAGATACTTTTTATCATCCCATGGTATTTTAGTGACGACAGTGCCAAGTTATACAGCTAGTCATTAGCGAAAACTATAAATATTGGTTTTTTAATGTATTTGTTTATTTATTTTTATAAAAATTGAAGTTTTCAAAAAAATAAATTAATACAGAATTCAATAAATTAACGGAAAATATAACTAAAAATAGAAATAGGAAAATTTGGGTGGAAGGCGAAATAAAAATATTTTTAAACACAGTTAACGTAAGAATTTTAATGAATTATGATAAACTGTCAAATGAAATAAGAACTGTAATGTCATTGTATTCTCATTTCGAAAATCATAGTTTCATCATGGTTTCGAAACTAGGTATGTGTCTATGGTATAAGTTGCTCGGGAGTATACATCGAGCATAGAGCTTCACATCCTTGAATTGGTTAACTTCAAATCACTTATCGAAAAGAGAATTAGTCGTCCTATAAAAAGCTTATACCATGGTTTGTTATAAGTCCTAGTTTAGTTCTTAAATTTTGTAAGAAGATTAGATTTTGGCTTACCTTAACGAGATTAATTGTTGGATACACAAAACTTAAAATTATGATCAATGGTACAAAGGGCTCTAGTATTTCCAAAAGATTATCTTCGACGAAAGCTGGATACGGAAATCGCTAAAATAAATGAAATTTTTTAGATTCTCAATTCTATGGTAAAATATATAAAAAGATTTACCGAAGCAAATACATCAGGTACGTTTTTATTTGGTAGTTGTGTTTCGGCGAAACTAAGAAAAATCGCCGATTGAAGATTTGTAAATCCTTCTTCCCAGTAACCAGGTGGAGTACCACCTGCTTCGCTATAATTATGCCTCGGACCCACTGTTGGGAATTGGGGAAACAATAAATTTGTTTTCCAATTGGCGTATAACGGGTTAAGATATATAACTGTACGTATTAGGGCTGGAAATCGAATTGCAAATTTTAATTGTGTTGGCAATGTTTTCATGTTCTGTAATACAAAAATAAAATAGCGATTAGTCTCGAATTCTGATTGATTCATATAATAGAATACTTTACTCTATACGATTCATCGAACTCTATTCCGGCATAATAGTTTTTGTCCAATAATGCATTTTCTAATTCGGCCGCACTATTGAAGCCATCTGACGTGTTTAAACCAAGCCGCCGTTCTACTTTTTGTAACAATTTCTCCAATTCATTATTTAGCGGCGCATATGCCAATTTTAGTGTAACATTTTGTTCGAAAATTAAAGAACAATATTTACAGGTCGTGTGAGTATGAAATTCTTGAAGTGGACGAGCGGTAGTATTCCATACTTCAAAAATTCTTGGCTCTGGATAATCTTTTGGATCAACCAGACTACGAAATAAAACTAATGTTAGTGAAAATAATACGGGCAGAAGAATTTCAATAACCGTTTGCAATTTATGCCGTTTCTGAATTATCCAGTTTTTCCAAAATAGTAAGATAAAACGATCCCATTTTGATGTCTGAAGTTTGGTTGCTGGAATTTTAAGATATAAAAATAATTATTAACAGAAATAATACAATTATAATCTGTAGAGTTTACGAATGGGAGTCGTTAGTTTAGCGAAACAACCATATTTAGTTGTCTCTACGACAGCCTCGGGTTACTATGGTGGAATCCTATAGGATTAGTGCGATATATGAAGCAAGCACGCCCACGTATAGGGCCGTGGAACTTAATTTGGTTCGCTGAACTAACGACCTCATCCGTAGAAGTCTATACAACAGTTAAAAAATGTCAACAAACAAAATAATATCAGATTGTTCGGCCACAAGGTTAGAATGATCGGCAAGATGAGGGTTTAGTCATTTAAAAAATAGGGCACATTTGTCGGTCTTTATAACATGTAATGTCGACTGGAGCTCATTGATCTCTAAGAAACTTACTCTCTGAGATATTTATTTATTTATTTAAGCTTATAACATGTATTAAGAAAGAAAAGTGCATATTGAAGCAACATGTTAAAAATTATTACTTCTATTAGGCATAAAACCTCTTAAATTGTGAACTGAAAAAAGCAACACCACGCACACACATCCCATTTTGAGTACAAGCTCATTTGAGCTGAAGATTGGCGTAATGCTCACTATTTCTATAAATTTGGACACCAATAGCGAAAATTTCAATCGAACAATGGCGAAACGAGGATTCTATGTCATTAATGTACATAGAAAATGATAAACGACCAAGTACCGAACCTTGAGAAACACCCGAAATAACCAAAGAAAAAACTGTCTGTGCACGATCTGATAAATAATTTATAACTAATCGTGCAGCCAAAAGAGAAAATTTAAATTATGCGATAAGCTTATTGAAGAATCTTGTGATTCAAAGAGTCAAAGGTCTTTGAAAAATCTAACAAAGTGGGAGAAGTCAATTCCCTGTTTTCCATACTAATAATCTATGGCTTAGAGGCCGTAAACGGCCCTTACCGCGTCTCAAATGAGACCTTACGAACCAATTTTAACGATTGGTACACATTGTAGGTGGTCAGCCCTACGAATGTTTTTACACACAAACGCGTTTTTATGTCATTTGGTTGCATGTTAATTTTTGGTCAACGGTGGGAATCCAACTCGAGACCGCGGCTTGATGAGAAACTCTCTTAACCATTAAACTACAACGGGCTACAACCGGTTTTCCATACTAAGGCTTTGGAAATGGAACTCAAGATACTGACAGATCTAGACTGGAATAACTCAACAGGATTACTAATTTTTGTAATTGGAATTATTTTACGAGTATCCAGTGCTCGGGAAAGGAAGGGGAGGTTAAGATAAAATTAAAAATGTATAACTAAATATCAAGACCAGAAGATTCTGATCTTTCCGAATAGCAGACTGTAACTCCCCAATGAAATATTTGAAAATGAAAATAGATTAGAACACTCATCCGATATAAGATCAACAACAAGAATTTATATCGTAAGCTTTGAAATCTAAAACACCATTATTTCTACACCTGGCTAGACCTAAATTTTAAACACTACGCCGAAACACCTTGGTCGAATGAGAAAGATCTAATTTATCATGAAAAAAACGCCCTTATAATCTTACTACCCTATTGCGAGCTTCTTTGTAAAAATCTCTCATCTTATCCAAATATCTCATAAGCAAAATTTATCTCTATTAAATCTGATTGCATCTATAATTTCCCCAGACAACCAAGGAGAGACTTAGGTTTAATTATAACTAATCTAAAAGAAACACAACTATCGAAACCCGAATTAATTAATTCATTGAAAAGCTGTATTTGTCTTGTAGAGAAATCAGTTTTTTAGAGAAAAAATTCTATTCCAAGGAAAAAATGCTATCACTAAGGCTCAATTGGCCCATTGTGGCGTCCCAATTTTACTTAAAGTTCCAGCTATAGGTCCGAGTGGAAACCATCTGCCCGTTACATAGCTCCATGCCAGGCTTAGTACTGACATGGAATATGGGACGGTGTACGGATTTTAAACTCAACAGAATCTCACTCAGATGAGTTCATTCACACCACCAAACGATCGATGGTGAAAATCCCTTCTCGCATCCTGCCCCTATTCGAACCCGGTACCTCCCACTCCAAGCCGCAGCTTGTTAACCACTGCTCAACCTGGGCGGTTTAGGAATCGATCTACAAACTAGTGCTAGATAAAAATAACTATATTAGAAAAATTACTAAAACTAAACCTTTTCGGGCGAGAGTAACAAGCGACACCATTAGTGGTTGGACAAAAATAAGTTGGTTCACCAGTATATTATGTACCGATACATTAAGCCTTTGCAAAATATTCAAATAAATGTGAGAGAACAAATTATCCTGTATAGCATATTGTTATTGAAGTCACCTGAGATGATTATTGCGTCATATTGGCAGTTGAGATAACTTAATGAAAGTTCAATATCTAGTAGGAATTTTTTAAATTGTACATAACACCTCTTATTTGTTATGGGTGGGTTGTCACAGTCTAAAATAAATATCTAAGCTTATTAACAAAAAACAAACAAATAAGAATTCTAAATTGGAAACCAACATTCGAGAAATAGAAGGAGGTACATGTTTACAGGCTTATACGACATGTGTTTACCTCTAAACATACACAGTCCACTATAGCCAAGTGGGGAATTCACCCTATCTTTCGTAACTAGATCTTTCCTAACTTGCAATATTCAGAGCTAAGTCTGATACATTGGAGAACAAACAGGTTTTGGAAAAGCAAAGAATGTCAACTGGTGAACCATAGAAGATGTGACGTATATTTAGTCAATATTGGATAACAGACTTAGCACATACTACCTTCATTACCGGATTGAGATCTACCGGCCAACATAGATCGCAAAACTATACGAGATACCTTACGGGAGGTCTAGTTTTTAAACGTTTTAAATACGTTTCAATAAATCGAGGGGGTTTAGATATTACGTACAAAATGACGTGTTTTATTACACCACACACATGTAACATACAAATAAAAGTGTGATCATAAGATATTATGTTTAGGCAAAACAAGTTTTTTAGACAATCTTTAAATATAACATTTGAGATATTGTGGTAATTTATTGTTGACGTTTCGAAAACGTTAACGCGTTTCGTCAATTAGTGTTAGTGTAAAATATACAACAAGTACTTATAGTTTTCATTGGCTTGTACACTATTTATCACTATAATATTGTTTTTGGTACTAGTTCGTTATTTTGAAGTACGTGTTTAGACTCGGTTATTAAGTACACGACTTTTTGTGATTTAACTAAACACTAACACAAATATATATTCCGTTTATAACATTTATCGATAGATAAACAGAATTAACTAAAATCCATATTAAACTTAGACTTAACTAAGATGTTTCTTTAGGGTTTCTTTTAACTATCTTCTTATAATTAATGTTCACGATCGTATATATTTTATTTAATTTTTTTTTTCAAAATTAAATATTTGTGACAAAAACACGTTGTGTTCGCCCTTTGATCTCGTAATTAAGTTCATTTCAAACTGACTGAATCAAGCCCACTAGAAAAAACAAATTTATAATCATTGTTTTACCAATACTACTATTAGCTGTATACATAATTGATACTATCAAAAACCACCAGGTCAATATAATTTACTATTATTAACACTGTGGAGGTGAAGTTTAATTTAGATAAAAACGTGTAACGCGATAGTAATAAGATGTTTTTTCCCCCGGTCACTAAGACTCAATTGGCCCATTGTGACATCCCTTCCCAGCCGCACACTCTCAGTCCCGAAATATATTTGTTCTTCTAATGAACCGTCCAGGTGGCGCAGTGGTTAAAGCTGCGGCAGTTGAAGCGGGAGGTACCGGGTTCGAATCCCGATTCGGGACAAGATGCAAAATGGGTTTTTCACCTTCGATCGTTTGGGCGGTGCAATTGGTGGTGTAAAATGAACATATCTGCATTGTCGTATTTAGAATCCATGAGCCGACCCATTTTCCATGTCAGTGCTATAGGCTGACATGGAGCTATACAATGTGCAGATGGTTCTACGAAATTCGGACATATAGCCGTACATAGCGTGGTATCACAACGGGCCAATCGCCGGTTTAAGTGTGAGATAGCAGCCACAATAACCTAACCTAACCTAATGAAGTCCAAGATATCTGATATCCTCAAAGTCATCAACGTCAAATAAGAATTGTGAGCCAAAACAGTGCAGTCAATGGGAAGAGTATGAAGAACAGAAGCACAAAAAGTGCTCAAGAGTTTCTTCTTCTCCGTCCCCACACTATTCGCAGTATGAAATGTTTCGAATTTTAATTCGTAACATATGACTATTCAGAGAGCAGTATTCCTTGAGAATGCCCAGCAAGATCCTTAAAGTGTGTCTATCATAATTTAAGAAAGACTGAGATATTTGCTGGTTTACTGATCTAAAGAAGATTTTGGATAGACAACCAGAGATGAGACTATCCTATTTTGTTTGGTGCAGATCTCCAAAGTGATAGTGAATTTCTTGTTGAAGAGATAATGACGTCACTCCTAGAGCTCAGGTCCCACAAAAGTGGATGCCGCACCAAAATGGGCCAATGTATTCCCTTTGCTACCTATGTGACTGGGTATCCAGTGAAGTCTAACTTTATTCAGCCTGCCTAGTCGATTTAAAGCACTTATCGTTTCCAAAACAAGTTTCGATGAAACAGTATTGGAACCAATCGCCTTAAGGGCAGCCTGGAAGTCAGAAAGAATGCAAATATCTACGACGATCTCTGCAACTTATTCCTTTTACAAAGAGTGCTGCTTTCAAAATTGCAGCAGTTTCTGCCTGAAAAACGATAGCGTACCAAGCGGAATAGATAATTCGACCTCCCGATTTTGTATTTATAACTCGGCATCAGCTAGATCAAGGCATACTGATCCGTTAGTAAAGATTAACATACCGTTACCGGAGGGGTAGGATGGACTGTTGTAGTCCCATATTTGATTTCCGGTAATAGTTACATGAAATAATAAGATATTGTAAAACATAGTAATAAGATACTGTACGGCGAAAACATTCCGTCTTGTGCAGTTATTGACACACTACATGGCTGAGTGCGATGACAAATTGGTTACATTAATGAGAGTACTGGGCAAAATCAGAGGAACTCTGTAGCGCCGAAAGAAGTACTAATGATCTCATTTAAAAAAACGGACTCGAATTCTTCATGTTGTGAAATCGTATTGAGCACGGATCGAATTTGTGAAAGTTAAACGAGTGCTGAAAGACTGACATCTCAAGAGTGCAACGATTCAGTAATGAGCGCAATTAGTGTGGTTTCTTCAAAAGAGTTATAGACTTGCACTGTTTACATCAAAACCTTGGTTAACTAACTGCCATTCGGGATCTGAAATGATTTGTGTAGACACTAGTTCAAGATAATATTTTATTCTGGCAATCCAAAAGATCTTGTGTATGCACAGATTATATCTTCTGTTGGATTAAATAACAACAAACTGAAAGAGATACTAGACATAATGAAACAGTATTAACCTTCCGGTGGTCTTTAAATCATTCAGTCCAAAACGAAATATCTAATCTTTCATTTTAGAAACCACGACGTAGGTAATAGATTAACAGTGGTAAAGATAATCTTTTATTCTTTAAAATAAAAGTGTGTATATAGTTCGGCTGTATATCGTCTAGGTATACATTTCTGAAATCGAAATATCTTACAAATGTGGATAAGCCAAAATTGTATGTTGATTAGACCCGTTTTCATGTAGGGATGTTAGAAAGAGACAGCAAATTCCTGATATTGTAGCTCTTCATACTACTGTTAACAATTATAAGATGCCAGATCGCACTCTACGCAGTGGAGCCATTGTCACCGAAATCAACCTCTTAGTGATTTAGTTCGAATCAGTTCTATAAGAACTTCATGCACGGTTTGTATTAAATTCGTGATCTCGTGATTGAAAAGAACTGGGTATGTGCTATCAACGACGTACATCTTTTGTACTCATCCCCCAACTCTCACATCCATACATCATAACGGATCTGATCAACTGTCTGTTCAATTTCAGCAAATAGCGAATTGCAAGATATTTGGATTTCAGAAGTGGACGTAGAGAATATAAAGCCCGATTGTTAACGACAAGTTGAGTTTTGAAGTCCTCTCCCACACTAAAATCGTAATTAATGAGAGATCCAATATACTTAAAACTTCTCATTCCCACAAACTTGTGGTCACTACTACAGAAATAAATTGCGTTTTAATTTTGAGACCAACGGAAGCTGAACAATGTTATAGTGGATCAAATATCTGTTTTACTCCGTTGTCATTTAACTCAATCACAGATATCATTTACATATGCCAAAAGTTGATTGGATTGTTGGAATAAGATATGTATTGTCTCGAGGTGTATCACTTTTGAGAAGGATGTATTCCAACATGAGATTAAAAAGTATCAGAGACAACGCATCTCCTTGTCGAACACCAGAACTAATTACGAAAGTGCTCGATAGCCTGTTCTCAACTTTGACACAGCATTGTGACTATGTTACTTTTATTTTACACAGATGTACGTGTTTGTTTGGTATTCCTAAATATTCAAGCGCATAACATAGACTCTATCGATTGATTGTGTAATAGGCTTGCTTGAAATCTAGGAGTACCTGGTGTATATCGCGAGATGTTTTATAGTAGTTGGAAAAAATCATCCGTATAGCGAGGTACAGTTAGGCTTTATATCCAATCATTTGATCGCATAAGTGATTATTACCTTTCATGTTATACTGATATCATAAACTGGAGTTTTTCGAAGTAAGGTTCATAAACATATCACATAACGATTTAAAAAGCAATCCTGTGATAATCGATTGAACGACTCGTTAATTATAAAGCCAACATGATAGTAATATAATTCCTCCCCATTGAAAATGCATGTCGTATAGGAGACATGTCGTATAGACTCTCAAATACAGACCGCGGAGATGTTCATTGAGGATCCATCCTATGAGGAATTCACAATGGCCATGCAGAGATTAAAGAAAAATTGTTCACCAGGATTGCATTAATCCAGAGCTCTTGATATTCGGAGGGCTAACTTTGTGGAATTGTCTTTTCGACCTTGTTCGATTGGTATGGCGAAATGAAGTTATGCCTGATGAATGGAAAGTGACCGCGTTATGCCCAATATTCAAAAACGGTAATCGCATGAAATGCGAGAACTATCGCGGTATAGCTCTCCTTTGCACAGCATACAAGTTACTGTCATATATTATCTTGGGAAAAATTACTCCTCTAGCGGAGGAAATTGTCGGTGACTACCAAGGAGGATTCCGTCCAAATCGGTCAGTCACTGATTAAGTTTTTTCGCTGCGAATGATTTTTTCCAAGTACTATGAAACATTTCGCGATGCACACCAGGTATTCCTAGATTTCAAGCAAGCCTATGACTCGATCAATCGAGAGAGGCTATGAAATGCGCTTGAATATTTAGGAATACTAAAAAAATATGTACATTTGTGTAAAATGGCAGTAACGCAGTCACAATGCTGTGTCAAAGTTGAGAACAGGCTATCGAGAATTTTTGCAATTACTTCTGGTGTTCGACAAGGAGATGCGCTGTCCCCGATACTATTTAATTTCATGTTGGAATACATCCTTCGTAAAAGTGAAACACCTCAGGACAATATCTTATTCTGACAATCCAATCAACTTCTTGCATATGCAGATGATATCTGTGTGATTGGATTAAATGACAACGGAGTGAAAGAGATACTTGATCCACTGGAACAGTTTTGAGCTTCCGTTGGTCTCAAAATCAATTAGTCCAAAACCAAATGTCTGATCTCTGGTTTTCGAGACCAAGACGCAATTGATTTCAGTAGTGGAAACCACACGTTTGAAGGAGTGATGAGATTCAAGTATCTTGGATCTCTCATTACTCACGATAATAGTGTATAAGAGAGGATATCAAGGTTCGCTTTGCTGCTGGCAATCGGGCTTTGTATCCTCTACGTCCACTGCTGAAATCAAAATATCTTGCAAATACGGATAAGCTGAAACTGTACAGAGTGTTGATCAGACTCGTTGTCATGTATGGATGTGAGAGTTGGACCTTGACGGATGAGTACGAAAGATGGCTTCTAACATTCGAGAGAAGAATCATGCGTGTGATATATGGCACAAAACACGACGTCGATGGCACATACCGAGTTCTTTTCAATCACGAGATCAGGAATTTAATGCAAATTCCTGATATCGTGCATGAAATCAAAGGACAGCGAATACGCTGGCTCGGTCACGTTCTGCGTGCTGTTCCGAAACGAATGATACAGCGATCTTTAAAGGGAGAACCGCCATTCGGTAGGCGAATTGGTCGCTGTCGGCGACGATGGCTCCACGGCGTAGAGAGCGATCTGGCATCTTCCAACTGCTTGCAACAGTATGAAGAGCTGGCTCGTGATCGAAACCGTTGGAGTTAGATTGTTGACACGGTACGGGCCAATAATGACCTGTAAAAAACCGCAAAAAAAAATAGGAGACGACTAAACCTGGTGGCTCAGCTGATGAGTCTGTGGAACTAACTTAAACGAACGAACTCCCACTTGAGTATCCGTGAAGGAGAGAGACGAACTGTGATGCAAGACTAAACGTCGTTCCCCGTTGTTCTATTTCCCATTGGGATGCCGGTAAACTTGAATGAACTGGTTAGTTGTCAGATTGGTCAAAATTAATATCGACTCAAAGGTTCGTTTTCACAACACGAATTTACTAAGAGAAATGAAGAAATAATAGTGTACGATGGGTTATCACCTTAAAGTAGCTACATTAAATTCTTTCTTAACTTACATTATTGTTAAATCTTCCGTAATCAAAGTGACCGGTTTATAATAACTCGGTTTATAATAACGAGAGAAATTAAATAACTTCTTGCAAAAAAGGATTGAGGTTTTGAGCGTTCCCAGATTTTGGCATTCTGTTAGACTGCAACCAACTACATAGACTATTCATGATCAGGGTGTAATTACTCGTATATGGTTGTTCTCTTGAATTATATAAGAAGCCATTCTCTATGCTCATCTATGAGGTTCAACTGTCACACCCATATACATATATGTACATGATAACGGGACTGATCCAAACTCTGTAAAATTTCAGTTTATACATTTATAAGATATTTCTATTTTAGACAAAATTTGAATCTCATCACACCCTCAAACGTGTAGTTACTTCTATGAAATCTATTGCGTTTTTAAAAACTAGAGGTTAAGTTTTTATTTAGAAATCAACGGAACATGAATTCCATTCCTGTGAATGAAGTACCTCTACGTCTTTCCGTACTTAGTCTAATCACATGAATGTCACCTACAATATGCAAGCTTGATCCGATTACCAGTATAAGATGTCTTCAGGTTCTTTTGCATTTTCAATTTATTTAAAAAGACCTATCTTGGACATCCTACTATCTTAGAGATCCATGTCTCGAAATGAATGTTCGTTTTGGAGAAAAAATACAGTTTATTTATATTTTTTCATCCTGATTATGGCTCTCATTTAATTATCCACTATTATCCCAACTATTATATAATAAATCTTGATAATGGGGCTCGCTCTAACCACACATATATATATATATATATATATATATATATATATATATATATATATATATATATATATATATATATATATATATATATATATATATATATAGGTGCAAGCAGAGCACATACATTCGATTATTAAGTGCTTATAAGTTAAGTACAGTGTTGTGTACCTGTAGCTCAATAAGCACTTAGTCTTCAAGATTACTAGGGCCATTTACAATTATGTATTAATGTATATAGCGTTCGCACGCATAGTCTCAACTCATTGAATTTATTGGAAGTCGATCAATATTTTTTTATACATATAAAAATTTCTGAGTAGCTTTACATTTCGGAGGTGGTTTCAACTTATAATATGTACGAAATGAGTACACTTTCAACTGCATTATTTCGGGGAGCTAATTTTGTGGAACCGTCTTATTCGTTTTCTTAATATCAACCTTATTCGATTGGTATGAAGAAATGAATTTTTGCTCAAAGAATGGAAAGTGGCCGCGTTATGACCAACATTCAAGAAGGGTGATCGGCTGAAATGCGAGAATTATCTCGGAGCTTTCCTTATAGCACAGCATACAAGTTACTGTTGTACATCGTCTCGGGAAGAATTACCCCTTTGGCGGAGGTAATTATCGGTAACTATCAAGGAGAATTCCGTCTAAATCAGCCAATAACTGATCAAGTTTTTTCGCTACGAATGATTCTTTCCAATTACTATAAAATCTCTCGCGATGTACTCCAGGACAATTCAGTCTACTTTTTGCATATGTAGATGATATCTGTGTGATTGGATTAAATGACAACGGAGTGAAAGAGATACTTTATCTACTGGAACAGTGTTCAGCTTCCGTTGGTCTCAAAATCAACGAGTTCAAAACCAAATATCTTATCTTTGGTTTCGATTCCAATACGCAATTGATTTCGGTAGTAGTGACCACACGTTTAAGGGAGTGATGAGATTCAAGTTTTTTCAAGATAAGAAAAAATATGTATATTGTGCGGTTGGAACTTGGACATATTTTGTCGTGAAGCACCTTCTCGGTCGGCAATAGTGAAACAGATGGAAAATTTGAGCTGTTGAGATAAGTAAGTAATGTGAAGAATCATAATCGTCTGTGTCGTTCAAGAATAACTGAGAATATTGCTGCTGTATCCCGTAGTGCCGAAAAAAACCCAGGTTGGTCGATTCCTCGTCGATCTTTGGAATTAAACATACCACAAACGATATTAAACTGTATTTTGCATAACGACTAAGGTGTTAAGGGTTTTAAAGTGCAGTTAGACCGACAATAACGCAAGTCGGTCGATCACCATAAATGTTATTTGGGTCCTTCAAATGCATCAACATGATCCGGATTTTCATCCAAAAATCATTTTCAGTGATGAGGCCAATTTTCACCTGAGGCTACATTAAAAGCAAAATTGCCGCACCTTGGGCTCAAAAAATCCAAGAATGATTTTTGAACAGCGTCTGCTTCCTCAACGTGCCAATGTTTGGTGCAAGTTTTGGCTGGCGGTGAAACTATTATGGTGAATTGCGCCACCGAGATATGATTAATATTTTTCATGGTCAGATTCTCAAAGAGGCGATCACAATTTACCACCTTCAAACTTTTTTCTTTGGGATCACGTGAAAGATAATTGCTATGCCAATGCTGCACAATCGATTCAAGACCTTGAAGATGGAATTTGTGAAGTTATCGAGGACAAACAACCGCAAATGTGCAAATTAGTTATGAAAAGGATATACTGCTGCAAGCGTGCCACGGATATTTGGCTGATGTCGTTTTCAAATTTTAATGGTTAACCTTGCTCTTTACAATGAAATAAACATTCATTTAAATGTTTTTTAAATATCAAAATGAAACCTCTTATTGGAAAACCTTTTCCTTTTTTGTTTGAAAATGCTCGTTAAGATGCTGTAATTTGAATAGTGAGGGGCATATTGATTGGATTTTGAAACTGATTTAAGTGCTCTTTGTTTCCAACAAGGCGGTGGTTACATGTTATCAAACAAAACGGTAAAACATCATTGGCATCCAAATTCGATAATCGAATAATTTTAGAAAAATTAAATGTTGTAAAAATAAAATTAGTTTCTTGGTGGGTTTTTGAAAAGTATATAGCTATGAACCACAAACAATTCAAAATCTTAAGAACAATATTCGAGTAAGTCATCGATAGTTTTAATGTTTAGTGTAAGCTTGTAATAGGAGCCGTGGTGGCCACATGAACGATGAAGTACTTCATACATTAATATCATAGACTGAACTTTTATTTTCAATAAAAAAATTTGGATATCTAACACACATGTGTTAACTTCTATCGATGCTTCTATAGGTAAATCTTAGCTTTTATGTAATTAAGTTCTGTTTAATAAGATTAATTTGTCTATATAGACGACAACTTAATCTGACAAACTCTAAATGCTGTGTGCTAGAATGTTACAGCTCTCATTTTATTTCGTACGTAATTCATATATACCTTAAACTTGTGTCATAGCTATCTATGAAGGAACACTGATTCTTTATTTTCTAATCTCTCCAACATCTTAAATAAATATAACTCAATTTTATTATATAGTGGACGCACAATTTGTAATTTTTTCACATTCAAGAGTAACTGCTCTCCCTTTTAATAAATCACAATTGTTTAACCTACTATATAAATAAATAATATGTACAACATATACACACCCACTTTTTGTTTTTATCAAAAACTACTGTCACATTTATTTTATTATTCGTACGTCCGATCTACTTACCAAATAATTCCCGCTTAGAACTAAAAAAATGCATATTCGTTTTCTTAAGTAAAAAACCAATATGCTTGATTTTTCGTCACGGTTTAATCGTTGACACCTTTTATTTATTATTTACATCACATTATTCACGTTATGAAGAAAGCTGACAAATCGAGTAAAACACAAAATTATTTTCCTCGAATACAAAAACTAATGAACATGAAGATAGTACGATTGTTTCTGGACTAAAAAGCATTTGCTATAAATTGAGATCGAAACGAAAATTTGTTTTTATGTTGCTCGTATGTTACTCACCGCAAACGATAACTAGATCAAGTCTAAAAATAAATTTCTAAAGTTTATTATTACATATGTTTAATAATATCGAAGTTTTATTTTAAAATTAATTTACTACTTAGAGAATAGTTTGATGACGTTCACGACCCTTTCGGAATAAATACTGTCAATATTATTATATTCTGATAAAATTGTTATTAATCAACCAAATGATGATAAGCTTATCTGATAAAGACGTAAAATGTGAGTGTAAAAAAGATGGCTAAACTAAATATGACATTTAAATAGCACCAAACACAAGCATTAGATATAATGATAGCACAATTGAACAAACTAAGCAACAATATTGATTCAGAACTATATGAATATCTATTGATAAAGTACGCCAATTATACTAATTATAATGTTTTAGTTTTTATCAAACCACGCTGTACACACCTGATCGATAAAGTTATTTGAATTGATAGTTAATCTACTATTAATTTTGATTAATTGAGGTAGCAGTTTGAATAATTTTATATGAAAATGCTGTTCATCACAAATATAAACTACCCTCGCGTGAAATGGTGTAGCGTTGGGGAGACACACCTTTAAAAACAGCATAAGATGAAATGGCCCGTAGATGTAACATATATAAAGTACTCCAGTTTTATTTGAGACACATGATGAAACATAGTAACACATAGCATAACCTAATCTCAACTTACATATGTTTATACTTATAAGTAATAAACTCAATTCTTTAAGTTGAATGAATCGTTCTTACTTATATAATTAATAAAATATAAGTAGTTAGATAATAACCTTCAAGCGAGCAAGTGATTGGTTGTTTGTGTGGCCAACATCCTTATTCTTATAAACCTTTTTGTTTACACGCGTGGGCAGGACCTGATCCCGCTTAATTGTTGAATATGCTAAGCTTCATTTATCATTAGATATTTTGCACCTTTCTCAATGCATACCTATACATGCCTATATGGATTTCAGAAATGGATGCCTGTAAGTTTTAAATATATCATATCATATCATATCATATCATATCATATCATATCATATCATATCATATCATATCATATCATATCATATCATATCATATTAAATCATATCATATCATATCATATCATATCATATCATATCATATCATGTCATATCATATCATATCATATCATATCATATCATATCATATCATATCATATCTCATCATATCTCATCATATCTCATCATATCATATCATATCATATCATATCATATCATATCATATCATATCATATCATATCATATCATATCATATCATATCATATCATATCATATCATATCATATCATATCATATCATATCATATCATATCATATCATATCATATCATATCATATCATATCATATCATATCATATCATATCATATCATATCATATCATATCATATCATATCATATCATATCATATCATATCATATCATATCATATAATATCATTGGCCTGTGGATGAGGAGATCCATGTTTCGGAAATATTTCAAACGAAACATAAATCCCATAGAATACTACTACAGTATCCAGAGCTTGTCGTAGGAGGCGACTAAATCTAGTTAGATCATTGGCCTGGCGACCACCATCCGTAAATAACAATAAATGTCAAAAAAAAATCGGATACCGCAAAAACAAGAAAGTACCTGGACACGCAATTGAGGATCGACACGTGAAATGTGCGGTCATTTAGAAAACCTGGCCTTAAAGTGGAGATCATGTGTCCCAAAGATAAACATTGCTACACAGTGGACATTGCTATACCTCGGATGTCTCATTGAGCTGTAAGACAGGTAAGACAGGATGTACTGGATTATCAGGCAGTCGATAATCGAATATGTAAGCTTCGCTTATACATGAGATTATTCAACCTTTTAATTGTGTACATGCGCCCACTGATGTAAGCCAACCCCAAGATAAAGACTCATTTTACAATAATTTGGATAATTTAATGAGCTCTATACCTGAACACGATGTCCAATTGATGATTGGTGACTTTAATATTAGAGCTGGCAGAAATCAGACAAACTTATGCAATAATATAGGTCCGTACTCCCGACACGAAACGGCGATCAAAAATGGAGAAAGAATACTGTACTTTGCGATCGTTCATGATTTCAAATTGGCAAGAACATTCTTTCCTCATAAAAACATCGAATTGACCATGTGTTGATTTCAAATGAGCGCGGGCTAGGGTTGTCCGAGACGTGGCCATTATCTGGTCACTGCAAATCTAAGATTGAAATTTTCGTACAAGTCAAGGAGGATAGGATAAAATATAGAATAGAGGATAGGATAAAATTCTCTTTATATAGAAAACTAGCGTGGTTTCTTTAGATGAATCGCCGAATTGCACAATATCTTAAGATCTCGGTCAACTGATATTTGGGATCTGAACCCAGTGATAAGGCGATCTTTGAAGAGAGAGCTGCCTTTCGGTAGGCGAAGAGGTCGCTGTCGATGATGATGGCTCCACGGCGTAGACAGCGATCTGGCATCTTTCAACTGTTTGCAACAGTATGAAGAACAGTAGCTCGTAATCTAAACCGATGGGTCAGATTGTTGACACGGTACGGGCCAACAACGGCCTGCAAAAACCGTCAGAAAAACCACTCATTTTTGACTAACAGCGTTTGATTCTGACTGTAAATAACTAAGCACTCTTTCCTAAGTGATGTATTCTTTCCTAAGTGATGTTTCGTTTTATTTGGAATTCTGCGGACCATTCTTGTAACTCAAAACGTATTTTGAGTTTTTTTGTAATACCCTCTTGATAAACTGTTCTACAACTTCAATGTTAGAGTGATGATGGGCATCTCCTGATGTTTTGGGTTGGTTTCGAGATTTCTATGAAACTGTTACGAGTGTACCAAGAGGCGTTAACTATCCCTCTGGGAACGTTATTTTGAAATTGTTGAACTATTTATTGATTGCTGGTTTTGGTGAATCCCCAAAATTGAATACCATATTCAGACCGACATGAGCACTTGTTTATAAAGCATAAAGGCTAGTATTCAAATCGATTTCGCGTGAAATTTCCATACGATTTTACCAAAGTGAACTCAGAAATGTTCACTAGCGCAAAAACTATAGTTATCTCAATGCACCTAAGATGGCGCGGCGCGCATAAACTCTACAAATTTGTTTCATGCGAAAATAATGATTCGAACCATTTTTTTCACATGAAATTTGAACATTTGAACTGTTTGAACATTTGAATTCACCAAAAAAAATCATTTCTATTTTACGTGACAATAAATAAATTTTCGGAGACCGCGGTAAAATTTCATTTCACTTTGAACTCAGTACTAGCCTTAAGTTAATAATGAATGGATAACTGAGAGTTTCTTCCAATAAGCCAGTTTAGTATTCTATATTTTATTTGGAGCTCTTTTCTGCTTTCTTTTTCACTTGTACTTCACTGTGATTCATATCAATATATTTTGGTTGATTTGCATGTGGTACAGGAATTTTATTGATAGTGGTTCTATTGATCTATTAGTGAAATTAATGAGAGTAAACTTCGATTCATTCACTCCGCTTAGCTAGCCAATCTTGTATAATTGTTATAGCTGTTTGTGTCACCAACAGCTAGAATTGCAGCGTCATCTGCAAACGTGGCGATAGTTGTATTATTCATCTGCGGTAAGCCGCTTTTAAATAGTACAAAAAAGAATGGCCTTTAGACACCTCTCCCTGTGGGAATCCTGCTTTAGCTTTTTTTATGCTGGAGTCCTTCCTGGTTTACTCTAAAGTATTTTCCTTTTAAGTACGTCTTTAACAAATCGCAATTCTCAAGTGGCAGAGTATGTTAAGACACATTCTGAACAGCTGTTGGTTTGTTCAATAGCAATCCAGTTGCCTTGTAGGTATTTTATAATTTATACAAAAATAATGAATTGTAGGATTATGGTGAGGGCTAATGTTTAAGAGGTCGAATTAAATTTACAATCAATGAATATTGTTCATCTGACAGTATAATTAATTGCGCGGCTGTCAAGATGTTTATATGTTGGATGTAACAATTTTGAACAATATACACATTTGGGCGGCAGAATCTAAATAAAATATCAGCCAACGACATCGTTGGTCTGCCATTTGAGATAACTACTAGATTAGTACGATAGCAAAGACTATATAGACAAAGAAATCATCTTATTAAATCATTATCTCTCCGGACCACCATAATCACAAATTGGTAAATCAACTCACATCGAACATAATGTTAAACATGAATCCTCTGATTCAATAAAATTTGGGCGTTTCCTAAATAGAAAGATGCAACCTATATATAAATCGACAACTTAAGTCCTTTAGCTGTACCTCTTGGAAGTGTTGCATTGAACAATAACAGAGCCATCGTTACAAAACGAAAATATTTTCCGGAATAATTCCTGCTTGCGATCCTATAACCTACAAATCCCACATTCAATGAAGCGAGTTACAATTATCAATGAACTTTTTAATCGTAACTCATGAACATAATTCCAATTTTTATAAAGTATTCCGAAAGATGTTACTCAATACAATTGACATAGATCTTCATAATTTTATATCAGCCAGAACTTTGCTTAAAAATAATGAAAATGGTGTTGTACTGAAATAAGACTTTGGAATCACAATACTATTTGATCTTACTATTGGCCTCTAAAGAATACCTAAACCAACGTAAATGAAACAAAACTATTCCAGGTGGATATCGAATCAAAACAAACTTTTACTCATACATTCGTTCTAGCAGCATCGAATTATAATTGATATATTTGGAACATTTGTCCTATTTGGATCATATCCTTAAGAAATTTGGCTTGATGCTCATGTGTCAATCGATATCACTACTGTCCTGTAGATAGAACAAACGTACATAATTTGGAATCATACAACACTATTTGATCAACGTTGATAAAAACCTGGCGTGACATGAAAAAATGAAAAACGACAGAGAGTATTAATGCCATTACGAAATTCTCAGGTCCCACATCAGTTATTACAAATGTAAGAAATTATTACAAAATACTAACTTTCCATTAATTTTATTAATAAATAACCTCTTCGGTGGCACTTCACATCTTATGTGTTCTTTTATTTTACATATAAATAATTTAGTAATCTCTTATCACGATAAAAGTTTTAATTAACTCCCGTTAAATTCTCTTCACGTTGATACTTTGTAAATGACAAGAACACTTGTTCTAGTGATGTTTGGCTTAAAGAGTAATCTTCTATGTTGTATTTCTTTCGATTACTTTGGAATATTCCAAACATTCTTGACCATTTCTGATTTGTTGATGGAATATTGTATGTAAGCAAACCTTGGTACTCCTCTCTGTTAAGTTAAACAAATTGAAAGGGTTAAATATATCTTTTAAATGACCATTATTTTGCCTACCTTAAATCAGCTCCGGGGAATGAGTTTGCAATGAAATTCTTTATGCTTGTTATGTTTGATCTATAATTTCAAACGAATTTGTTAGAAACTATCTAGATGCTGTAAAGCATTTAATACTTACACTAGTTCCTGTGATGTGGCGCCTTTTTGAACTTTGACTGTTACCAGATATCCTGAAAGCAGAAGTACGATATATTTAAAAATCTGTATAATAGAACCATTTTGTGATGTGTACCTTGAGAATATTTATTTTTCAAGTATTGCGATGAACCAATGCACTTGAATTCACCATTGACCATGATAGCAAGTTTTGTGCACAGAGCTTCGCATTCTTCCATGCTGTGCGACGTTAGAACTATCGTTTTGCCAGCATTTCGAATACGACAAATCATATCCCAAAGTTGTCGTTTTGCACCCGGATCCATACCCGTTGTTGGTTCATCGAGATATACTACAACTGGATTACCGATTAGCGAGATGGCAGTACTAACTTTTCGTTTATTGCCGCCACTGTATTCTTTAATTTTCTTATCAATGTGTTTGATAAAATTTAATTCAATTGCTAATGTTTGGATGAGATAGTGAATTTTATCATTTGGGATACCCCGTAGAAGGCAAAACATTCGGAGCGTCTCGCGGCCAGTTAGATCCTCAATAAGAGCGTCGAATTGAGGACAATAGCCAATAATTTGATGCACTTTGTTTATATCCGTTTTTAAGCTAATACCTTTTACCCAAGCTTCGCCACTAGAGATCATCTCATCACCGGTCAACATTTTAAATGTTGATGTTTTTCCAGCACCGTTCACTCCAAGTAAACCGAAACATTCAGAACTGTGGACAAAATGTGAAACAAATTTTTATATCAATATTTGAATAAGATATCTTTACTATATACTCACTGATTAATGCCAACCGACAAATGATTAACAGCCAAGAAATTCTTGTAGAACTTTGTTAAATCTTTTAAAACTAAACTCATGCTGGATAATTCTGCATGAGATGCGTTTTGTACCCGTTGTTTTTCATTCAAAACGTCTACATCGACACTATCATCACCGCCAATTGATGATACTGTGCCCTTATACATCTTTTTTCCTTTGTAAAATACGTTCTGTAGTAGCCCCATTTCGATGATAATCAGCAACGTATATCCAATAAAACCCGTTAGTAGCATGAAAAGTAAATTTTGAAGTATTCCGGGTTGTTCCCATGCAAACAGATCACTAACTGTAATTTTTTATTGTTGAAATTTCAATCGAACACATTCGAACAATTTTATTAAGTAAACCATAAGATAGAACGATTTAGACTTACCGCAACAACTATCAGGCTGCAATAAACATGCTGCTTCCAATGATGGCGCATAAAGAAGACATGTTTGCTTTGTAGTTTCGACAACATTTAAGTTACTTAATGAAACACATAGTCCAAAATGGGGTAGAAATGAGAATATCCAATGAAGGGTGTTTGCTAATTTTTCCTCGTCAATAGCATCGAGTACGAAGACGACAATATAAAATGCTACTCCGTTAACAATATATAGCAACGATGTCCTAACATATCCATTTGAAGGAATGGTGAACAACATCGAAAGTAAGTATGTAAGTGGTAAAGCACCAAATCCGAAACAGATCAAGATTAGATATATTCTGCCAATTTCTTCGAAGGTAGCATAGCCATCTTCTTGGAAAATGACTAACGTAATGACTGTTATTAGTGCAATTATTAAATATAAGACATAGTCAAATATAAACGACGACACCCAATATATGTGGATATTTAATCCGCTCACCATTTGCAGTAGTTTTGCTCGATTAATGCGTTCCTTTATATAAAACAAAACGAACAGCGCCATTACAAATCCCATTGACATACCCATATTTATAGCGAATTGAAATCCAATCGTCTGGCCAGATTTTAGTATTCTATCCTAAAATTTAATTGGTCGAAACGTTAAGATATGAAATAGAAAATATTTTTATTATCCTACCTTGTCTACAGCAGAATACGGGAGTGGTGCATTTGTAATGGAAATACTACAATCCTTACAACCCATACCCAATAATACAGCATTGTGTAAGGTTCCTAAAGAAATTGGTAAGTTATGATATGCCGCATTATTAAACCATGCAGTTAAAGTTGTACTGTTGATCGATGCTCCAATCATGTATCGACTGTTAACTGTTGCTATAATTCTTAAACTTAAATTAATTAGTTCACTTATAAAACTATTTGATGTAACGGTTAATTGATGATTGCTTGACGAAAATAGTTGTTCATATCCATCAGCAATTAGTTTATTATCCGACAATAGATCATTCGATCGACTTAGCACTGTAATGGTTTCTTTGTAAACAGATTTATCCAAGTCGAGTCTCGGCAAATCATTATTTGCCGTAAATGCTCGTGATATCAGAATGACCATTATCAAAAATGCAACGGGAATGATAATCTGCAAAAAAATACAAAAGTAAACAGTGAATAGGACTATAATCACAAAAACTGGGTACATTTAGGAATTGTCGCTGTTCTTGGAATTGCGGCTAGGCGATTTTATCAACAGAACTTTTCATTAAAATTTACTACCTTTGGTTTTGCATCGTAAATTCAAATGCCCTGAATGTTTCTTGATTGAATTCAGAACTGAGCTGATTCTGGATTAGTAATTTAGACCCAAATCGGAGTTTTTTACTCCCTAAACCAATGAAGTGTTTTTCGAATTGAGACTGAATGAAGTTTTATAATAATATATGTGGAGATATATGTGTATGCTTTCCAATCCACCCACCGCAAATAGTTCGGTTCTTGTCTTTACTAAATAAACCATGGTAAATTTAGCAATGATAAGAACTGAACTACTAGTGGTTCACTATAGGGTCAATAGTTGCTTTCCAATCGACCAACCGTGACATTGCTAATTTTACTATGGATTATTTAGCAAAGACACGCAACGGATTACTCGCGGTTCACTAGCCGATACTAGCGGTTGGTCGATTGGAAAGCAACTATTAGCATTTTAACGATAATCTAAACCCGTTTGAACAAGTTAGATCTGAGAAGTAGTATGCAAATGAGATCATACTCCTAAATTAATATTATTTTATCCTGGAGGATAATTACTTCTTGGAGCATAGAACTTTAATCATATTTGTATGACGTCAAGTGACAACATATAGGTTTTGATAGCCAACTTAAGTTAACGAAAATAAGATGTGCTTATAATCTAAGATAATATCGAAGTGTTAACAAAATGAATTCGACTATATATAGAAGTTTCACATGTGAAAATTTCCTACAGTTCCATTGCCAATAATTTTTGGCCCTTACACCGAGTGAATGAATTTCAAAGAAAAATTAAATTCATTTGTTGGTGGCTGAAAGCAAAATAAATACTAAGCAGTTAACCGAAAAGAACGAAACTTATTGGCTGAAATTTTGCAACCATTGTGGTGGTAAGAATCGCTTTTATGTTACATAACATGAGTGAAAAACCACTTCCAAGACCACTTGATGCCAGATTTGAGTTCTGAACAAATTCAAATGTGCAAATATAAACTAATATGGACGGTACTTATATCTTAAGGCACAAAAATCTATTTAATATTGAATATATGTACTTACTTGGATTAACAAAATGTACCAATTTCGTAAAGTATAAAAAAATTTCTTCTCAATCATTGCGATAAATTGGTTTCTTATTAATTTAGTTCCCGAAATTAAGTTAACTTCCAAATTGTTTGTTTTTGTTGGATCACTCGATGTATTATCTTCGTTCGCTAACACATCAGGCTTATTCATATCGCTTCCAACTTTCATAAACACTTCTTCCAATGTGGTCGGTGATACTCCGTAACCGATCAAACCCATTTGTTCCGCATGACTTTCTAAATCTGATAGCATCGATTCAAAACTCGAAACATAATCCTCATTTAATTCATAGGTTAGCTCATTTTCAATATTTGTACAAACTTTAATGGTCGGAATATATTTTCGCAATAGTGTTGTAATATTTGGAACATTTGTTTTTGGAGTCTTAACACAAATCAAACGATAACCAGTTCCAAACTTTTTCTTTAAAAAGAAAGATGTTCCACAGGCTTTTAAAACACCTTCAGACATGATAGCAATACGATCACCAAGAATATCAGCTTCGTCCATAAAATGTGTTGTTAGCAAAATAGTTCGACCTTTTTTCTCCTGTTGTAATAAATCCCATAAGGCTCGTCGAGCTGCCGGATCCATTCCAGATGTTGGTTCGTCACAAATAACTATTTTGGAATTTCCACAAAGTGCAACACCAACCGATAATTTTCGTTTCATACCACCCGACAAAGTTTTCGATTGTGAATTTATTTTCGGTTGTAGCTCCAGCAAATCAACGTATTTCCTTATTTCTTCGTTTATTTCAGAATTTGATAGTCCTTTTAGTTTACTGTAGAATATTATATGTTCTCGAACGGTGAGCTCACTAAACAATACGTTATGTTGAGGGCATAGTCCAAGTGAACTACGTACAGCATCCAAATCGTTTAAAATGCTTTTTCCATTTATGACTGCAGACCCGGATGTCGGTGGAAACATACCGGTTAACATAGACATGGTGGTTGTCTTACCGGCACCATTATGCCCCAATAGTACTGTTATTTGGTCTTCATACATATTTAATGTTAAATTATCAACAGCAACTTTTTGATTTGAAAACACTTTGCGTAGATTTTGTATTCGGATTCCCGCGTGTTTATCCGTAGGCTCTGGTTCAACTACATTATTGTAATCAGTGATATCGGATTGTTTTAATGTATCAGACTGAACACCACACCAAAAGGATTTTGTGAATGGAAAATACCATTTCTCTGGCACTCCAAAGTCTCCCGGATTAATTTTTTCCACATACAATGCAATTAACAAATAAACAATTCCATCAAATATTAACATTAAATTAATATCACCAAATGTGATGTTGTCATCGTCGGTTACAGGTTTAAAAAAGTTGTTCCATTGTAGTCCTACGCCGGTCCCCTCGAATCGTAATAGTAATCGAAATCCGTATGACATTGCCGAATTAGAAAATAAACAAACCGCCAATTTATCAATCGCTCCCATTTCATTGTAATTTTGTTCGGTCATTGTGAACGGAAGATAGAATATGAACCATATTAGGCCAGTTACTGTTGCCGCATTGTTCGCTGAAACAAATCAAATAGATAATCAGTATTCGCTCGTTGATTGAAGATACAAAATATTTGCGAGTAATCTACCTTTGGAGAAAAATACACTTATCATAAAAGCAAATGCCACCGACGTACAACTAAATATTATTAAAAATATCCAGAGGACAGACCAGTCAGTATTTGTAAATACGGCCAGATCAGAATCGGGATAAAATTGTATTACCATAACTAAACTAATAAGTGTTACTGTAATGATATTAAAAATCATTGCCTTGGTAAACCATGCCGTCCAATGGAGCCAATTCTCTAGTCCCATAATTTTCATCGCCTCTTTCAACTGTGCTTCCTTCTCGACTGCAATGAACTGAAATCAATAATAATAAGTAGATTGGCTTACGTTTTTTTAATGTTAAATGATTACCTTGACTAAATTGACAGTTGGATACATAAAACTTAAAATAATTATTAATGGCACAAACGAGTCTAAGGCTTCCAGAAGATAATCTTTCGTAAATGGTGGATATGGAAAACGCTAAAATAATTTGAGATATTAATCGATTTTATTTTATAATATATAGTTTTGCCAAACATACCGATATAAATACGGGTGGGATCTCTTTTGTTGGCAATTTTAGTTTAGCAAATTCGATAAAAATAGCCGATTGCAAATTTATAAATCCTTCGTCCCAATATGAAGCCGGCTCACCTCCAACATCACTATAATTATTTCTGGGACCTTCGACTTGAAATTGAGGAAATAGTAAATTGGTTTTCCAGTTGTTCTGCAACGGATTAAAATATCCTGATGATCGTAATGCGGCTGGAAATCGAATTGCAAATTTCAAGTTGGTCGGTAATGTGTTTATGTTCTGCAATGAAAATTAATAATATGAATTGCTAATAAAATTTTTGATTTTAAATCAACTGCCTTACCCGGTACGATTCGTCAAATTCTATTCCTGCATAATAGTTTTTATCCATCAGTTCCATTTCTAATTCGGCTGCACTATTAAATCCAATTACTCCATCTAAATCGAGACTTGTCTGTACATTTTTACATAATTTTTCAAGCTCGTCATTTTTTGGGAAATATGCTAGACTAAAGGTTACATTTTGGTTATATGGTAGAAAGAAATATGCTCCATGCAAATTTTGAACTGGACGAGCGTCACTATTTATTACATCGAATATTCTTGGTTCGGGATAAACGTCTGGATCGACTAGACTACGAAACAGGACCAATATTAATGAAAATAAGACAGGTATCAGAATTTCAACGACGGTTTGAATTTTATGCCGCTTCTGAATTATCCAATTTTTCCATAATAATAACACAAATCGATGCCATTTTGATGTTTGCATCTTGATTACTGGAACAAATAAAAAACATGGATTACAATATATAGCTATCGATTGGTTTACTGTAGTTTGTTCTATCATAATCCGTTGTGCATTAATTATATTGAGCTTACACTCGATTGTTAACTGTTAATCTCTCTTGTGCGTTGTTAATACAATTAATTAGTCGTGTGGAATATGGTTTCTAAGGTTTGGAACTATACTACTATAGGCGGTATTCGAATTAAGGCTTATTGTTTTGGTTGACATTTATGGCAGTTTAAATTTTTTGGATGGGCGCACGGCCATTGTGTGTGCGCATTTGTGGCATATATGCTATATCATTCAAAAATATCAAGAACGTGTTAGTTCTGAGAACAAATGATTCTTGTATACGTAATAAATCAATCCGTAATATATGAAATACAAGCTATTTTGGGCTTTCAATCTTTGATGCCCACAATTTTCTACCAACTTTCTAGTTCGAATACATACATTTTTTCCATAAATTTGAATAAAATTTTTCTTGAAAATCGGGTTAAAGGTGTGTTTCAAAACTCAATCCAATTAGATGAAAACCATATCAATAATTTGAACCAATAAATTTGGAAGTTGAAGTTTACAGCATTCAATTATTTATTCCTATGATAGGACCAAACTAACCAAATATCCTTGATGGTATGATGTGATCATCATGGTCAGTTTTTAAGACTTTACCACGGATTGTAACCATAAGTTTAAATGCTACTTATAGTTCACTTATGAGGCGTTTTTACAATCAATCGAAATTGGTTCTTCAACCAAGGAAACCTTTAAAAAGATGTATTGACTCGCAGCTCATAAAAGCAATGTGTTTACTGACTTTCAATCAGTTTATAACCCAGTAGATATTGATAAACACAGATATACAAGCATTAGTTTATATTTACATTGATATTTATATGTATATATATATATATATATATATATATATATATATATATATATATATATATATATATATATATATATATATATATATATGTATATACTAGAACATCGAGTGGCGTCACTGATGCTTTCTAGGCAACTGCGACGCAACTCGAGGTCATCTATAGTTTTCGAAACGTATTGTACATACCAAATTAATTTGCTGACAGAACTAACCACGAGCTTAAATATGACACGATGTGAATCAAAGTAACGAAACGAATGATAAAGTGATCATTATAAATGATAGTTAAACCATTCAAGGGGAAATCCTTATTTGCTTTTAAATTTTACTGCATGTTTTTCTTTATGTGTTCCGTGTTGTTAGGTAGAAAAACCTTAGATTAATCTAAATACAAAACACAAGTTTTATTTTTTTTACACCATATAAATAAAATAATGAATACGAGTTGCTCCCAAAATGCGACGCTTATGGAAATTATGGTATTCATTTTTTTCGAGACGCAAGTCGAAACAGCGCAAGCGAATCGACGCAACTCGAGAATCTAGTAGAAATTACTTATTTTTATTTTTATTATTTATTTAGAAATAAGTTTGATAAATTTATAAATAATATAACGTCATTAACGTTGTGGATTTAATCGATATAGTTGATTATATCAATATATGGTACGATTTACGAATACAAACAATAAACTCATATCGGTTTGAATGTTCAAAATTATGAGACATCATAAATGAATTGACTCATTCGGTAATAATTTAGACGATAGCTTTATCAGATCGACGATCAAATGAAATTATGTATGTATGCATACGTACACCTATATCTCTATATGGTTTAAGTGGTTGTCATTTTTACAATAAATAATGCACAGACAAATAATTTGGCTGTGTTTACATGTACATGATTGTTTACATGAAAAAGAAACGTGTAATTTACATAAGCTTATGTTTTACATTCTATATGCAAAAATTGTAAAAAAGTATTTTATCTAAAAATCTAAAAGATTTGATAATAGCGTAATCTATTATCAAATCTATTTGTAAAAACATTCGTTGAGCTGACCACCTACAATGTGCACCAATCGTTAAAATGGTTCATAAAGTTGAGACGCGGTAAGGGCCGTTTACGGCCTCTAAGCCATAGATTATTAATTGTAACTAAAGCACCATCTGTTAGAAAATATAACAATCTTACGAATAGAATTTGTGAAATATTTAACTATGTACAATTTTTCTTCGACTATATACTGAATGTCAAAATGTTAAAATAGTTTGTTTAAGATTACAATTATAAACTGATTAATTCCGTCAATCCCTCTTAATATACTATTTACTCAAAATAAAAAATAAACCAAATCACTTAGCAATACGGATCAGCCCTTTTGAATTAAGTAGCTCCTGTAAAAACTTGAGAACAATAAACTATTAGATACGGACTTTTCTAAACTTTTGATCTCATTAGCCATGATAAAACTTATTTATATGCACAGGTTTGATTTTTCCAGTTAGTTTCTTACATGGTTCAAATCATGTTAAAGTGTTCGCATCCAATATACTAAACTTGAAGGTAAATGATATGACTGCATGAATTCATGTTCAGGCACTGCTGAGATCTTACATGTAACGTTTTTTACTTTTTATATGTAAGTTATGTAAAAAGCAGCGTAAATAACATAAAACGTAAATTACATGAAAAAACGAAGACAACGTCAATCGCAGTGCCATCTAACGGGTGGGCCATTTATCGGTTTAAATTTGAACCACCGGTTATTTCTGGCAATACCTTTTACAGTCTTTTCTGTCACAAAATTCCGTATATTATCTCCACTGAACGAAATGAATCGATTTACGAGTGAACAACGTTGGGATTTATTGAAAATTTATTTCCAAAACAATTGATTGGAAATTGCCCGAAAATATCGTGCACAATTTGGTCGCCGACAGTGCTCGGTATACGCAAGTTTATTATTGTGAAACTGGTTTCATTGTACACCTGAAAATAGTGGGTACACCTGAAAATATCGAAGAGATCGAATGAGGACTCTTAAATATTATCATGGCGTGATCGAATGAGCCAGTTAAAATGATGTAGATTTAATCTAAATCAAAAATTATTGTGAAATTGTAAACAGTTCCAAATTTCACAAATTTTATTCATAAAATAAGAAGAAGATTTTTTAACAGATGATTTTTTAGATACAATTAGATTAATGAGAAATGACGTGTCATTTGTTTTTTTTACATAAAATCACTTTTTACGTTTTTTACATATAAAAAACCGTGTAAATAACATCGTGTAATTTACACGCCCAACAGTGCTGACTTAACAATAAATATGGTGTCAGCTATGTATATACTTTTTCAAATAAAATGATTTTGGCAATCAATGGTTTTTAGGGATATATGTATTTTCCATTTTGTAAACTAAACAATTTCAAATGAAAATATCTTTAGGAATCGGAGCTAAATTGATAACATGAACAATCTCAAATTATTAAGTTGTAAGAAAATGGCGTTCAATAAGGCAATTTTATATGGAAGATCATACTTTCTTAAAGTATTTACTATTATTGAAATCATGACTTAACAGTTTAAAAAAAATATCACGGTTGATACGAATGCGTTATCAACCGTGATATTTTTTTTATATAGGAAATAATACACGATGTAAAGCGTGAACTGATGGGTATTTCTAACAGTTCTAATTTTAATTCTAATAATAAATTTTATTTCGAAATCTTTAAACATAATTATGTACACGTTATATAATTACGGTTTTTGATACAATTTACACTATTTTCAAATTAAATTAATTTACATAATAGTAATCAAATCTTATCAAATTTTTGTTCTTAATTTGATAACGAAATACTAATAATTAAAATAATTTGCAATCTAATGTGCTTGTCTTATCAAACTATGTATGTATATTGAACAAAAATCATGCCCTATAAACAAAACAAGATAAATATATTGGGAGAACGAGATAAAAGATAAAATACCCTGATTTATTTCCGGAGTTTACAAAGCAATGCTAACTATGAAAAGCTCTATTGTTCTGTTGAAATAAATCTAGTAACCGAGCGTTAAAATATCATTTTATTTACTTTGAATAAATGCTTTCTAAGATTTAAAAACTATCGCAATTCTACAAGGAAAATTGTATAACAAAGACATTCTACAGAAACAGTTTTTCAAGAACCAATAAGATTCCGATGATTATACATATAACCAATAGCATTTTGGGCGCGGAAACATTGAAATAAACTTCAAACAGTTGAAAGTATATGATTCTAAGCAGTTAAAGAATATTTCAACGCTGCAATTTTAACGAAATTTGGGTCATATAAATAGTCTCCGCGAATTTTGCTACTAGATCGGGCATCACTTACTCAATAGTCTCAAATGTAAATGTACTTAAAAAGACATTTAAGGTTTCATTGTTGGTGAAGATTGTATTATAACGCCTGGCTTATGTTAAAGTTATATTGATTTAAAAATGAGTGAAATACGTGAAAATAGATGACATTTTTCAATTGGTGGAGTAAGACCGGCACGCAAGCTGTCAAAAAATAACAAAGGCATCAAACATCGACCACATGTCAGCTTGGAATCATTTAGAAAGTCGAGGTTAAAAAGAAGCTCGATTTTTGGGTGCCGCAATGAAATTTGAAGACCTGAAATGACATCAACGCTGCTGAAACACAACGAAATCGAATCATTTTTGAAGCGAATTATCAAACGTAAGTACTCATGGCCAAAGGTTGGTTTAACGGCAAACATGGTTATATTGCGTGTTTAGTGGGATTGGAAGGGAATTAGAGCTGTTGCAACGTGGCGAAATCATCAACCTGTTTCTGTACTGTTCACAACTCGACCGTTTGAACGAAGTAATCCAAAAATAGCTACCAGAATTGGCCAACAGAAAGGGAATTTTGTTCCATCATAAAAATGCGCGGCCACACACATCGTCGATGAATCGGAACAAATTAACGGAACTTGGTTGGGAAGTTTTAATGCATCCACCGTATAGCCATGACCTTGCTCCGTTTGACTACGATTTTTTTCGGTTTATGCAAAACTCTGATGATAAAAATTGGTGGCGCAAAGCGTCGCTGAAAACTAATTGGCTAAGTCACCGAAATTCTACACCGAGGGAATTATAATGCTACTCGAAAAATATGGCGAAAGGTCATAGATAATAATGGTCAGTAGTTAAATCATGACTTTTTAATGAAGAACATTTAATGTTTAAAAATGAACCAAAAAACCGCGGAAACTTTTTATATGACCTATTTCAATAAAAAGGAACCGATGAAGTAAAAATCACACCTGACTTTGAAATAAGTTTCGATAGAATTATAAAGAGATACATTATGACTAGTATTATCAAATGTAATGCATACAGCATAGGTAAATGAACCAGGCTAAATTAAAATCATTGAAATTATCATTATAAACAACCAAAAGTTTCGACAAATTTTAGTTAAGCTCTTCGGACCCTTCTTGGGGTTTGTTTAGTAAATAATCTTAACCAATTTATCTTATGTTGAATTTATATCTATTGAAGTAACAAACAAGCTTGTTGAAATAACAAACAAGTATTATCACATAAAAATCAAAGGGTTGAGGATCGAGTAAATGCATAACGTTAGAAGTAACAGAGTTAACAGGTTCGAATCTCGATAGGGGCAGGTTGCAAAAGGGATTTTTCACCACTTGATTACGATCGGTGGTGTGAATGAACACAACTATGACCCCCTGTTGGAGTGCAGAAACCAAGGGCCGACCCATCTTCCATGTCAGTACTATAGGCTGGCATGGAGCTATGCAATGTGCAGATGGTTAGTTAAAATCGGACCTATAGCCGTACGTCTTCGATTTGGCTCCAAAGCGTAAGGTTAGGACGTAAATAAGCGAACCGCGAAAGAGTTGGGAGTGCCTTGATCAAAACAGATGGCTAGAAATAAACGAAAAAAAAATGACAGAAATGTAATATCAAGGTGTCAAAACATGAAAAGATGATTTATTTAAAATTTATTTTCAAAACAAAGACAATTGGTTGGAAATTGTACCAAAATGTTGAGCAAAATTTGATCGCAGAGAAGGACCAACAGTGCCCGGTAACGCTTGTTTATTGTTAAAGCTCATGAAACTGATTTTATTGTTGATGCGTCAAAACGTGAGCGTGCTCGTACAGTGCGTATACCCGAAAATATCGAAGCTGTGGCTGAGAGTGTGCGTGAGAATCGATCAACATCAACTCGTCATCGTTCTCAAGAATTTAACGTTTCGTATTTTTCGAAAAGATCTCGGTATGACGCCTTAAGAGTTGAAGCCGCCTGACCATTCGCTTCGTTTTCACATCGCTAGATGCGCCAACGAGAAACTGCACGATGTTGTCGATTTTGCCAAAAAATCAAATTGCCGTATTTGAGGCTCCGAAAACCTACACGTGGTCTTACAGAAGCCAATGCACCCATTACGAGTAACTGTTTGGTGCGGCCTGTGGAGCGGAGCAATCACTGACCCATATTTCTTTGAAAATGAAGACGGCGCAACTATAATGGTTAATGGAGACATCTATCGCACCATGATAACCAACAGGATGGTGCAACTTGCCACACATCTCATGCCACAATCGACTTATTGCGTCAACGTTTCATTAGCCGAAACGCTGATGTCAATTGAAGCTGCTATTTAACACCATTGGACTATTTTCTGTGGGGCGCCGATAAAGTCAAGTTTTATGCCGACAAAACAGAGACAATTGGGCATTTGAAGGCCAACATTCGTGATGTCATCGCCGAAATACGAACTCATACACTCGAAAAAGTGCACGCAAATAGGACCGATCGAAATGGCCCACCCTTGAAAAAAATTTGGGTCAAGTTTCATGTGGGGTGTCACACTCTATAGAGATTTTAGAAGTTTGCACTACGGGTTTGATCCAAATTTTTTTCTATATCAAAAAATAGGGTAGTCTATATCAATATGGTAGTACTATTTACAAAATTCTGACAGAACCACCTGTTATTAAATAGAAGTGAATCTTACCAATAAAAGAAATATAAGAAATAGTAGACTGCAAGGAACGAATGCAGAAAATTAATTATTAATTAAAAGTTTCTATGCTGCAGCCAATTTTTGAAATTTCTGCTTAGTTCCCTTGGTAAAATAGACGGAGAACATTGGAAAGAAGCATTGCAGAAATGTAGACGAATTTATCAGGATATTTGCATTTCTTACATACATATTTATAATTTATAACTTGTAACTCTCTTTTGTCATTACTAAATAAATTAATTAATAATAGTGTGACGTATTCAAAAACGGCCATCATTGCTACGCCACAGCACAAGTTCATTTTCGTAATAAAATGGCTTAGAGGCCATAAACGACCTTAATCCCTTAGTGTCTCGACTAAGACCGTACGAACCATTAATACGTATTGGCGCACATCGTATAGGAGGTCAACCCACACACAATTGCTTTTTATGCAATATAATTGAACATTTTGCATTAGATGCTCGTTATGAAGTAGTGCAGTGTAGTACACCGCAAAATTAATCCATTTCAGTTTAAAATGGCAAGAAAGTCATGGCATATTATTGTACTGGTTATGAACGGAAATCACAAAAGAATGAAATTAAGAACCACACTTCTTACGCAGTGCACCCACTTACTAAATGTACAGTTGATTAAACATTTTCGTAAGCTTATATAAGTCGATTAGCAATTATTAAAGATGTTTAAGCGACTAAATGGGACATATCAAATAGCGCATTGGTTAAAGCTGTTAGCCCAGGTTAACGTATGATCATCCTTCACCAACTGATAATTGGAATATCACCTTGCAAGAGTGAGTTCAAAATATTGATTTCTGAGTGCACATTTTATTTTTGAGTGATACGGAAGGACAGTTAAACAAGCGTTTAAATGCCGATCAATCGAACAAAAAATGATTCCGAATTTATTATCAAATTTTGCTGTGACTAGTTAGGTCTATTTTATTGGCATTATTACAACAACAATCCCATATATTTTATTCATAATTCTGGAATAGTTTCATTCCAACCTTTTGATGGTTTTGGATTAGTTCTATTCCACTTTTAGTTTTTATGTTCAACACCAGTGTTTTTTTTTCTATGTGTTGTCGCCCTTATGAAAATTTCTTTGTGATAAATGTCATTTTTGGCAGTTGAAAAGTAAGTTTTGGCAGTTCGTTGTTGTTTCCATGACAACTGTTACATAAATCATATAAACTATTCCGTGTCGTTTTATTGAGTATTATTTTCATTCGTATTCCTATTTCTATTCCAGTGTTCAATAAAACGCATCTGTTATTACACAAAAACTTGCGCGATTACGTTAAAGCGTTGCAATGTTAAATAATATTCAATTAATGTTGGTCGGTTATTAATAATCAATCAATAATGTTATTATGCTGATATATTGAAAAATGAAAACCTAGATATAAGCGATAGTCACTATAGTAACACAACTTTGTCACACATAGTACGGGTATATACATATATATATATATATATATATATATATATATATATATATATATATATATATATATATATATATATATATATATATATATATATATATATATATATTTATATATATATATATAATCAATTTGGAAAAAGCTTTTATTTTATATTAGAGGTATGATTTACACACATTAAATTGTGCAATAAAATAATAATTAATTATTATCAAAAATTACAACGATTTGTAATATGTTAGATAAATTGTTTTAATTTTTATACACTCGTATAGTTAACACTTTATTGATTACAAAAATGATTAATCGCACAGGTAAAAATTTACCAAAATACCAGAAACAGAGTAGGTATTCAGTTAAAATACTAATATTATGTGTTTAAAACTTGCAAGTTGCAACCATAGACTGACTCAAAACTTATAATCGTCATTCGTCCTACATCCGTTTTACAACAATAAAAAGTAATAAATTAATACTTAATCAATGTTGAAACCAACCGATACCTGAAGTTGATTGATAGCCGCCCTGCCCTGTTAATTAATTGGCTATACTAACATTTATCACTTTGTATATTTATATAATAAACACTTTTATCATTGAATGACTTGGCGTGTCTTGATAAAGCCAAATTTTCCAATCACTTGATATACATTAATGTACGACTGAAAAATTATTAATTAATTCCTAAACAATATAACTAAGATTAATTTTTGTAATATGACATTTTAAACGTAATTTACCATTAGTTGAAACACGGTCTAAAGATTTCACTTAAATCCACGTAAAGCACTTTGTATTTCTAGCACTTCACATAAAATTGGCAGTGCCAATTTGTTCACAACTATGAATCCGTTCACTTAGAAAAACTGAACTAAAGTGAACAATATAATGATTGGTCATATCTAATAAGTATTCTCATTGTTGGTAAAAATTCGTTATCGAAATACCACTTGTTAATTGTTATCTACCAATTCAATAGATTAAAATTAGTGTGCGAAAATCACGATTAATTAAATATATCAATACATTAAGTTTCATTTATATGTAGATAAAATAGCAATGTATTGGGCTTGTCGCATTTCCTTCCGCATTGGCTTTCAGTTGTTTTATTTATCTAACGAATGGCCCGTATAAACTAACCATATTGATAAGATTTTCAAAAGCTGTTATATGTAAAAAAAAACCTTAAAAGCTAGATAAGACTACCCATAAATATATTTAACATCAAAGGTAATAATCATGATGGTTGCTTATTTGGTATAGACCACTTGAAATATATTATAATTAGTCAAATGTATAAGTATCATATTTTTCGAATTAGTCACAACAAACGATTATTAGTCACAAGAGTAAAATATTACACTCGTGATCATATATAGCGTTTGTCACATGAAGGACTAGTAAATGCATTGGCCAAAAAATTACAAAAAATGAGCTTTTATATGGCTAGTATGGAAGCTTTGATTATTGGGTATTTGTATGGTTTTAACAACTATATATTTTCACGGTGTTATAACAATTAACAGTTAAAAATATTAACCAAAATATAGCAATTAAACCAAATACCACCAATTTAATACTGAGACCATGATTAAGAATTTATACATATCATATTTATGAAAGATTTAAGACTGGAACTTGTTAGTGAAGGTAGTATATCACTTGCAATAGGGTTAGACATAATCTTGCTATGGCCTTTTTTATTATTGTAACAACGTAAATTACCAATTGAATCGACATACAACCATGCAATAATGCAAACATAAATAGAAGAATAGGTGGTCCCTTCATGGTGAGATCTGTTGAGACAGTCCCAGGAAAGAGAAGCGACTAATATTAAATTCTAGAAGAAACGCAAAAATGGCTGGGTGCAGTTGAGCTGGAGAAAAAACAGAGGACCAATTTGTGACTTGTCATTTTAAAAAGGTTCTTAATGATCAGGTAGTTGTATAGCTGTCATTTATATGGCTCATGAAGATGATAGCTCTGACGACTTTTAGGAGATTTGTAATGATTAAGTCGCCATCTGATCTGGATCTATCTGTTTCATCTGGGTCTAAGTAATTCCAACGATCTTGGAAATATTAAGAATGGGTTATCCCAGTCTGCAAACCACCCAACTCGAAGAAAGTTTAAAGCGTTAATTTTTTTAATATATACTTCTACAAATCAAACTTCATGACTGTCCTAGGTTACTAATATTTTAGTACTTTTAGAACATACAACTCTACAGCTTCCAGTTTATTTTCCACAGTCTTGCTAAGGAACTGAGCCAAAAACTCTGGTTCATATTAGCCAATTCTGGCTCATAATAATGCTAGAAATAAACTCTTAAGTGGATTGTCTGATAAAATGGGGAAGTTTTCAAATGTTATCTCAAGTTCTCTCGTTGGCAGAGAAAGTAACATTTGGCGTTTCAAATTTAACTATAGAATCGAATCTGTCCAAAAAGACTTCATTCACACACTGCATGGGTGTGATAGCATTTTAGCAAAGTACACTCAAGTTTAGGTTGAGCCCAAAATATTTGTAATATTCATTTTCCATTACTGATGCAGTTATCTTATAAGATCTCCCCAAATATGGATAAAACGACCTTCGAATTACTCTTATGATTGCTGATCTTGTCATCTTCTGTGACATAGGCTTAAACCTTCATTACCTTTAATGTTCTCCAAACATTTTCGTTAGTTTTCAAAATTCTCATTGTAACTCTAAGTAAGAAATGCATAAGGTTAAAATATTTCATTTATAATAAGTATTAAACAACACATTACAAACATCAAGTCAAATATGTAGGTATAAGTACATTTTCACAAAATTCAATTTAAATTACATAAAATTGTATAAATTATTTTATTTTTTATTTATAAATTAATTATTTAAGGTAGTTAATTTCATTGTGCTACATATTATTTGTAAGATTTTCTATTCATCGTCCAGATTGCCTTCTCGTTGATATTTTGTAAACGATAAAAATACTTGTTCCAGCGACGTTTGACTAATTGAATAATCTTCGATATTTAAACGTTGCCGACTGTTTTGTAAAATTCCAAACATTCTCGACCATTTTAACGCCGTACTGGCTATGGTGTATGTTAATAGTCCCTGGTACTCCTCTTTTAAGACTGCACCCTCAAAGTTTTGATGAACAAATTCTTTTATATTATTTATATTTTCTGTCACATTGTTAATAGTTGCACTGGAAGATAAATAGAGTCTTAAAATATTTTTGTACAACAAAGTATAACGGGAATAAATTGTGTAACTCAGAGTGTGACTACTTGAGTGGTATGGCTTGTTATCACTAAATAATAAGATAATTCAGATTCGATGCTGAGAAACGAAATAACCGTTGCACAAGTAAATACAGGATCGAGCTACCAACATACGGTTATCCTCGATTATCGGTTCCATTCTCGAATTAAATCTTTTCAAACCGTCCAAAATTATTAATGTTTTTGGTAGGCACCAAATCGAATAATCCAACAGATCTGATCTGGTAAATAGGGTGACAATTGTTTTTTGATGGTGTCTTGTCCTGTTAAAATGCTAACATAGATGATTTTGATGTTTTCTGGTCCTTCGAATTAAAATGTCCTATGAACGCCATGTGTGTTGAATAAGGAATGGGAACTTTTCTGTAAATTTTGATCATAGGGAAATGGTTTGAATAGTCGATAAGGATGTTGAGTCTTTTGAATAAAATATTGTGTTTTATTGTTGGAAATCTAGGCCGTGTTATCGAAAAGATTAACCCATCTAGCATCAGGCACATACACTGGCATTAATACTGTACGATTTTAATCTATTGGGAGTTGTGTTTAAAACCAGAGAGTATGGTTAGTTGTGTTACTGCACCGAAAGAGACGCACAGTATCATTCATGGTATGACCCAGAAAGAGAATTTGCCCTTCCGCTTTGGATGCATACCGGAATTTTGGTGTTTGATGACACAAAAATAAGCTGTAATCGACAATTTTTCGACATCCAAATAATCAGGATTAACAGTCACTTAGGCATATTTGAAAGTTATGTATAGCCAGTTCCATACTTTGCTGGGACTGTCTATTCTAACATTCTCTAGTAAATTAGGAATTTCCAGCGAGATTTGGATCAAACTATATAGTACGACTCTCCAGACGTATTGCCTAAAAGGCCAGATATGAGATATTACGGCACTTAAAACGAAAGTTGTGAAAGAAGCTTAGGCATTTGATAAAGACGATCGTGCATCAAATGAAAAGTGCAATGTTTGCAATACTCTCAAATTGAGGTTATATTTGTTTGAAGTGCAAGGAAATTATAATTAATTTCTTTTAATTAGTGTGGAAATTATAATTAATTTCTAACCTTTCATCACCATCTGTGATTTCTTTAATTATTTCACCAAAAATAGTATTATCTTGGCAAAAACTGATTAAAAATATAAATTTAATTAATTTTAACAGCCATATAGTTTATATAATTAAAACCAACCTACCTTTGATCACCTTCAAATTCCGTTTTCTTGATTTTAATTGTTAAGAGGTAGCCTATAATAGTAAAATATCAATTTGATTAACAATTTCTGTACAGAATGACATAAGTTATTTACCTTTTGAAAATTTATTTTTCAAATACTGTGTGGAACCAATACATTTAAATTCACCATTGACCATAATTGCCAATTTCGTACAAAGTGCTTCACATTCTTCCATACTATGCGAAGTCAATATAACAGATTTTCCAGAATCTCGTATTTTACAAATCATATCCCAAAGTTGTCGTTTAGCACCCGGATCCATACCAGTGGTCGGCTCATCTAAATACACCACAACAGGATTACCGATCAACGCGACAGCTGTACTTAATTTTCGTTTATTGCCACCACTATATTCCTTCACCTTTTTATCAATGTGTTGCATAAAATTCAATCCATTAGCTAATTTTGCCGAAACATTTTTTATATCATTGTTTGGAACACCACGAAGTAAACAAAATATACGTAAGGTTTCTCGTCCAGTTAAGTCGTCAATGAGTGCATCAAATTGGGGACAGTATCCAATTACTTGATGGACCTTATTCATATTATTTTTTAGACTAATCCCTTTTACGTAGGCTTCGCCATACGAAATTTTTTCATCTCCCGTTAACATTTTAAACGTCGATGTTTTACCAGCACCGTTCACGCCGAGTAATCCAAAGCATTCGTAGCTACCGAAAATATGTAAAATTATTTTATTATTAACAATATAATTATTTATGTTTATGACTCTCACCTATTCACACTAACGGACAATTGGTTAACCGCCATGAATTTTTTATAAAACTTCGTCATGCTTTGTAAAACTAAATTTTTATCACTTATCTCGGTCCTCGTTAAAATACTAACTTGTCGTTTTTCTTCTTTGACATCCGAATCAATTTCAGCTTCTTCAGTCTGTGGTGGCAGTACTCCTTTATACAAATTTTTACCTTTGTAAATAAGTGTCTCGATTATACGTAATTCGATAATTAGTAAAATTACAAATGACACAGTCCCAACTAGAATTAAAAAGAAAACATGACGTCCGCTACCAGGTGCATCCCATTGGAAAAAGTCTTTCACTGTAAATAAATAAAATTACTCTTGTATATAAGGTTTCAATTCTAGATGGCTCATAATATTCTATACATACCACAACAGCGAGGATCGAATGTGCATGCATTTATAATTGACGGTAGTCGAGCACATGCTTTTTGAGAAATATTAACAATATTTAAATTACTGAGTGCTTCACTCAATGCAAAATGTGGGAAAAACAAAAAGAGCCATGTTAATCCATCTGCCACATGTTTTAAATCAAATCCCTCGAACGCCATGATGAATACGATCGAAAAACATGCAATCCCTAAAATAAAAAAATCAAATAATATTCTGCTTCAAACAATCACAAAGAACTCGTTTCCTTGCGATTTGAGAAAAATGATGATTAAATGAAAGGACGTGGAGGTATATATTGCTCCAACTGCTGTCTCAAATCGTGCGAACAACCAGGGATTGCAAGAGGACTTATTTTTATCGCAATGCCATTCACGTCAGATTAGCAAATATACCATTATGATGATAAATGAGAGATCTGTATAGTGGACCGCTTTTCTAACTAAATAACTTCTTAGTTGTTACTTAAATGATACTTCGGTTGCATATGTTGTCTGAGAATGTTGGTTGTCGTTGATGGCAATCACTTTTTACAATTGATGCCAATGGTCAGTCTAATTTGTGGAATAACGTACAAACATTGTAACTCAAATAAACTGAAAGCTGCCGGTAGTAGATACTTTGATCTGTGTTCGACTAATTAGGATGTGGTTCTGCTGAATAATCGCTATTTTTTTTTTTTAAATAACTCCTTTAGCTTGAATCGAATTTCATCTAAAAAGATGATGAAAGCACTTGCCTGACTGGGATATTCTTAGTTCCGGACTGTGTTGGCTCGGAACCCAATTTCTCTACTAGATTCTCAAACTGGGATTTGGCTAATAATATAAACCCCATCTCTAAATTGGTCAATCAATGTTAATATTTAATAAATCTATTCTTTGTTCTAGCAATAGGGCCATGGTCATGTGGGTACCGGATCACTACAATAATGAAGGTCACGTTCGATAGAAAGCTATCAAGGACCTTACCTTAAAAGTTTAAAATGAAATTTCTTGTATGTGCCCCGTTTATAGATGAACCAAACCAAAGATCAGCCAAGTTTGCGTTGCCTATAGGTAAGGTTAGGTTGAGTGGCTGCTACAACATACGTAGACCGGCGACGGTCTGTTGTGATACCACAGGTTCATAAATCCCTATTACCCTTATGAGAACCAGTTTGAGCTACTTATGTATATGATAAGTCTCGTACCGTACAGTTTTCGAGATCAAAGAAGCAATCTACCTATTAAGAATTTACCCAAATGTTCATGTCTTTTGTGAGCGCCAAAGCCGGGCAGGAGAATAGGAGGTGAATTCTTCCTCTTTCTCGTCCATATAGATTCTGCAAAAGTCATTAATTTCTAGACCTAGCCTCCTCGCATATTCTCCAAGTAGGCAGTGTCCTGTGTGTATCCCCACACTCGTTTTTCGTTCACGTCTTCGAAGAGAGACCAGTGTCTTTGAGCGTTTCTAGTCCAGCTTCGTCCAGACTTGCCTTGCTACACTATATGAAAGGATGTTCGTCCACCTTTCATTCGCTGAGGCTACTGACTCCTTGGTTACCACAGTCCCTTTCCGGTAGCTGTTGGAGAGTTGTTCCATGCCTCGCTAGTTTGACCGCCCTGCAGTTCCACATGACGTCCAAGTGGCCGAGCACCCGGACTATTTGAATGCTGCAATGCTTACCAATCTTATTCAGAGGCAAGTGGCAACTCAACGCCACTCTAGACGTCAGAGAAACAGAATCCAGTGACTTGATTGCCGCCTGACTGTCCACATAGATTGAATATCAGTGATCAGTGAGACGAACAAATATATCTACTTCCGATTTATTACGAAAGACTCCACCTCCTACTTTACAGTGTAGCCTGGAGCCATCCGTAAAGAACTGCAATGCAGCCGACTCACCAAGTTTCCCTTGTGGGCCAGGAAGTACGGAACCTTTACCCGAAGTACAAAGTCGGTGTAACGTAGATCGTCGCTTTGCTTATAATAAAGGATTGGTTGAGAATTTGAGTTCCAGTTATCATTGATCATGATCACTTCATAGATTATCCATATCGACTAGGTCTATAATAGCTTGCAGGAAATATGTGCAATTTTGTGATAATTATCGGGAAATGAACCAAACTTAATAGAGCTCAGTCACAAATATTTAACTCAACATATGTGTGCTCTCATTAATTTGAATCTGTCTCTTGGTCTATAAACTACTGAATTTCTCAGTGTTGTTACTGGCGAACGCGAATTGTGGTGACAATAGTTGCTATTGGGATGCATTTTCCACTTTTGATCACTCCTCGATCATCTTTTATCGGACCTCCTAAGATATAAAAAACAGACTCCCGATGTTTCGTTTAACAATTACCACTCGAATTTGTTTTCCTTTCACTAGTATTTGGATAACGAGTTTTTAATTTCGATTCAATCCTCCAATCGTATTAGGACAGCACAAATTAGGAGGATTCTTAAAATTGGCTCAAGCTGGACGAGTAGCAAAGATTTTGAGACAAGCAAGAATTAATTTTATTTTGAGTTTGTTTCGAAGAGTTTATTTCATAATCTACTGTCTAAGTTTTATCGTAATCATTACTTACTATTTAGGATATATCTTAAACTTCAAATCGATAAGAAGGATGATGTTTAAAATATTTGAATACGTGATATTTGAAGACGTGATATACATACCTGTAAATATATTAAAAATGGCTCCTCTAACAAATCCTGTTGACGGTATACTAAACAGCATAGACATTAAATAGGCCACTGGAAGAAATCCATAGCCAAAACATAACCAAACCACGAATACACGTCCAATTTCATCAAACGATGCATATCCATCTTCTTGCGAAATAGCTAATGTGATCATAGCACATATTGAAGTAATTACAAACGTAAAGTAGTCCCATGCAAATGCTGTACACCAGTATATAAAGACGTTGACACCGCTAACGAATTGTAGTAGTTTGGCTCGATTTACCCGTTCTTTGATGTAGAAGAGAACATAAAATGCTGATACAAAGGATAGTGCAAAGCCCGTGTTAAACGACAGTTGAAATCCCATGTTATTACCAGCTTGTAACATTTTCAACTGAAATACAATGATGGTTATATGGTCGAATCCTTACGAATAAATAATATTAAATCTTACCCGTGATTCCGTTTTATAGGGTACCGGTTTATTGGTGACGTCTATACTACAATTACTTCCACATTTTGATGCCCTTAAAATGGCATTGTGCAATTTTCCAATAGCCAATGGTGCCGTATGATATGCTTGATTATTAAACCATGCTATTATTTTGGAGCTTAGAATTGTGGCACCAACCATATACTGTGAATTGATTCGAGTAATTAGGGTCTCACTTAATTCTAATATGTACGACGACATATCATTATTAATCACTTCCAATTTGTGATCGCTCGCTTGGGCTTTAAATAAACCTTCGTACTCATCGGAAATTTTCTTTATGTTTGAATCAGTTTCAACCTTGTCGCGGTGTAATACAGTAACTGTTTCTAAATATGGCTCAAGCGATATTTCGAGTGAAGGTAGTTCACCTCCACCTGCCCATGATCGAACAATTAGAATTGTCATGATTAGAAAAGCAACTGGAATTATAATCTAAAAACAAGAAATATTTATATTTTAATCATTCGGATGGCCTATAGCCAACAACTTAATACCTGAATTATCATTAACAACCAGTTTCTGATTGTATACCAAAACTTTTTTTCAAACATAGCCGCAATTTGGTTCATATACAATTTAGAGCCTTGAAGTAGTGGGGCGGAATCTAAAAATAGCAATACAGTAGTAATTATACATTCCCATCACTAAATCACATACCTAAATTCATTGATCCGTTTTCTAATTCGTGAGAACCATTTAATTTTTGATAGCTATCATTTAGTCCATTCAAGTGTTCGATTTCATCTTTGTTATCGGTTCCAACCTTCATGAACACTTCTTCCAATGTTGTTGGTGAAACTCCATAACCAATTAGACCTAAAGTTTCCGAACTACTTTCTAGATCTTTAAATATTTCTTCGAATCGATCAATATATTGTTCAGACATCTCATAAGATAGTTCAGATCCAATATTGGTCTTAACCGATATACCGGGAATGTATTTTTGCAGTAATGCGGTTACACCATGTACATTTGTACTTTTCGATTTCACACAAATTAAATGATAACCAATTCCAAATTTTTTTTTCAAGAAAAATGATGTTCCGCACGCTCTCAATACACCATCGGACATAATGGCAATACGATCACCAAGTATATCCGCCTCATCCATGAAATGTGTTGACAATAAAAGTGTTCGTCCTTTTTTTTCGTGCTGCAATAAATCCCAAAGTGCTCGTCTAGCAGCTGGATCCATACCCGATGTTGGTTCGTCACACAATACAACCTTTGAATTACCGCACAATGCAACACCAACTGATAATTTACGTTTCATACCACCCGACAGTGTTTTCGATTGTGCATTTATTTTCGGTTGAAGTTCTAATAAAGTGACATATTTAGTTATTTCGCTCTCGATCGCAGTTTTATCGAGCCCTTTTAGTCGGCTATAAAATATTATGTGTTCGCGCACCGTTAATTCATCGAATAGGATATTATGTTGTGGACATAATCCTAGAGAATTTCGGACTCCATCGATATCCGTTCGAATATCTTTACCGTTTAATGTTGCTGTACCAGATGTGGGTGGAAACATTCCGGTTAACATTGACATGGTTGTTGTTTTACCAGCACCATTATGACCCAACAAAACTGTAATCTGATCCTCGTACATATTCATAGTTAACCCTTCGACTGCGACTTTTTTATTCGAATATACTTTACGAAGATTTTTGATTTGAACGCCAGCATATTTATCCAATGGTTCTGATTCAATTGTGTTTTCATTTTGGTTATTTTTGTATGAATCAGCTACACCACTGTATTCTGGAACACCACACCAGAATTTTCTTGTGAACGGGAAATACCATTTTTCAGGTACACCAAATTCGCCTGGTTTGATTTTTTCTACATACAGGGCTATAAGTAAATATATCACAGCATCAATCAAAAGCATCACAATAGTTACACCCACAGGAAAATTATCATCAGGATTTATTGGTTTCCATAAATTATCCCATTGTAAACCTTCACCCGTTCCTTCAAATCGTAATATTGCACGGAAGGCGTACGCCATGGCAGTATTTGAAAATAGGCATACTAGCAATTTATCAACCAACGACATAAGTTCATAATTTTGTTCGGTAAATGAATATGGAGCATAAATTATAAACCACACTAGGCCCGTGACCGCTGCCGCCGTGTTTGCTTTAAAATAAAAATACTTTTAAATAAGTATACAAACCGATTAAGATGGTATAAACAAATATTACCTTTTGAGAAAAATACGGACATCATAAAGCAGAACATGACAGTTGTAATACTGTAGACAAACAGTAGGATCCACAACACAAACCAATTGGTGTATGTAAAAACAGATACATCTGTATCAGGATACCATCGTATTTTGATAAGTAGAACAATTAACGTTATCGAAATTAACATAAAACCCATTGCTTTTATAAACCATGCCGTCCAATGTAACCAATTCGGCAGGCCCATAATTTTCATAGCCTCTTTTAATTGTTTTTCTTTTTCTGTTGTTATAAATTTCACTAGATTGATGCACGGATACACAAAACTTAATAAAATGATTAACGATACAAAACTCTCCAGTCCCTGTAATAGTACATCCTTTGTATAAGGAGGATATGGGTATCGCTGTAGCATAATACTCGGAAATTCATAGCCAATACCAGATTTTAATTCCGTGAATGTTTTTGCAATCGCATTTTGTATTTGAAGAAAACCTTCATCTAGATATCCGACTGGTAGACCACCACTATCCGAGTCATTGTTTCGTGGCCCACCCGTTTGAAATAGTGGGAACAGTAAACCAGTTCGCCAATTTAACGATAATGGATTGCCATTAAAACTGAAATTTCGTAATTCAGATGGAAATCTTAATGAATATTGTAAATTATTTGGCAATTCTTCGAGTGTCTATATATATGAAAGAAGAAAATAATAAACTTATAATGGTTTATTAATTACATAATTTATAATATTTCTATATTTACCGAATACGAATTATCAAATTCAACTCCTGCAATATAGTTACGTTCAAATAATCCATTTTCCAATTCAGCTGAACTATTCATTTCAACAACTCCACTTAATCCTAAATAAGATGCAGATGCATTTATTAAATCGTATAATTTTGAATTGGCGGGAGAAAAACTTAGTCGATAGTCTATATCGCGATTTGATTCATTAAAAAAACTGTATGGAATAAATAGATTAATAGTTATTAATAAAAATATTAGAACAATAGTGACGTCATTTCATGTGCAAGCGAAATTAAAATTTGATTAATTATAATAGTCATGAAAGCATGCAATCTACTGAATATTATAATAACTACATATAATAAAGGCTTCCAAACACCCAAACTCTATTAATGAAAAAAATCGATCAAAAATACAAATAAATAGAGCAAAAGGATCGTGCAAAACGTCGTTAAAAGGAAAATCCCATTAACTTGTTGATTGAATTGTGGTAGAAATTTCCTTTAAGTAAGGAACAACCTAGAAATCTTACCTTAAAAAAGTTTATAAAAGAACGCTTTATTTTATCAACACATACAAAACTGTTGATATCAGAACTATCTAAAAAATTCCAAAAGCAGTAGGTCAAATTATTAATTTAACTGAAGCCAATTTTTGTCCCTGCTCTTATAATGCAGGAGTGGTTTTTTTGCTGCAGAAAGTATCGCTAGAATGAGTAGTCTCAACTTTCGGATAAGTAATTGTTGCAAACAACTCGCCATGCCATTTAAGGAGGAAATGACTATAAAAATCTACTCTTCTGGTATTTAGAGTTCACAGATATCATAAATTAAATAAGGCAAATAGTTCCTTGTCTGGTTCCTAAAATACTGCTTGCGATTAATTGGTGGATTTCACTCCAAACGTTTCAATAAAATTATGTTTTACACTAATACTGTTTTTTCGAAGATCCTTCTAATAATAAACGTCATTAAAGTAAGATTTTTCATAAGTAGATAACAAATGATACAGTTATTTTTTGAAATAGGTAGACTTCTTAAAATTGAGACTTTATCGCTAGAGAAAGTTTTCATGAAAATTCAAAACTCAGATCAAAAAAAAAAAACAAAATCTAAGACAATATTACTATACTAAGGTGTAAAAATATAACAGGTTAAAAAATGTTAAAACTGTTAATAATGAAAGTTTGTAAACTAAATTCCTAGATGGATCAAAAGAATACCAGTCTAAGAAATCCACACTTAAACTTTATAATGGGAGAAAAAGTGAAAATCGAAATCAAGAATGGTTAATTTCTAGTCTCCTAAAGATGGAGATAATCGTAAAGGAAGAATATAGTAGTGTTCATTCAAGAGGATGGCAAGCCTAGAACTGACCAAATCAATAGTTTTTGACTATAAAACCCTAGTCCTTTTTAAGATAATCCACTGAAAGCCAATCCCATTTCTTCCGAATAATGTGTATACAAGGAAAGTAAATCACATGAAACAGCACTTCACGGAGTTGTCGGATGGATTTAAAAATCTCTCAAATGAAGAAATTTAAGCTGGAAGCATCGCACATAATAGTAGTCTATCTGTCCATAGTCTACCCTAGCAAACTTTAGGCTCCTTAATGTTTCCTATAGTTTCGGTTATGAAACCGATAGTCTACATTGCCTCATTGTTCCCCATGCTTGTTGTGTTAACTATACATATAACTTGCGATCAGAACAGGTGAAGCAGTTACCAACAGGATAAAGAGTTTTATTCTAACACTGCTACGTACAGCCAAAAACTGAAGGAAGAAGGGCGATGAAATAACTACTCTTATTTCTTCTTATACAACGAAGTTTAAACACCGTTTTTGTATTATCTAGTGCATATATGACCAAAAGGCATACATTTGACTTCTATAAACCATCCTAGCTCTGTCACGGAGATATAGTAATATTTAAACTGTAATTTTAATGCTGAATCCCGAAGCAAAATAATTGTGAGGTATATACCCTATGAGTTGGATCAAAACTGAAGACATTGTCGTTTCAGCATCTCTATTCTTACAAGCATAGGACAACCGACTTCAACACAGTTTCTTGGAAACATGTTTTGCTAAGTTAGACTCACCAAGTGACATGTGTTTCAAAGGAAATGTACTGGTCACTTACTTGGCACGAGTAGGTTTATCTTTCACTTTTTGTGAGGCATGAGTGTGGCCTAGACGAGATCACTTTTGGGCGTGTAAATAACACGATGTAACGGGTTTTGCACATGTATTAGTATATAAGGTTATGTTTTACATTATAAAAAAACCTAAAATATGATTTTATGTAAAAAAAACTGATGCGTCATCTCGTATTAAACCAATTGTAACGGAAGCACCATCTGTTAAATAATCTTACTATTTTACGAATAAAATAATAGATTAGAATTATAAATAGATTAATTCTACTAAGAACCTCCTTAGCTGGCTTGGGTGAAGGTAGAACAAAATAACTTTCCAACTAATAACGTGGACCTGAAAACCTAATTGAATTTGCAAATACGCATTTATCTATGTTAATTAATAATGAACAAAGCGAACGTTGGTAAATTTTAGACATTTTAAATTTTGAAATGGCACTGCGAATGGTGTTGTCTTTGTTTTTTACATGTAATTTACGTTTAATATAATTTACGCTGTTATTTTTACATAATTTACATAAAATTGTTTACATGTAAAATCCCAACAGTAGACGAGATGTTATTTTCTCCAAAACAAGTGTGAATATTGATAATTACTTGAACGGACTGCACCAGAATAGATTTGCAACCGTGTCTATGTCAATTATGATAGGTCTATTTGGAGGTTCTTGCTGGGTATTCTCCTTTGACACTGTTCTTTAGGTTATCATATGTTCTAAATGGAAATTCGGAACGATGCAATGTAAGAGAGAAAAAGTAGATAATGTTGATCACATTCTGCCGTGGATATTCTCTTCTCATACATCGCTGCTTTCGATCGCAGATCTTATTAGAGAAGAAATTTATGACCGGATGTTTTGGCTTTTATTCGTAGAGCAAACAGAATTAGGAACTTACAACATTTGGGAAGGATGTGGGTCAAAACAAACAAATTTTAAGTTAAACTTATTTTCAACTCGAAAGAAAGATGTTTTCAGACCGATAACACAAGACATATAGATTTTTAAACAGAAACGACTTTGTTTTAGTTTATATGGCATTTTATACTCCATTCGCCATATTTATCGTAGATTACTTACTACTCAAAAAATGTCTAATAAAAAGCTCTAACTACATAAACCAAAGATTAGTAATATTATTAACAATAATAAGCCTTATTCATGCACTACAATAAACAAAACGTCGAGTATACCTTTTAAATATTCTAGATTTGATTTTATGTTTGAGACCTCTAGGTCGACTATAAAATGTAAAAATGATTATAAATGTTTATTATTGAATAATTTATATAGTTTTAATGATTGAATTATATAATAGTTTACTTACTCAGGTAATTTATTTAATGGTAGCGGTTTGTAGGTAGCAGGTTCTAATATTACATCAGGATCGACAAGACTACGAATTAATACTAATAGGGCACTAAATAACACAGGTACAAATATTTCTACAGCTGTTTGGATTTTGTGACGCCATTGTAACAGCCAATTTTTCCACATCAACAAAACAAATTTATCCCAACGTGACGTCGTCATTTTTGGATACTATCTCTTATCAATTATCAAGTGGTTTGCCAAAATCAAATTTATTATTTTTTAACTGAAAATAAACAAGAAAATGTTTTTAATTGAAATTGTAGTGATTACAAATATAATTAAATATTTTGTAAGCACATAATAAAGGCGCAGTCACTTAAAATCAGGCAACCGAATTGTTAAGCACTCCCAATTCTTTCAGTTTGCTTTACACCAGTGCCAGCCAAAAAAGAAGGTACAGTTTCCAATCTACGTATAGGCTACATCCACAATGGATTGTGCTGTACACAGTCTATATAAATTCTCTTCACCTTACATGAAAATCATAGACTCATCCACATGTTAAATAGTCTGTTTCAATTGTATTACAAGCTTAATAAAACCCTCTAACATTTTTTTAGTAGTTAGTGTATTCTATCTCTTTCACTCTTTCAATCTCATTTAGTAAAATCTTCAAGTTGTATGAATTGACTATATTGCAATTTCTATACAATACTTCTCTTTCAATCTGAGAATGAACTATGGGCATCTTTCTTTGTATACGTAAACAGTGTTGACGTTTTAATACGTCCCAGGTCGATTTTATTTGACGACACCAGAGCAACTTGTTGAAATGATTAAATCATTTTATTTAAATAATTGTTCGATTGTGAATACGCAGATAAAATTTTGTTTTTGGCGTTACTCGTATGTGTCGAAAATTAATTAATAATAAAAATTGCATACATTGCGAGATAAAGTAAAGACTGTCTGAACATTAAGCCAACGTACAACAGAAAAGACTGATGCAGTGAGGTAGATTCTACCTTCTATTGGCGCCGTTGACAAGAATTGGGAATTTCACCATCGCATCTTTGTTACAAAATCTCCAAGATTGTATTTCTGTCTGTCTCTATCTTTGCAATCTGTTTAAGAGCTTAAAACACTTCAAACTCTTTTACGGTTCGCTTATTTACGTGATACTTTACGCCATTACATAGCCAAATCGAAGATGTACGGTTATAGGTCCGATTTACGCAGAACCATCTGCACATTTCATAGCTCCATGCCAGGCTATAGTACTAACATGAAACATGGGTTGGCCCATGGAGTCAGTACTCCAACCGGGGTTCATAGATGTGTTCATTCACACCACCGATCGTAATCAGATGGTGAAAAATCCATTTCGCATCCTGCTCCTATCGAGATTCTAACCCGGTACCTCCCATTCCATAGCCGCAGCTTTAAACACTGCGCCATTTGGTATAGACGACCACGGTAGCTCGGTATAGACGACCACCGTTTTTGGAGTAACTGTATGTACTTGTGACCGCAAGATTTAGAGGTTAGGGATGAGTTAGAAAACGTTATTATTGTTCACGAACTGGTTCAATAAGGTCTGCATAACATATGGTTCCTACAAGGCAGTGTCACGTTTTACACCGCTAGTTTTACCATGCCACTTTCACGAAAAAATTTATGAGACGAAAAAGATGATATCGACTCACCCCTGTGATTTTGACTCGACCCTCTCCAAATAATACCACAAAACTGTGAAAATATGCTTCATGTAATATGAATTTGACCAACGCAAATCGTGTCTCCATCCTAAATTTGGCTTCGGTGTAATAAAGGACATTAAAGCGCCACTACAAAAGAGTTGAGTTTGCTTCATCTCTCCACCAAATATAGTAGATATAAACATTAACAATTTATAATATCACTGTCGTGTAGTTAAATTCGTTATCATAATGCAATAAATGTTTTAGTAACCTATACATACAGTATACAAGTTTATGATATTTCACTCGCACGAAAGAATATCGAGTCACATGAGAACGCACGCAACTGCGGCCAAAACTGATATCTCATTATTTTCAGTTATCGCATGTTTTTAGTGATTAGAAATTTATCTCGTTGGCCATTTTCTAAAATTAAATCATGCAGAAATTAGGTATTGTGGTAATGACATCAAAACATTGGAGCCACTTCTGAATTCAAGAATTGTTTTATACTGAGCGATGTATGGAATTCTACGTATATATAAGGGATGGAGTTCTCCATACGTATAATTATGATTAAGATTTTTCATAAGAGTTATTGGACAAAAACTTGTAGATTGTGGGAAAACCGGTAAAGCTGCATCATTACCAGACATGTGTTTGTTTGTTTGTTTTTATCTCTACTATCTGTTTTGGGGCTCGAGGCACTTCCAACTCTTTCGCGGTTCGCTTATTTACGTCCTACCTTACGCCATTACAGCCAAATCGAGGACGTACGGCTATAGGTCCGATTTACGTAGAACCATCTGCACATTTCATAGCTCCATACCAGCCTATAGTACTGACATGGAAGATGGGTTGGCCCATGAATTCTGCACTCCAACAGGGGGTCATAGATGTGTTCATTCACACCACCGATCGTAATCGTATGGTGAAAAATTCCTTTGCCATCCTGCCCCTATCGGGATTCGAACCCGGTACCTCCCGCTCCAACTGCCGCAGCTTTAACCACTGCGCCACCTGGGCGGTTTACCAGACATGTGTACCATATACAGTGTGCGTGAGAAACTAACCACATGTATGCATATGTAGAAGTTAAACTTAATTCACACGGTATATACCTTCTAAACCACCTACTTGCATATAGAATTAGCAATAGTCATAAGGTAGTTAGAATACGAAACATTTTGCGTTCAATCATGATAGGACAGTCTCTTCACATTTAGAAAATGAAAGCTACAGGAAGAATCCCGCTAAGCTGTGTTTGTATCAAAATCAGTATAGCAGCTGGTCCTCCAACACTTTTTTGTAGAATTGAGACCTCTTTTGATGTCTGACGAGGACTAAAGCGAAAAAAACTCAAGACGCGAAAGTTTATCTAAGGTTTATTTGCGATTAAGACTCATTAATTTAAAACAAATAACTTGATCCTATATCGAAAGAGAATAATATTTTTCTTAAATTAGGACCTATATGTATATGATCTAGAGCACAAATATAGTTTTGTAATAACCTAGAAATAACCTCATAAATGCTCATTAAAATAAAAATATTTTCCGCAATATTATTAACGTACTATCTGATTTCGACAGTTTTATTGTCATCACAGTTATGTTCAAATTAGTCACACTCAGTTGAAAACTACATATGATGGGTAAGATTCAATGATAATTTCAGATTTTTGACATCGATTATCTCTAGGTTGTTATTATATAATATATATATATATAGATATATATATATATATATATATATATATATATATATATATATATATATATATATATATATATATATATATATATATATATTATATATATATATATATATATATATATATATATATATATATATATATATATATTTATATACATATATTTATATATATATATATACATATATATATATATATATATATACATATATATATATATATATATATATATATATATATATATATATATATATATATATATATATATATATATATATATATATAAACATCCTGAAATTGAGTTTTAACTAACCGCTCGTTTAAATAAAGTCCTATAGAAAATTTATTTGGTCTTTTTGAGACAAAGAGATGATATAGTACTAACCCATCACTTTACCAATTCCGTAGCTAAAATAATCGCAATGGCATTTTTGGAAAACATGGCGTTGTTGAATTACGAGACGGACCCAGAGGAAATGTTAACAATTGATGATTTACCAAATGTTGATTGCAATAATGCAGATGACACTTTAAAATCCATTGTTGTAAATAAACCTCATGCTCAAATTATTTTCGTTTGTCTAATGAAGTGGACTTGTGGTATACTAACCAAAAATATTGTAATTTATGAAGTTGCGTTTCTTTTGTTACTGATCTTTGCGTTTACAACAACTCTGTGTTACCTAAGGCACATTCGACCAATCTTATTTGATTAACAAGCGCTTTTCCTCTTCTTTTCAGCATTTCATGCTATGTTACTGAGAACTGAGCAACAAAATAATTGTATTGTCCAGTTCTCAATAGCAAAGCATGAATTATAACTTAATACAAACAAACTGGAACAGTAAATGTATTCCATTCAGGAATCCGTCCGAGAAAAACATGTATTCAAAGTGATAGAAGAATCATCAGGGCTGCCGAAAACAGGATCAATCCATAAGTACGAATGAGATTAAATTAAATTTAAAGTTGGAGGTTTCTGCGTATACATCGAGAAGAAGACATGGCAAATTATTTTCAAGAAAACCTGCAAAAAACCTTTATTTCTAAAAATAAATTAGAGCAGTCCATATAGGTTTTGCTACCCGTCATTGGTCCTGGGATCCTAGTAAATCGAACATTATACTATGCAGACCACTAAGTACGAGGATGAACAGAAAGTATACGAAAGAAACGGTTAAGCATGGTAGTGGAAAAGGAGCCAAGGTTTCTGGGTGTTTTTCGGGTCTTCTTTTAATTAGAATAAATGGCATTATGGATAGGTTTGTATGTATTAACATATTATCAGAAGAACTGTTAATATTTTCGGAAGATCATAGGTCCCAGCGGTGGAGATACCAACAAGATAATAACTCGAAATACACCACGAAGCTTGTTAAGCGATGATTTAAAGATAAAAAAACTGAAGTTCTTGAATGGTTAGCGTAGAACTCTGATTTGAATCCAATCGAGAAATTCTGGAAGATTGTGGATAACAAAGTATGAACCATAGCTGAGTTAAAAAACGCAGACCAGTTGTAGAGCAATCTTCTAAAGGAAGGAATGAAATCCCTCAAGAAATCATTGATAAAATTATTTGTTCTATGTCCATTATTTGTTCCATTTTTTCCAGAGGGCCAAACACCAACTATTGCGACTGAAAATCCAATTATGCCGAAATAAAAAAGTCAATTAACTCCCAAGACGTTCCCCATAGCACCTGTATTTTTGTAGCAAAACAGAAATAATGTATGGTCAAAGAAAACTATATGCCAAAAACTGATTCGGAGGAGTTATCATGGGTAAATCATATATATACATTATAGAATATAAATGTAAGACTATTTTACTTAAAACAGAAAATCTGGAGTGTTATTGAATCACCCTATGATAATATTGGCATACGATAAAATCACTTGTTATATATGATTGTTAAATAGCAAAATTATAAAATAATACTCGAAATTTCCGTTTAAATAATGAATTGCGATATGTGTAATGTGAACAACTACACGTGATTCATCGAATTCCAAAAACTATGTTAACACTGTAAAAGATTTAAAGTCGTTATGTACATTCATAAATTACACATGAAAAAGTCACAAATGTGAAGAATTGAAAGGTCACAATTTTTGTGTTCTTGGTTTTATTGATTTGGTTGCACTACTTGTAAAAGCCTCATTATACATGTGTGAATGGGGATGTACATCATCCTTCGATCACGCTACGCATAAAACTATATAGATAATCTACATATACATAAATATGTGTATATATGTACATATGTGTGTAGATACGAGAAAATCGAATTGTGATAAATATTTAATAAACAATTGACTGAATATTCAATCAACCAATAAAATTTGATATTTCACCATGACATCCTTTTATCACAGTAAAATGTTTTCATTATGAGCTGTATCCAGACATACAGAACTTTCATTTACACCATGTATACGATAAGGAAACAATTCCGCATATCGAAATTGGACGCAATTTGTATGATGATTTGGCCAAAAATAATGAAATGAGATAAGAATAATGTATATATACGAATACCTTATACTTGTTGTGATATCACATGTTAAGATACGAATATTATTAAATAGCACACATATGGCAATACATTGACCACACGAGCAAATTATAAATGTATAATAAACACTTACACCAATTTAAACAATTATTTCAGAATTCTGCCATAATTAAAGTAATTATATTCCACGATTGTTCATAGTTCACACCAGACTGAATTGAAATGAATTTAACAGAACGTTTAAATCAACAATAGAAAATGTAATATATAGCCGAATAGTTATATAATAAAGTAATTTGGGTGTAGGTCGTAAAACTATTAAAATTTATCTTATCTGATATATGAATCGATAATAGGACAAATGAAAAATTGATCAAATAATCTTTAATAGTGGCAGTATAAATTGTTGAATACGGAAACATTTTATACTATCAGTTAATTGTATACAAAGTGCATAAGCGCGAATTAGAATAGATTATCATTATAGTTATTTAAAATAAATTTTTAATTTAATCGATTTAATTTACATTTTTACCATAAATGTTCAAAACTCTCAGATAGCTAGCTACCTAGTAAATCAATCGACTCTTCTATCGATGCTTTGTATTAACTGTTCTTCGCCACTTTATCATATGAGTTATTCACCATTGGACGCGAAGAGATGACCTTGAAGGACATTTTATTCCCTCTACTATATGGTTTCTGGAGCTTCTATCTAGGTTGAGCAACCATGGATTTGATGTCTAATTATATACGTTCTGTTCATAATCAGATCTAAAATAAAAAAGTATAGCGTAACAGTGGTTCATACAGATTGGATTAACATCAACTCTAAATGGGGCTAACGCTATTCAAGGAATCATTAATAAATGCAAATGAAGCCATTGACCAGAGGTAATAGAAAGAAGGAAGGCAATATAACACTTATCAACTAGAGAAAGGTGGAAAAGGTATTAGTCTACAAGTTACTCTAGGGTGGTAGATATTCTAGTTGAAGGCGGACATGACATGTAACTCTCAAAAACTGGTAGAAGTTGCTTTATATTAATCTGCATCAAAGAAAACCAGCGTCGATGTTGTCCTGTTCCTTATAGATCCTTGGGTTAGTGGTGAACGGTTTCTTCGACTGAGGACTTTAATACAAAATATTTTATACGAAAGAAAGAGTTGAGTTATTTAAAGTAAATTAAATATATTTTATTTTGGTCCTTAATTTTAACCCCGCTAATGCAGTGGCGGCTAGTAATATTAAGGCCTCCGAGACAACCAGGGTATCGTCTAGTTCAACAATTCTGAGTTATCTCCGATATCCGGATGTAACCTGGACCACAGCCAGTAATGAATCATTGGAACAACTACAACAAACTCACTTCCTGTGGGCTTTTAAATTTTTATTGCTTCTCATAAATCAAATATTCCGTTGGCAATATACTGTCTTACGCCATAAGAAGCTGTCGGAGAGATGACATCATGCGCGGATATTCAGCAAATTCCTTCTCTTAACCTTACTTTGCGAAGTTACGTATCTTAAAATGTCTTTAATTTACATTTTTTCATACATTTTTAAAATTCCCAGATAGCTAGCTAACTACTAAATCAATGAAACCACTTAGCTCATCTACATCATACATTTGTATTTTTCTATCGAAGCTTTGTCTTTGTATTGGCTTTGTATTGTTCTCCACAAATTCTAGTAGGAGTGAACTCCTATCCAGGAATCTACTCCATAAATACTATTTCACCTATCAAGCAGATAAATTCACCGTAACGGCGTTAAACCATTTTGTCCATATGATTGAAAGATCAATCTTGGAAAAAGAAATTACTCTCCGTTTCGACCTCTTCAGCAGATGAGAAAGAGATGACCCACACTAAAGAAAATGGATTCGGTTTGTTCTCATGTGCTGGAATATCATAGGTAAATTAGGAGATGAGTAAGTCATTGAGATGACCTTCAGGGACTTTTATTTCTTCTATCTAAGTTGATCAACCATTGATTTGATGGCCAGTTATTTATGATCTGATTATAATCATTATCGCTAACTCGATGGAACTGTATCAGATCTAAAGCAACAAGCTATTGGCATAGGGAGACAGTGGTTCATACAAGTTGGATTTAACGCCAACTCTAAGAAAAAACTAATAGTGAAATTCAATGAATCACCAATAAAAGCTTAACATGAAATGATGTTTGTTTGCGACTCTTACAAAATGAAAGAATTTGCTTTAAATAAATCTCCATCAAAAAATGCCAGCGTATACTACTCTTTTGCTCAAGATTGGAGCTCAAGAGATAAATGTTGTACTAATTCTAGAACTTTCGGTATACCACTAAACGATTTCTTGAACTACTTCACAACAAAATGTTTTATGTGAAAAAAAAGGTATGTGGCGTTCATGTATAATCTCGCTAAAAGAAACATTTTTTGGAACTGAATTTTAACCCCACTAATGTAATGTGCCCCAATGGCCGGATGTAACCTGGATCATAACCAGTAATGAATCATTGGCACTTCTACTAGAAACTCACTTTCAGCCTGTTGTTAAATATTTGATTGGCAATCTAACATAATTGAAAGAGTAAAAAAAGAATGAAAAAGTAAATTTGGGATGTAAAGATATGCACCGCAAATTGGTTCTATAGTCCAGTTATCCAGCCGGACAATAAAACCTCCATTTAAACGTTTGGGCTTACACTTGCCTGCATCGAAACTAGGCCAGAATTGTCTCTCATCTATTAAACGATTAATGATCAATTCAACATCAACCTGACGTGGATGATGAGACAAAACAAATCTGCACTACCCACGCCAGTGGCACGCAGCTTATCTATCGAAATTAATCGAGTGTAATAAAGAAAGTAAGAAATTTGACTAAACTTTGGTCATTTCGACCAACGTCTGAGATGTCAATAATCCGGATACGAACCGTGCAAAGACGTATCAATATGTTCTACTTATGTTTTAATACATATTTATCGATTATTAAAGCCAAATATTAAGAGGTATAAAATATTAAAATACGCTATCTCAATCATTAAACCATTGGTGCATTTATACTTGCTAGTAAATCAATAAATATATAGATAAAATATTATTTATCATAATAAAGTAATTCAGTCGATGGATTCACTTAGTTTAGGCGCATTACAAGGTATGTATATTTATATTATTAGTTGAGTTCAGATCCGTCCAATATTCGATGACGCGTTCGAGAATTTTATGTGGTCATGTGGTCAGTCTGCAGTTTTAATCCGGTTTTACAAAATATAAATGGATTTTTCATAATTGTATGAAATATTCACATCTTCTGTTGCGGTATCATGTTTATCGAATAGATCGGGATTAATATTACGCACAACGTAATCATTAAAATTTAAATAAAAGTTATGAAAAATCTCGTAAATTAACGGAAATTGGCCAATGAGATTTTGCAATGAGTTTATTGCCATATTATTTTGGCAAATTCAATTGATTTTTCCTTTAATTAACCAATTTAAATTGTTAACCAGTGTTGATCACTTTACGCCACATACATTTATTTTTCAAATCCTTAGCAAAGTCAAACCATCTCAATTATGAAAAAATTACAAGTTGGTTACCTTACGAACGCGTAGAAAATGATATCGGTCATTCGATTTTTTCTTCCAATTATGGAGTGATCCACGTCATAGGCCATATGTGCGCACTCTGGTACGAGAAATTTATCATCAATAATTTGTATATTGCCAATTATATTGCTCAAAAGTTGTAAACACCATTGCAAGTTAAGAGGTTTTGTTTTGATGGACAAAACAATCTATTTTTACACAGTTGAGAGTTGTTAAATTATTTTTTATCTGTCACTGAAGGCCTGAACGCGTTTTTGACATACTACTATTCTCAATCTATTCACTAATTAGTACACGCATGAATGTGTTTTATCACGTGGTCCAGAAGGTGATTTTAGTAGTGCCATGTATTTGTATCTGTCATTTAAATTAGGTCGTACGCTTATATAGTTCTCAATAGAGTTCCCAAATCAACTGTTGATCAAATGTAGTTCTTTTTCAACATTTTGCAATCTTTTAAAGACACATATTTCTTCCTTGGTTGATCCGAGTTTCCATTTTATAATTGTTTCATTAACTAAACGGTAGGACATGGTGTTTTTGATGACTCCTTACTAATGAAAATTAATCGTTTCAATGAAAGTTTGCCTCCCATTCCTCTACAATCGCTTGTTGCCGCTCCTGGAGACTCGTTGGAGCAACATCTCTGGCTCGAACCCTTTCTTACCTAAACGTTTGTTGGGCTTGAGGTGCGGGCTTCGAGCTGTCCACTCCATAGCAGACACATCGACCTCTCGAAGGTATTGTTATACTACGCCAGCCGTATGCGGTCTCGCATTATTTTGCATGAACAGGAAATTTTCACCAATAAACCTGGCAAACGGTACGATATACTTCCTCAGCCAGTATTGGTCGGGTGATGAATACAAGATTTGTCTTCGTCTTTAGTGATATGCCTCCCAGAACATCCACGATCCACCGCCGTACGAGACACGTTCTTTAAAGCAACATTACGCATATCGAATTCCTTATCTTCTGTATATACTCTTCCAAATCAATCGGTGGCATATTAAACTAAACTGCCCTCGTCAGAGAACGGGACTCTTCTCCATTCTTGTTCTTTTAAATTCAAATGATCTAGAGCGAACTCACGACGGGCTTGTCGGTTGGCTGTGGTCGATTTCGGCCCGTTTGCATGTCTATGTGCAGTCAGTTTAACTTCTCGAAGTCGTCTTCTAACTGTCTACCGACTGACTTCGAATTCACGAACTTCTTGGGAGCCACCGTCCCATTTGAACCACATTCATACGACGATTCCGTAACGAAGTTGTTTCAAGAAAACATTCATCATGCTGTGCTGTAACACGAGATCGGCCATATCCTACTCACCGTCTGAAACCACCAGTTTTCTGATATCTCTGCCACGCTGGACGAACGAAAATCGACACAAATTTAGTTGAAGTCACATCATATTTTGGCGCTGCCCCGCATAAATAGTGGAACCACTTGTGCGGCTACCTCTAGTGTGGTATCCATTTCTTTGCTCCGGTTGGAAACGTAATAAATAGATGATCGTTCAGGCTAAGCGAATATGCGAATGTTCACAATTCCGAGTGAGATATTTCTTGGCATGCTATTGTATTGATCTTGTTGAATTATTTTTAGAATATAATTGGAAAATCTACTGTATGCATTTGACAGAAATTTACTTTTTTGGCATATTTACAACAGTACCACTCGATAGGTATCGAAATAGACTTTGAATATGCATTAAGAAACATTAAACAAATATTGGATTTTTTTTGATATTTTTGAACTTAGAAAATTGAGCAATTTTTTTGCACTCAAGTTTATATGAACAGAACAAACTATTCGATGAAGAGTTACATCATGACTATACTCAATGTGACTAAATAGTGTCGGTTAAAAATTACACTTAAGTTTAAGTGTAAAGAGATAATAGAACCAGTTTTAGATTGATTAATGAGTGGTAGATACTATGTTGCTATCAAAAATTCGTTTACTCCAAGTTATCAATTCCACTTGAGCTAGCACGTAGTTACGATAATATCTGTCTACGTCATATGCAATATTCTGTTGTCAGACGACTCTTTTTGCATTATATTGTCAGACAATAACGTAAAAAGTTATTTAGAAAATATCTAGTCTAAAGAACTTGAATATATATTGGTGTGAGATTTAAATAAAGGGTCCGCCATCTAAAGTTTTTTTTTCAACTAGTGCTTATTTCGTGGATGGTAACACTTAGCTCATGTCTGATTTGACAGATAATTAGTTTTATCCTTCCGCTGAACGAATATGGTTGTGTATACGCTTGAACAACGCTGGAAAATATTGCGACATTACTTTGAAAATCATGGTAATGTTGCAGAATGTGTGCGAAAATTGCGTACGGATTTTGGAAGAAGAGAAGCATCGTCAGCTCCGTATGTTCGTTATCTTGTGAAAAAAGTGAAAGAAACTGGCATCCTCATCGATAAACCAAAGCCAAAAACAGAAAAAACAGCCGAAAAGCCAAAAACAGTGCGTACACCCGAGAATATTGATACTGTGACAGAAAGTGTGCGTGATGCGCCATCAACATCAATTCACCATCGTTCTCAACAATTGAACATTTCGGAGACATCATTGAGACGAATTTTGCATAAAGACCTTGGTATGACGCCATACAAAGCCCAATTGGTTCAGGAATTGAGGCCAACTGACCATCCAATGCGTTTTCGCTTCGCTGAGTGGGCCTGCGATCGACTTACAGAAGATGCCGATTTTGCCAAAAAAAATCATCTTTTCGGATGAAGCTCATTTTGATATTGGCGGGTATGTAAACAAGCAAAACTGTCGCATTTGGGGCACGGAAAACCCGCACGTATACATTGAAAAGCCGGTACACCCAAAACGAGTCACTGTTTGGTGCGGATTTTGGTCCGAAGGTATAATTGGGCCATTTTTCTACGAAAATGAGCAAGGAGTGGTCGTTACAGTCAATGGCGATCGTTATCGGGCCATGTTGAACGAATTTTTGTTCAAAAAAATTGAAGAGGAGGATATTGGCAACATTTGGTTTCAACAGGACGGCGCTACGTGCCACACAGCTGAAGCTACACTCGATGTTTTGCGCCCTGTTTTTGAAGATCGCGTTATCAGCCGCAGAGCTGATGTCGTTTGGCCATCTCGGAGCTGCGGTTTGACACCGTTGGACTATTATTTGTGGGGTGCTCTTAAAGATAAGTGTTACGCCGACAAGCCAGAGACAATTCACGCTTTAAAGGACAATATTTGTGAAGCCATTGGTGAAATACAGATGCACACAATCGATAATGTGCTTAAAAATTGGACCGATCGTGTAGGCTACGGCTTGGCCAGCCGAGGCAGCCATTTGAATGAAATTATTTTCCATTATTAACCGGAAGGATTGTACTTTTAAATAAATAAAGAAATTTGATTAAATATTCAGTAGTTTTTTTATAGCATTTTCAAGAAAAAAAAGTTATTTGGCGGACCCTTTATTTATTTTTTTACAACTTCTAAATTATAAAATAAAGATGTGATTTTTTTTAGCGTGAAAATACGCCGACACAGATTTAAAGATAAATTCGTTATATCATAACAAGTCATTCATTTTGTTAAAACCACACAAAAATATCGGTCATTCTCTGTCTGTTTAGATTTGATAAGAACTATTGTAAGTTAACTGAGAACGGCTTCTAGTGATAGCAAACATGTGACTGTAAATTAGAATTAATATTCAACATACTTGAACTAACTACACTATCGTACAAATACAATGTACAATAATTATATATATACCATATGTCATTCTCACACTTCAAATTCCAAATGACACAGTGGTTAAAGCTGCGATAATTGGAGCAGGAGATACCGGGTTTAAATACAGAAAACAGTAGGATGCAAAAAGGATCTGATTACTATCTGTGGTGTGAATGAATTATGACTCCCTGTTGTATAGTGCAGAATTCATGGGCAAATCCAACATTTTCCATGTCAGTACTATTGGTTGGCAGGGAGCTATGTAATGTGCAGATAGTTCTACGTAAATCGAACCTATAGTCCTATCGCTTTTTCTATGTTATGTAATGGCGTTGATATAGCTATATAGTGTTTTATTATATATATATATATATATATATATATATATATATATATATATATATATATATATATATATATATATATATATATATATATATATATATATATATATATATTTATATATATATATATATATATATATATATATATATATATATATATATATATATATATATATATATATATATATATATAGATATAAATATAACGCATGTATAGATCGCTGATACTTAGTCACTATTTCAAGTTTACTTTAAGTTGTGAAAATAGATTTTGAATCCGCTGATGAGTCTAACGTTAAACCGAGCCCTTTAAGATTAAGTAGCCCGTAGGATGCATATATAGTAAGGTCGGATAACTGGCGCTTACTAAGATAAAATCTAATTTTATAATAATACTAATGTCAATACATTTAATTTTCCTGAGTACGATGTCAGACTTGTGATTGCAATTATAATGCTAAGAGCTGGCAAAACTTCAGGTTAAGTATAATAATATAAATTAGAATTCTCGATACAACATCGCAAATACTTTCTTTCCTCACAAAAACATTGAGTTGAAAACAGGGACACATCTCCGCAATCGAATCCGAAGCGATGTTGTCCATGTATTGATTTGACAAAAAAGCTTAGATCTGCCAAGACGTCAGATCGTATCGGTAAGAACTCGACCAACTGTTATTTGGATTCTGGATCAAGACCTTTGCCATAACATCCACGAAGATTGGTCTAATTAATGTTTCCCATGTGGCACAAGCTGTGATTAAATACCATTAAGTACATGCGGGTGTGACTATAGCCAGTTGAAAATGATGTAGGTGCGTTCCAGTGACATAATTGCGGTAAAAAACCTGCTTGATTTGTTATATAACCATAAAAACTAACATCTTAAAAACTAACATAGCTAATGGGTGACATAAACTAGCAGCCTATATAAATAAAATGATCTAAATCTTGAATTTCTTGGCTTAGGGATGGATTAAGGAAAAGATCTATATGTTTTTAATCTAAAGAGAATAGGTTAAAAACAAACTTCGAAATAATACTGCAAATTAGACTTACATGATTTGGTAGAGGAGTGGAACTTTATAATAAAAATTTAATATTTTATATTGAGTTAATCGATGGCTTTGATGTTTGTGTCATAAAAGTCACTTTCCAATTGATCAACCGCTAGTACCCACTATTGAACTGCTAGTAGTTCGATTCTTATACTTGCTAAATTTACTTTGGTTTATTAAGCAAAGATAAGAACAGAACTACTAGCGGTTCACTAGCGGTTGGTGGATTGGAAAGCAACTAATACTTTAGACGTTTATTGTGAACACGACCAAATTTATACACGAGGGATTTTAATTTGTATTTCAGTTCAATACTCTTCAAAGTAATAAAAGGACAGCGGTATAGTTTGGTAATTTTCTAACCACGTCCAAAAATTATTTGGGTAAATAAGTAGATTAAATTCTGTATATGTTATAATTGTAGCGGGTCTGGAATGAATTCGTATATAAATGATTTGAATTGCTATGCTGCGGTAATTTTAGTAAAAGTTAGGGCTAATACCTAATGAGTAATGGCGCACTAAAATTAAATTATTTTAGAATATATTTTAAAGCTAAATTTATTGAAGATAAGATTACCATAACGCTTGATAAATTTCAAATTTAAAGTTGTATTCACTTAGATAGTAATCATGATAGCCAATCAATAAATATTGATTTTACGAAATTGGTACAAAGTCCATTTTTGTTTGTCATGATAGAAAATTCTGCAGAATGCAGCTCTTGATTTTGTGAACTGAAAATGTCAAAACTATATATGCTTGTGAATTATATTTCGTTTTATATACGCAGCCTTAATCAACATACCAATGAAACAACGGATGTCCTTGTGGAAAACTAAAAAGTTAATTTTTCCTTGTAAATATTTTTTCCACTGGGACTGTAATATTCGATTCGAGTGTTTCCTTAATCACCTTGCTCATCGTAACCAGCAGAATTACGTTGGACTAAACCTTCTCTACTGACCGACAAAGCACATTTCATCAATAACTTCAATAATTTTAAGTTGTCCATAATTATTCATTAAAAACTGACCGCTTCAAATTTTATGTCTTCGTTTTTTATTGTCACCCGGTATTCTAATAAATTAGAAGTAATGTTTTGTGAATCATCCATGTGCTATTCATGCAAAACCGCTAAATCATTTAACTTATCGCACCTAATATATGAACATACATAATTATATCATTAATTGTTCAATACCAATATACATTTCTAATCTTTAGCGGAATGTCGACGTTTAAGGCTTTATCATTCTAATTTTGTACAAACATTCAATTTAATTAGCAAGTCGCTTTGTTTTATTTAAAGATAAGTCTGAATGTCATTAGTTGGACAGTTGTTATATTGTTGTTTTAATTGTGTCTGGCTTAAGTTTATTGCGAATTTTTATGAAATGTTAGTAGTGTCTAGTTTCTCCCTCTTACTTTTATTTTAAATTAAATTATAGTTTACATTATCATTTTTAATGGTTCGTCGGTTGTAGATCAAGTGTTAAGAGAGTTTATCATCACACATAAATTAACATGCTTCGGATCACATAAAAAGCGATTGTGTGTAAAAAAGCATTCGTTGCGGGCTGACCACCTACAACGTGCACCAATACGTATAAATGGTTCGTGAGGTTTCAGTTGAAACACGATTAGGGCTGTTTGGCCTTTTAAGCCCATAGATTATTTATCATTTTTAATATTTAAAATAGATTCAATATTATTTTAAAAATTGTAGTTTAAACTTCGAATCATTTCCGTTCTATTCAGTTTTGTATATCAGATATGACAAACGCAATAAATACGAACTGACATTAACAACTAATGATTGATTTACGAGAACTATAACAAGATAACACAATTTTTTATTTTTACCAATGAGTATTCAGAAATTCAGTTTCAAAATGAGAGGTTATGTTATATTCGTAAATGGTACAACACTCGCCAATTATGACCAAATAAGTATAAAGAGTTGCGTTGGCGCATGATTCGAAATTTTTAGAAGACTATTTCCTTTATAACACAAACGGTGTTCCAATAATGCTTCATTTTGAAAAACCTGCTGTTTGAGCAGCTGTAAATTTTGAACCTGTCATCTTTTGACATTTGACAAGTAAAAACGATGTTTTTACTACAATAATGGTGAACATTTTGCAAAACAAAAGCACTTTTGGTCGACGTGTAGCATTTTCTCAACCGACAATAGTGAAACAGGTGGAAAAATTTGAATTATTAGGACAGGTTAGTGATGTAAAGAATCGAAACCGTGTGCATCGCGCAAGAACAAGTGAGAATAATGCTGCTGTGACCCGTAGTGTTGAAGAAAAACCAGGTTTGTAGATTCTTCGTCGAACTTTGGAATTAGACTTCCCATAAACGACATTACACAGTATTTTGCATAAAGACTTAGGTTTTAAGACTTTTAAAGTTCCGTCAGCACAAGAACTCAAGCCGGTCGATCACCATAAATGTCGTATCTTCCATGATTGGGTCCTTCAAATGCATCAAAACAATCCGGATTTATATTAAAAATCATTTTCAATGATGAAGCCCATTTTCACGCCGGAGGCTACGTTATTAGCAGAATTGTCCCATCTGGGCGTCAAAAATCCAAGAATTATAGTGGAAAAGCCTCTCCATCTTCAACGTGTCACTGTTTGATGCGGGTTTTGGGTTGGCGGTGTGATTTGATCTTACTTTTTCGAAAATCAGGTTGGTGCAACTGTTACGGTGAATGAAATGTGCTACCGAGCTAAGATTAATGATTTTTTATGCCCGGATTTGAAGATATTGTCACAGTTAGACTCCGAGATCTTGTAATTTAACAATTTTAAAAATTTTTCTTTGGAGCAACGTGACAGGTAAGGTATATGCCAACCCCCCACAATCAATCAATTTAAGATCAAGGACACATAGCCGCAAATGTGCGAATTGTTAATGAAAAATTTCCTGAAAAGAATATGATGCTGCAAGCTTAAATATGTAAATGTAATTGCTCCGTATTAAATTCTACTATTTATTAAACATTTGTGTAGGTTTAGGAATATACTCGGGTGTGCTCGTCCTTTCTTTCTCCCCATTATTTTTCAAACATATACACAGCCTTTATTCACATAATTTATTTTTGATAGTTTTGTGATGTTAGTTAAAGTTCATTGTTTTATCTATTATGTAAAATTGTTATTTAATTCGATTCCATGATGTCATTGTTATTTATTTTGATTAGTTGTTCTTTTCTTTTAATGTTAATATTATTGAAAGTATTGATTTGTGGGTTTACATTTAAATCAAGTTCTTTTAATTTATTGTTAAAATTGTTTATTGCTTGATTTGCTGTTATCTTTGCTCTAAAAGAAGGATCTAAAAGAAGATCTCCTACAGATTGTAACTTTTCAAGTTACAATCTGTAGGAGATCTTCTTTTTTTAATCTATATAATGTATCGGGTGGTAATCTTGTATTGTTCTATTATTTCATTTAATCTTAGTTTGATTAATTTGTTCGTTATTTCGCCAAATTTTAACTACAAATGGATTCCTCTATAGTTTTCCATCTTTGATTTGTTAGGTTTTCGTATTGCTATTATTCTTAAATTTCTCCATAATTCTGGGTATTTTTGTTCCTCCCATATTTATTTGATAAAAGGTATTTCTATGTGTTGTACTGATAGTAGTTTAAGTCATTTATATGATATTTTATTGATTCCAGGAATCGTGGTGTTGATGATTTTGGTTACTTTTTCTGTTGTAAATTCATAATTTGTAGTAAATGATAGAGGCAATTTCGATTGTTTATTATTATGTTTTATGAATTTTTTCATGTTTTTTTAATTATTAAATATATTGTTCTTTCCCTCTTTCATTGTTGCAATTCCTAATTTTTACTAAAATGCTCTTTGATGGACTCGATGAAAATTAATGTGATACTCTTTCCAAAATGAGAGAAAAGAGCAATTTTTTTTTATCAAAGAATACGAAAAAAAATTGCCTCTTTTGTCGATGTATTGGTAAAAAAAATATTCAAATTATTATGCTATACAAACACAAATTTCGTAGTATAGTCTTTTATAATATATAGATTTATTTTATTATTATATAATCCTTTATTATTATTAGTATTAACTATTTATTTAATTTTGATAATTTCACACATTTACGACAAAATATAGTTTACAAATGAAATTAAAAATGGTGTTTTGTTTTTTTATATTGTTTTGACGTTTAAAAATTTATATGTGTGGGTAAATCTGCGAAAAAATCGAGATTTTTTCTCGAGCACTTTCGAGATCAAAAAAAGCAATCTCGATCATTTGCAAAGAACACGTAATGTGAAAAATGCACGCGTTTCAAACAAAAAAAGCAGTTTTTTTGCTCTCAGAGCACATTTTTTTACGAAAGAATATCGCATTAAAAAGTGCTCGAGATAAAAAAAAAGCAATCTCGATGTTTTTCAAAGAATATGTAATGTCAAAAAGGCACGTGCTTCGAGAAAAAAAAGCACTTTTTTTTACGAAAGAATATCGCCAGAGCCATCTTTATTAGAGCCGTAAGAATATGACGTATTTTTTGTTGTGCTTTTTTTAGAGGAGGTACACACTTTCCCATAAGAAGCAATGTAAAAATCACATTTTTCGAAATAATTTTTATCAATAAAAAAATATATGTTTGATTTCTGTTTTTACAGTGTTAAGTACATAAAATGTTGAAGTTTATTATATCTGAAAATCAATTACCTAAATATCTTAATAATTTAATAAAACATAAATTAAAATTCAATATGAATTTAAGAAATTCTATATACAGTAAAATATTTATATGTGTTTGCGATGTCGATGTTGAAGTTAAAGTATTTACCAATAAGAGTTGTACATTTTTTTAATCTAACCCGCACACGTTTACTTTTATTTTGCAGAAAAATATCCGTAGCTGTATTGAAATATATTAAACAATATGAAATTTTATTTTAGCACATAAATAAAACTTAAATATTACTATAAACAATAATTTAAATTTAAAAATTAATAGAATGAGGTGTGTTTATTGGTAAACTCTCTAAAAAACAAACCAGAAACATGACATGACGAAAAAGCTTTGCAAGAGACATCTGTCAATCATAATAAAATTAATTTATTTGTTTCACATATCATAATAATTATTAATTATAATTATTATATTCATTAAAGATAATAGTAAATGTATAAAAATATAATTTATTCAGGATAAAATATGTAGTTTAAGATGTGCTTTCGATATCGTTCAATAGATGTCAGCTGGGCGTTACTTTTTTATATACAAAAAGTCGTTACATTTAAAAAAAATTGTCTAATTGATTTAGTTTTACCAATTCAAGTTAACGGTTAAATTTTATATGCAAGTATATGGCAATGATATAGATTATATAAACATACATATATACATACATACATATATATCTTTATAAAATCTAATTTTCCTCCAACTCGAAAAAAATCCTAACCTTAAAATTGGTACAATATAAGTTTCTTGACAAACTACATGTTTTATCAGCAAACACTCGATTTAATACGGATTTTGTAATATGTTATAGTATTTAATCCTGTTAAATGTAATAACATTTATGAAAAAATTTGATTCAATATAATTCAACTATACGATTCTAGTTTTAATTCCTATAGAATTATAGTGGGATTCTAGTAGTTTGATCGTTTTAAGATAAAAGTTTAAGTAAATGAGTAAATATTTTAAATTTAGAATAAATATGTTTTTTTATTTTTGATTATTTTGAATTAATATCGAAATTTTGAATTTTGATAAACAAAAAGTTTATTGTCAAAAACAAAGTAGCTTTTTAGTAGCAATTTTCATTTTTCCAAATGGAGATGACTCTGTTCTCATTGTTCGTACGCGATCGATATTTGATATTGCACATGCGTATACAACAGAATATGTTTTTTTTCATATGATAGTATGTATGTATTTGTGCGTATACATATTAAAAGTTTTTATGCGAAATATGAATTCAATGATATATTTATTTAATTATTTATGATATATTTAATTGATTTTATGCAAAAATATTTAAACGACACATAATATAAATATTCTTAATACGATTTCAAGATCAAAATGTTAAATTCGTTATACTTTTCATTGAAATATTTCATTTAAAAAAATTTTTACTTTCCATATATTTTGTATGAGAATTTACGTTTTTTCCTCTATTCAACCTCCTCAGTTTTTAATATTTAGGCTGTTATTTAGTCGGTTCTGATATCGCATAATTCCTTATTTCTCTTTTTTCTCTTCTTGTTTCCAGTCTGAGTTTGCAGTTGCACTCTTTAATTTTATTTTTGTTTTTCTATTCTGATTAATATTATATTGTTTTAACTTTTGTTTTGTGATTTCCCATAGTCTTTCCCATTTTTTCTATCCACCATACTTTTGGTATGCATTTATTGTTATATTAACTGTGTTGTTTTCATTTACTGTTTGTATGGTTGTCTACAATTAACAAAACATTCCGCTTGTATTTTCATACGCAAAATAAGTCATTTATTTTCCTTCCATATATCTAAAGTTTCGCTTATGTCTAATAGCAACAGGGACAAAGTTACATGTTTGATTATTAAAATGTTAAATTATCCGGTATTATCCAGGCATATCATTATCCAGTACTTTGAAATCGAAAATATTTAGGAGATTTTGAAAAAAGTAGAAATATTCAATTCTTCTCACAAAAACAGTAAGATCTATCTACATACATTTGTAATTAATACACTTGTAAGTGATACACTTATATTCAAAACGTTTATTTTTAGTTTCAACAATTGATACCTATATTTTCCAAGCATGTTAGTCGTAGAAAAAGTTGTGGGCAGTTCAAACGCGAATGTACTTTGTTAGTCTCAGGCAGTTGTAAATATTGATGAAATTCGGTCTAAAGCTTCCATAGTATCCTTATTAGCACAAACTTATTTTAAGTCATTACATAAATACCATGAAAGCTCGATTGATTGAAGTAAATTTCTAGCTTCATAGTCTCATAATGGTTTATTATTAATGATGAATATAATTGTTACATAGTTTTTAACTACATATATCTTAAAGTTAGCGATTCACCATTAGAGTTTGAGAGTTTTACTATTGCCACATGGAATACATAATTTCATACTTTTCGTTGCTAGATGGATCGAGGAAATGAGATCAATATCTTGTATATACAATAGTATATATAGCAAAAACAACGGCGGCTTCTGCAAGATTTGATCATAACCAATATGTCATAAATAATTTAACAATAAATTTGATTGAATGACATAAAAATGAAATGATCACCAAAAACCATTCCACTATAGTTGAAACAAAGGCAAAGTTACGTCTGTATCAAGAAGGCGTTTTAGTTGAGGTAAATGTAGACTGAGTTTGGCTTCTTAACGAACTGTTAAAATTTGCTAATTTTTTAATTAAGGTGTTCTTGAGATAGTTTACACTCGAAACGACACAGTTCAAGTAACACCCCATCATGCTCTTGGCATCAATCGAAATCTTAAAGTTCGACAAGAAATATAAAAATGATGCACATCAAATATCTTGCCTGATTTATATTCTCATATAATACAGAAGTATTTAACTTGAATTACAACGGCAATGACACGGGCATTTATACTTTATACGACATTTATACGACATTGTTTTAATTCACGAACAGGGAAATAATTTCCAGATACTCATGACGCTATTTTAATATTAAGGCGATGTTTCTGAAAATGTCGTCATATCAGTAAGACAAAAAGAAAATCTTCGGGTGAGCTAAGCATCTGGGCTAGATTAATGTCTGGTTACTCAACTTTTACAATAAATATATATAATTTATTGTTATTCGCTTTACGAAATTAGTCTAATATTTTTAATAAGTTAAGATTATTAATTTTAATTTTAAGAACGAAATGTATATTATTGTAATAAATAATAATTTTCTTCCTCTTTGCTTGTCATGAAATATCGAAATTAAGGCAAATTATTGCTGTTTTAAAGTCATTATCCTACGCCTTATTCGTCTATTGATTTTGTTATTGGTTTTATTTTAACAATGCTATAAACAGTTCTACTATTATAGCGGTTCTGCCTCTTATGCGATTTAAATTTTCTGTTTCTTAAGAGTTCAGTTATAGAGTGAATCAGTCTGTATCCTATACTGTACAGGATATTGCCAAACTAACACCGAATTCTTATTTAAATTTACTCCGTGAGATAAGTGTTACTAACTAGTGAAGCTTAATAATATTACAAAATTTTTAAATAAAATTTTACCAACATTTCCAAGCAAGCAAAACATAATGCATTTATGCAAATCTTCATATCAAATATAAGTAAAACAAAATTATAAATATATTCTTCATTCAGATATAATTAACTCAAAAGGCTTGTTTTCCACCAATTTCAACTGAAACACCTCTACCAAAAAAAGAACACCAATTTTGCTAATGTTATAGTTAATACAATTGATAATCGGTTGCGTGACAGTTAAATTCCACTCAACTGGCAGTTGGAAACTCCACTTAAAATTATTTTTGGAATCGGTCAAAATATATGTCAATCGTTGAAACGCTTCATAACGCCAACAATAATTGACTGCTCAGTAATCATTTAAATTCAAAGTGAAAACGGTAACTAGGCCGAAAGGCAACTTTTCACAGAACTAAAATTCACAAACCAATTTAAACCAAAAAACGGCGTGAAGTTTTTGCAATAGTAAAACGAAATTATATCTTGATCGGCTTGGTAGGTCCTTCATACTGAACGATTACAAAGAATATGAAGATTCTCAAGTTTTGTTAAATTTAAATTTTTCTCTCTAAAATTTCGTAGTCAATTACGAGGTCAACTTCAAAATCACAACAAAAGCAGCAAGATATTTCCATAATTATGGACCAGACATTTATCTTTTTAAGAAATATTCGGTATTACGAAACCTACGCTTGGAAATTATGAAATTTTTTATCAAAATAATGGTCCGGTTCGTCAAACTTATCGTATACTTTATCCATTTTATGTAGTGCATAATCGTCCTTCACAGCGGCTTATTCGAATAACAATAAATCGCTTTCGGATTTACTTGACGTTTACTCTTAATGATAATTTGCATCTCGCGAGACACCCAACAGTGAGCACTGAAGAAGCAGTAGAGAAAAGCATTGAAGAAGATCTTACCCAATCAATTTGTCGCCGTTTTCAGCAACTGGGGTTGTGTCCTTCCACTTTATGAAATATTTTACGAAAGGATCTAGGCTTAAAAGCTTTCAAGATTCAACTTGTGCAGGAATTAAAGCAAATCGACCATCGTATTCACCGCCAATTTGGCGAATGGACTAAAGCACAAATTGATATTGATTTTGAATTTCCATTTTGTTCTCTGATGAAGCCCAGTTTTGGTTGATAAATAATCAGGTGGGTACATAAATAAGCAGAGTAGTCATACATATTTGGAGTAAGGATAATCCATAAACTTTTGTTGAAACATCATTAAATCCACAGAAAATTACTGTTTAGTTCGCTTTATGGGGTGGTTCTTACGTCTTCAAAATCGATCATCGATCATGGTTAGAATGTAACTGTCAATGGTGAGCGATATCTTTTCGTACCTCGATTAACTGGCTGGATTAATCCTGCTATAATGTGGTTCCAACAAGACGGATCTAAATGCCACACAGCGTGCGCTACAATTCATTACCTCAAAGAAACTTTTTATGAAAGAATAATTTCGCGTATTAAACCCCAATGGATTATTTTCTTTAGGGTTATGTAAAGTCACGGGTCTACGGCGATAAATCAGAGACAATTGAACACCTGGAAATCAACATTCGAAGAGTTATGGGTGAAATACGGCCGCAAATGCTGCGAAAAGCTTGTGAAAATTGGTGTTCCAGATTGCGTCTTGTACGCGCCAACCGTGACGGCCGTAATCATACTTAAAAGTAAATGTCATAAAATTTTCTACCGATTATGAATTAAACATGTGTAACTCTATAAATATCATCCTTTGAGCTGTAAAGAAACTTTAACATCAATATCATCGTTTATCGATACACACAGTTAATAAAGATATTTGTTTTACCAAAAGATATATAAAGCTGATTTCATGATTATTTAAAAATAAAATAGTTCGTAAGTTAGGACACCACCTCTAAATAAAAATGAAGTTCACGTCCAAAAAGTATTTTGATTGTGTGGTCCTCGAGTTCTGAGACACAAGGCTTATCTTATAATTAACTATAGACAGGCTTATGAACTAAATAAAGTTTTAATTTTAAGCCAAAGCTTAAGCCCATAAATACATGGGTTTTGTTTTGGAACTTCGAGTTTCAGTCATTTTCATACAAAACGAACTAATAATTACAGTTAAATTGAGTGGTTTTATCATATATTTTGCGTGATACACTGTTTGCTGTAGGAATTCTGTAATCGTAAAAATGTAATGGACATAATAATTTTACTACTTTTCCACGAAAATAGTGGAATGAGTAAGCTCATAACCATAATGAGTATAAAATATTACGTGTATCGTCAAAAAACTAACAAAACTTACCTTAATTACCTATTTAAATCGTTATTCCAACCATAGTTGTTGATTAGTAGATTATTGGAATGTGAAAATTCAATGAAAATTTTGATTTTATTTCAACAAATAAACTTTTATGGTAGAAAGCTAACTTAAAAAATCGGACGAGGTACTTTTGTGTAATATTTGTATCCAATTTATGCTTTGTTTATAATGATGACTTTGAAGAAAATATTCTGACTTATATAAACTTGATTTATCTATTATGAAAAAATTTATCAAGGTCGAACACGAAAAACTGATTAATCAAAACTGATTTATTACGAATATAATGTATACACAAATGTTTTCATTCATTTAATTTCCAAAAACACAACAATTAAATTATTTTAAAATTATAACATAAAAATCACATTGACATCACTAAACAAACGTGTATCAAAATACTAAATTGTGAAATCTTAAACTAAAAACAAAATACAAAAACTAAAGTTTCTCGTTTAAAATACTTTTGACAACTAACTAAATATTCTCTCAAGATTTTTTTACATCATCAACACCGGAATAAATTCGCGCATGCTTGTTGATGAAACAAAAATATCAAGGTTACTTGATTATTTTCAATTATATCATTGTGTCGTAATCGTACATGATGACGTCATTAATACATTAAGACGTTTTTTTGTTGTGCCTTTCATTCATACATTTGTGTTATAGAAAAATTTTATTACATGCGCGGTTTATAATATTTTGGGTCTCATGAAATATTGGTTTGTGCATCAATTTACCTTAAAATGACAAGATCTGTTTTTGTTTTCTAAAAACATTGTGATCTGATCCGGAACACTCTAATAAAATGGGTAGAGCGAGATAAAATGTGATTTCAAAAAATACATATACTATCACCGTTTATTGATTTGTGAGTAACTAATTGTTTCTCACAAAGCTAATAGATGGCAGTAAATAGTTTATTTAATTACAGTAATTCTTGGACAGGACGCGTTCTAAAAAATCTGTCTCTAAGGTAATCTGGCTACCAATCTATCTAAAAATCTGTCCTAAAGTAATCTGGAAATCCCCGTAAAACAAAATTAATATGAGTAGTTGCGATATCGACACTATAATCTACTAATAACGACAAGATGTCAGAGGTGCTACTATGAAAAAATCGATATCGGATTATGCCATTTTGAAATCCGATCCAATTTATGTTTCATAAAACGGAACGAAATCGGATATTCCGAAAATCGTAAGTCGAAATCCGACTACTATTTAATAGACAAATTTCATTTTGTATTATCGAATTTATTCATTTTGTGTAATGGAAATGTAACAAGCAAGTGAATTACAAAACTCTTAATTGCTAACTTCATGCTTATATTTGACAAATTCGATCAAATAATTTCATAATAGGAAAATTTGCAGCGGATCGGCTTTTTTGATATAGCAAAAATTCCGAAATCGGATTATTTCAAAATAATCCTTCTGGTTTCCAACTGCGCTTTAACCAAAATTTACTTTAGCAAGAAAATTGTGTCATTCTTGGAAAATCTTTCAATGGTGTCTGCCGTAAATCTCTGGTTGATTCTTCTAGTATTAGCAATTTCTCATTAAAAATATTTTCATCATCACATTCCAAAAGTTATGACACATCTGGGTGTCTAGGTGCATTCCAGCTTCATATTCAATCGACCGTTAAGATTGAAATTGTTCCGTACACTCGACCATCATTTATACACATTATTCAAAGTTGATTGCTTTACCTTTACCTATATTAACAATTTTGTAACTGAATGGTTTTAATTTATGGTATCCAGCAGGATATCCTCCCACAAAAATCGAAATTCGATCTTTGGCTGCCTTGAATCCCTTTTAGAGAAAAAAGTCTTTTATGGCATCCGCTTCAAGTCAATATTATACTCATGTTGCGATGTATATTACCAGTAAGTACAGTTTTCAAACGTTATTCTGGATATTTTTTCGCTCCTTCGATATCCGCACTAGCTGCTTCCCTAGAGTTTTTATATTATGCAAGGAATGTTTGTTAAAAAGATTAAATCATATTAACCCAATTGGCTCACCATGTTTAGCTTTCAAATCTGTATTGTTTTCCTTGTACTCTTTCCGTTTTCAACTGCTGCTAACAGTTTGAGATCTTCCGTAACGTTAAATCAAAATGGCGTGCTAGAGAGACAACATTATGTATAAACTTAATTGTTAGATTTTTAAATGTTGTCCGCTCGATAAAAAGAAGACCTATTGAGAGTTGTAATTTGTACATTTTGCTCCGTAAAATGCAACATGCAATGTGACAAAGGCGTTTTGCCATTTGACTAAATAAAGTTATTCAACCAAAACGAAAATGAAGGAAAAATTTTTGCACAGGTAAAAGAAAGATGCCACAAAAAAATGAGAATTAAATTCAAGCCATTCTTAATCACCTTAAGAGCATGATAAATTAAAGAAGGTAATATTTGATTAACGAAAACTTCTATAGGATTACCTAAAAAAATGGCAGTTGGAAAAGGTTGTTGAGTCAATGAAGTTTATTTTCCTTGTCATACTAAATCATGACCTCATGTATTGTACTGTTGTATGTATGTATACTGTATGTATAAAAAATAAAGAAAAATCAAAAGAGATTACATCTCTGATCCCCCCGACAACCATTTAAAATCATTCAAATAAAAGACTTATGGGTGTTCCAACCAAATACGAAACTGTCGTTATCTTCACAAATATAAATTATTGTCACGCACAATATAAATTAGTAAATCGAAAATCATTTCGATTACCATGACTCACACCATATATACGACTTATATACTGTTCAAATATCAAATCCAGTCGGATATGGTTGGTGAAATGAAATTGACGTGCGATATCAGGAATTTTTCTGAAGAATATTTCTGATCTCGTGATTGAATAGAACTCGGTATGTGCTATCATCGTCGCGTTTTGGGACATATATCACACGCATGATTCTTCTCTCGAATGTTAGAAGCCATTTCGTACTCAAATGTCAAGCTCTAACTCTCATATCCATAAATGACAATGGGTCTGATCAACACTCTGTATACAATTTCAGCTTATCCGTATTTGCCAAATATTTTAATTTCAGAAGTGGACGTAGAGGATACAAGGATCGATTTTAAGCAGCAAGCCGAATCTTGATATCCTCTCCCACACTATTATCGTGAGTAATGAGAGGTCCAAGATACTTGAAATTCACCACTCCTTCAAATGTGTGGTTACCACAACTGAAATCAATGAGTCTTGGTTTCGAAAACCAGAGATTAGTTATTTGGTTTTGAACTCGATGAATTTGAGAGTGAAAACAACGAAAGCTGAATACTCTTCAAGTGGATTAAGTATCTCTTTTAATCCGTTGCCATTTAATCCAATGAAACAGATATCATCTGCACATGCAATAAAATGATAGGTTTATCGAAATAAATTGTCTTGAGGTGTTTCACTTTTACGAAGGAAGTATTAAAACATGAGATTCAAAAGCATCCCGGATAGCGAATCTCCTTGTCGAACACCATAACAAATTGTAAAAATTATCGATAACCTGCTCTCAATTTTGACAGATCGTTGAGACACAGTTCTTTTCATTCTATCACTTTACACAGATGTACGTATTTGTTTGGTATTCCTAGACATTCAAGCGCATACCATAGTCTCTCTCGATTGATTAATTTGAACGGAAACCGCGTTGATTTTCAATCCGAGGTTTTCAATACTTCCTGTAGATACTGTTAACCTCATAAGATTGGTAATTAAAACACAAAATGTTATTGCTGACAAGATCATGATATTTTCGTTGCGTTCTTCATTTATCAGATCTCCTTAGGAGAATCGCGTTGTATATTCTCCTGTCCTCTCTGACTTGTACGAAAATTTCCATTGTAGCTTTGCAGTGAAGAACAACCAGAGGTCGTACTTATGAAATCAACGCATGGTCAATTTGGCTTCGGATAGTTTTACGTGGATGCATATATATGTTTCGAAAAAGATGTTTTTATGAGAAAAGATTTCTTTCCCCATTTTAGATTGCAGTTTTATGTTGGGAGTAGGGACCTTTGTTATTAAAAAGTCGTTCTGATTTTTGTCAGCTCTAGCATTAATGCCACCAATCACCAATTTGACATCGTGCGCCGGTATAGAAGCGATCAGATTATCCAAATTATTTTAGGATGAGTCTTTATCCTGGGGTTGGTAAACACTAGTGGCCATATGTATATATAAAATTGACAGGTTAGCTAATCTCAAGTGCAAGAGAAGCTTACCCACTCGATTATCGACTGCTTGGAAGTCCAACACAGCTGTTTTTACCTGTGGCTCAATGAGAAATCCAACTCGAAAATTGTCGAAGTCATCTCCACTGTGTAGCAATGTATAGCGTTGCAATTCAGTTTTAGACCATCGAGTTTCTTGGAGAGCTACGAGTCCTAGCCGAAACTATATCATGCATGTGATAAGGTCGTGAAACTCGTTAGGTTTTCTAAGTGCCTGGACGTTCCACGTTTTGTTTGTCGATATTTTTCAAACCCAACCAGATTAAATCGTCTTCAATAACAAGTTTTTGATGCTGTGTTGGTTTTCAATGGGACTTATTTGCTTAACTCGAAATTTTAACGAAACATGCCCTCATCCACATGGGTTTTACTTTCCAATTAATCTGGTTAATTTTACGACTTAACTGACAATGAACGCCACCATGTGAGATGAATTTGGACGCAACTACCATTTACAGATTATAGCACAAAATCGTTGTCTTCAGACTTTGGTTTGCCGCCTTAACTGATCTCAGATGAGTTCATTCCCACCACCGATCTCACCGCCCAATCGATCGATGGTGAAAATCCCTTTTCGACTCTTGCCCCTATTGGGATTCGAATCCGGTATCTCCCGCTCCATGCTGCAGCTTTTGAACACTGCGCAACATGAGCGACCAGGATTTGTGGTGTGCCGTCCCATCTTCCATGTCAGTCCAATAGCCGGAACGTCAAGTAATATAGTGGGATGTCACAATGGGCCAATATAGCCTGAGTGATGGATAACATAGAAAACAAATTTTGTTTGCTGCCTTTTGGAATCTTGCGTCTAGTGACATAATATGATGACATATGATTTAATTTTCTCAAAAGGAGAATGGTACACTATACTTTCTAGCTAACAGAATTGCAATCAACTTTTTTTTTTATTAATATAGGTTAGATTTCATGCATTAAAATAATGAAGAGGTCCTTGACGCGATGTATTCGTTACTTTCACTAGTACACTCATTATAATTCCTTCATTTGAAGCTTTTGGTTTAGTATTCATTGGTATGAATATCTATTCTAGTATTTCCAAATATAGTTTATTTATTTACTGGTTGTTTTGACCTGCAATTTTCGGGTTCCCTTAGGGGTGGACACTGTGAAATTACCGTGGCCAAAATTTAATCATTCCATCGGAATTCCGTACCTGATTAGACATATGCTACTATAAACTTGGTGTTTGAATTCTGTTATTGGTATATAAAGTGAGTTGTATTGTACCTGCAACAGTATTTTAGAAAATTATTGGCATGAAGATCTATGATCTTTGTTTTTAAGATCAATAACGGATCCATATTTGGTTATAGACGCCGCAGTATTTTAATTGCTCCATTATATTTTGCAGAATCAAATAGGTACTCTGTGCGAGTAACTATGATGAGCCTTATACCACCCGATAGTAATGACATAGGATAGGCTTATAAGTTTAACAATGGCCTCTGGCCAGAATCAAACTCGATATTTTACACTTCAAATAGTTTTAACCACGGCACCATATGAAAAATAATTACATCTCTGGACAACTATATTGGGAATGATAAGATGGTTTTATTTAAAATACAAAATATATACATTTCTTAAACTCAACAAAACAAATGTGTAAAAAAAACTTAACGAAACTTAAAATTAAATTAATAGTAGTTATTATATTGATTAATTTAGTTTAAGTGGCGGTATTTATCTTTGGTTAACGACTTCATCATTATTAGTACTCTTATTAGGACTAGCACTATCACTACTAAATAGATTTTCATTAAATACATAATCATAATTATCAATTAGAACTCTTATTAAAACATTTCTATTCATAATATCATTTTCAATTAGGCTCATAATTGAGTTGACACTCTTTGTGAATAACGATGCACCCCAAATAATTGACAAATTGGAAGATGTCATCAGGTTTTTTGAATTTTTTTCGTGTACCCTGAAAATAAAGAACACACAAACTTGTTAATTTATTGCCACGGTTAAAATATGTAATTGAGTTCGATATCTTTTTATTTACAGTTTATCTTAAACAAATAAGGTAGTTCAAATAGGGATAATCTTATCGTTACACATTATGTGTACGCAACTTTAAACTATTTGGTTAAAAACGATGCAATGTATACACAATATTTATAATCGATTGTATAGATAAAAGCACATCTGGTGTGTGTGTGTGTGTTGTATTATTAAACAAACAAACATTTACCTGGAATCGATTACTAATGTTGCATGGGAATAAAAAGGGTTTGATCAATCAATACTTACTTTCGAAGATGCTTCATTAGATACTTCAATGTTTCGAATCGTACTTCGTCCAAGGTATTGATTTGCGTTTTAACAGTCTCTAGATTCTCTTTACAACTCAAACTCTTTGGTAAATTGGCAAATACTTCTTCGGGTATTAGATCCGATGTTTCGCGAAAAAATAATTTCAGCGCACCCGTTATTGTATGTAGATCTTGATTTTGTAAGTACGTGTATTTTGATTCTTTACTCATGTAACGTTTTTCATTCATCTGGAAATATAATGTCGGTTAGTACTATGTTAATTGCAGGTAGATATGTATGTTACCTTCTTTTTAATATTTTCAATATTGTTTTTATTTCCCGAGGCACGATATATACCATTAGTCTCAATATTTTCCTCTTCCTCGATTATTTTAATACACTCGACAATAAATTTTGGAACTCCCAGCTCCACATCAAGTTCAACTTTGTCGAGGTCGACGCCGAATACTTTGTCTTTTTCCTTTTTTCTTTCTTTTTCTTTGGCCTTAAGCTTTTCTAGTTTTTTTTCCGAATTGGTTGGCGAATATTTTGGCGACTCTTTTAGCGATGTACTTAAACTTTTCAAACTAGTTGTTTCGCTAGCATTATCATTGGGAATGTATTCAAATCCATCGACAAATTTATTTGGTGTGAATTTACCTTCGGGCGATGAATCAATACCAGGAATTTTCTCCGTAACTCTACCAAAGTGCAAACAATAATATTAATTTATTTAATATTTATAATAAGATTATTTTGTATATACTTACGAGATGCTTTTGGGATCTGAAAATACAAACATAATTATAGATTTAGTTTTGATTTATACTTAAAGATATTTAAATTACATTTCAAATTAAATTACGGTATGAGTTCGAAATTGTGTTTTTTTTATCTGATGTTAATTAAATCAAACGACAGAAAAGATAACAAACTGTCAATTAATTTATGACATCATACATGTAAAAAAATTTGAAATGACAACTTTTAAAACGATAAAGCTCTAGGGAGAGATTTATTACTATACTCACTAACAAATCCGAAAAGTTTCGGTTCGGTAAATGATGTTTCCATTACATTCACGTCTCTGTCAAATCTGGAAGGTATGGCCTGTAGATTACTTTTTGTTACAGATTGTTCAGTCATGATCTAAAACAAATTTTAAATTAATTAATAGACTTGTACATGCAATGGAAATCTGGTTTTGTTTAATTAACTATTTCCATTTAGCTACATATGAAGTTTTTATGGTATTTGTAATTAAAAATGATGAAATATTTTTTTTTTTAAATGTGAGTTATGTGCGATAAGATTATACGGTGCCTTATTTATTTACATACGAGTACATATCAATCATTTTCACCTAAAAACAAAATTGTTTGCGTCGTTTTCGGAAGAAACCCAACTTAAGTTTAAACACTACATGTACTAAAACTATTTCAACATTAAGTTTTTTAACTAACTATAACAACAAAAAGAAATAATAAATTTGATAAGCTCGTTTAAATCCAAAATAGTTTTATTTTGATTATGAACAAATTCAATAATGTTTTCTGGTTAAAAATGTTATCAGTAAATTATACAAATGTGTGTATGTGTGTGTGTGGGTTTGTTATCACAAAATATCTTTATAATTTCACAAATTGCTATTTTTATTTACTTATTTATACAATTATTTAATTTTTGTGTTTCATTCATTTTTGAGCACAAGACTTTTATTCATAACTTCACAATCACACGACGACTGACTGAGTCGCTCTAACAATTGAAGGTATGGTATCACTGAGCATGATAAAGTATATACGATCACATATGCAATAATTTAAGTGTTATCAATTATATAGAATACATTAATTTTTGTTTTATATATATATTTTTTTTGTTCAAATAAATCAATCGATATACAATGTGGTGAATCTCATAGTTTCATACAAAGATATAAATTTCAATCGCGATGCGACATACGTTTATGTCTCACTTCGCGTCATTGATTATTGAACTGTTTTTTTTTAATTAATAAAGGTGGTTTGGCTCTTGAATTGCACGGCTATAGATGTGTATATAACACACGTGATAGAGTCTGCAACGGAAATTACTGAAATGAACGCGAAAAATATGTACTAAGAACGCGCATGTGCAGGTCGAATGAATTTTTAAAATATGACTTAAACAAGTGTTAATACTAATGGAATTAGTATTGCGTTCCAGGTTGTTGTTTCAATGGCCAAGTTCTTTAGGCTTAGGCCATAACAACTTTCTAGTATCGTGTGATGAAAATTTTGAACTGCAGTGGCCGATTTTGTTGTAATGTTTAACAAATGTAATAACGTATTGACATGGTTTGTTAAAATCACTGTTAGGCGTGTAAATTATACGATGTCATTTACACGGTTTTTTAAATGTAAAAAACGAGCAATTTAACTCGCCATCTCTTATGAAATAGAATTGGAACTAAAGCACCACCTGTAAAAATTTTTTTTTACTATTTTACGAATAAAAATAATAAACTGTGTACAGGTTAATTTCATTAAAAATCACCTTAACTGACCCAAAAATTTACTGATTTTACAAATACGCTTTAATCTATGTATATTAATTGTTAATGACCAAACCGAACATTGGTAGATTTTTCACATGTTAAAATAGATGGCACTGCGAATGGTATTGTCTTCGTTTTTTACATGTAATTTACGTTTTATGTAATTTACGCTGTTTTTTACATAATTTATATAACAAATGTAAAAATAGATTTTTACTTGTATCAACTAATCAAAATTGTCCTGCAAAAATATTCCAAAGCTGTCGTGAAATGTTGTCCACCATCACCATTATATGGTCCATTGAATAATGGGTATTTCGATAGGTAGTAATTTTATGCAATTCTGGATGTAAATTGGGTTTCATTTCGATGTTGACGCATTCTAAAGGTAATAGAAGTTCTATTGTTTCTTCAACCTCGGCCGTCATGTCGTCTTCTTTTTTATTCATTGAATTTGATAATTTATGCAATAAATAAATGTTGTTCTTCTGGAATTTTAAAAAATAGTTCTTCATGTACTATTTTATACTTCATGACACATCTTATTAATGAACGTGTTGTAAGTTTGTTGTATTTATCTTCGTTAAATAACGTATAGATGTGAGGGCTCTAAGCAAAGACTACACAACCCTTTTGGCGTTTGGATATTTTTCTCGAGTTACCTTTTAATTGCTTTTTGCCTCATTAAAATTTATCTACAGAATTTTTTTAATTCTTAGATTGTAAATCTAAGTTGTATTATCTCTTCATTTTTGGTTGAGACCAAAGTTGTGATTTTTCATTAAAAAAACGTTTTTTACATTTTATATGTAAATTATGTAAAACCCAGGTAAATTATATTATGTAAAAAAACGATGGCAAGATCATTCACAGTGCCATCTGTTTTAAAATGTGAGAAATCTAACATTCGGCTAACAATTAATATAGATTAATGCGTATTTGCAAAATCGGTTAGTTTGCATGTCGTTTTTAGCTAGAAAGCGATTCACCCGAGTCAGTTAAGGTAATTTTTGACGAAATTAACCTGATCATAATTCTAATCTAAAACAAAAATTATTGTGACATTTTGACATTCAGTATATAGTCGAAAAAAATTCTACACAGTTAATTATTTCATAAATTCTATTAATAAAATAGTGAGAAGATTTTATAACAGATGGTGCTTTAGTTACAATTACATTTAATAAGAGATGGCACGTCAGTTGGTTTACATGAAATCATTTTTAAAATTTTTATGTAAATTACACTTTTTTACATGTAAAAAACATTGTAAAATACATTGTGTAACTAACACGCCCAACTGTGATTGAGATTGCTTCTAGTATGTTAACTTGACGAATCCATTAAGAGTTTGTATCTGCAGGATATATCTCATATGTATATGAACAGTAACCTTTTGTTAATACGGAGACCATCGAATATAGTATTACTGGCTATAAGATCTTTTTCCCTTGAAGAAATTCTGTGGCTTATATAAGTGAGGATTACTCTATTTAGATAATCCTTATAATCATACTGATGCTGTTCTAATTGAAGCACAGGTAAAAAAGTCCTTATTAAACTTCTCAACAGTTATGTGTACATGTAATGTGTCCATGTGTACACGCTTACGACACATTTTACAAATGTTTAGGTAATTGATATGTTTTTAACGAGTATATGGACACATTACATGCACAAATCTGTGGAGAAGTTTAATAAAGACTTTACCTGTGTTCTAATCAGTATACAATGTTAGATTTGTGATGGGCGACTATAATGTCAAAGCTGATTAAAATCAAGTCAATTTATAAGAGTATAGTAACAGTCGTGAATAATCGAAAAACTAAATTGCAAATTATTAAGGAGCAAAAATAATATATTTTGTAATAACTAAACAGACATTCAAGTAGTTGACAAGTACTCTCCGCACAAGAACAGAGATGTCCTTATTGCGAATCGATTCTAGGAGATGCCGCACATAGACTAAATTTAAATCATGTTATTAGTATTATTTCAGACCCTAAATATTTGTAGTTAAATATTTGTTAGCATCTTCTCATATTTATTGATTGCATTTTTTATTGCTTCATGACTCATTAGATCAGGAAGTCGACTTTAGTATGATATAATTGTAACATTTAAAACTTTATGTATTTGATAATAAAATTTTATTTGATATAAGAAGAAATGAACTTGGCGTGCACAACTCTTGAATCGACCCATCTTCCATATCAGTACTCTAGATTGAGTGGCATGGAGCAATGCAGATAGTCTACGTAAATCAGATCTATAAGTCATCGATTTGGCTTCAGCGAAAGATAGGACTTTAAAGGTAAACTGAGAATTAGAAGTGTGTGTTAAATAAATCAATACAGATACAACTTTATACTAGTTAAAGCCTTGAGTTCATTATCTTATACGGAATTGAATAATATGATACTATGGACTTTATCTGTGTCAATTCGATACTCTCTCATGAATTTCACATTGTGAAATTTATTTAGTGTAAATAAATTTGGGTTCCCAATTATAATCCCGTAATCAAATTCCGTAATCGAGTGGAATATATTGAAAATAAGAAATTTACAATTACAATTAGATTACAAATATAAGAAATTTATATTTGTAATCTGAGCTTTTGTTTGCTACTTGTTTTTTTATGAAATTCAATGTTAATTTCGAGATGACGTTTATTAACGACAGTCTTAGCTTAAAGAACGAACTAGAATATTTTGATTGATAGAACTAGCATGTAGAGGTGACTCGTGATCGAAACCGATGAACCTTCCTCAACTGTTTGCACGGCATAAACAAACTATGGTCTCTAAACTAGTTTAAACAACAATGGGTTTATATGCAAAAGTTTTTAGAGAAGAAACTTTTAAGAAACACCTATATTATAAAATGATCATGGGGTGATACTTTGGAATCTTTTTCATTAACTACCAATCAAAATTTGGTTATCTAGATACGATCTCGCCTAAGAATATAAACTCAATATATTCCGTCTTCTCGTGTTTTGTAATTCATTACCAATTACCACCGTTTTACTAATTATTAATAATAAAATCTTCAAAACATTAGTTAATTGCAGGAATTAATTAGTTTTGATATAACAGTATTTTTAACACGATGAAAGTACTCTTGGGCGGTAAATTTTAGATGACAGGCGTACCATTTGGAAAAATTTGAATATTTTATTGAGGATTTCCATCATCTCTTAATATATTTGGTAGGCCATATCTTTTCTGCCCAATCCATATTTTGATTGAATAATTATAAACATTGATGTTTCGCAATGTTATAGTCAACTATAAGTCTTCTTACCCTTGTTTTCTGGCCATCCATTACAAATTATTTTTCAACGTAATGATTTCTTATATGTTGAATATGAATTTCTAAAAGTTTTATTTGGTAAAAAACTGTTATGCAATATGGGGTTCTAAAAGTGTTAGCGTTTGTAAACCTGTACTTATTAGTCTTCCACGCAATTCTCGTTTATCTTATCCTTTAACTAGGGTCAATTTGATCCAATCCATCTTTAGTTTATAAGTGACGAATATTGATATTTCATACGAATATCAAACTCAATGTAAGATATTTATCTTAATGCTATTAATTTTGTCCATTAATTGTTTCAATCCTCACCAAATTTACAACTGAGTCTCAATCTAATATCAATTAGTTCTATTGTTTGACATCATAATTTATTATTATATGTTATCATATTTTCCAACAAATAAAAAGTTTGATTGCCTTAACGGCCTAAGCACAGTAAAAAATAACTATACAGAAGGAAACCTAAGAACGAAAAAATTTCTGATTTTTGAAATTGTCTCTTTATACAAAAACAACAATTGAAAGAGAATAAAATACTGCAATGAATAGATCAAATTCTCTGTTTAAAAATTTTAATTTGTTTGTGTATATTTATTTGTTTGCTATTTCGAGAGTGTAAAATTTATTTATTTAAATTTTTACTCTCTTATTTTCTGAGATAACCCCAACCAACGAAATAACCCCAAAAAAAATTTTTATTATGGTTTTCTTCTGTATAGTTATTTTTTCTGTGGCCTAAGTATATCAATTTTTATAGTTGTGTTGCGTATTATAACCGTCAAAGGAATCTTTGGATGAACTGATGAATTATTAGTTATACAGTCTTCAATAGGGGTTATATGTGAACTCAAATGCTTTTCAAATTACGCTGCTTCATACGTTTAACATCAACGCTCTCTTGATTCTTCCGCACGTTTTTAATAATAATGGAATCTCTTAAATTTTCTAAAAATTCATGCTGATTTACTTAAAAGCTACTGTTTGGAACCTTTAATGATTTACAATACAAAAAGGAGCTAAATTAAAAACGAATTATATAATTTCGATCGGTGTTTGGAATGAACACATCTGTTGCTTCCTGCTGCAGTGCGGAACTAAAAGACCAATTAACTATTTTTGTCTGTACTATATAGACTAGAATAAAAATTCACATTCTCAATCAATCTATAAAATATAAATTATATGGGGATACGCATACTTTCGGCTTATGGCCTATTACAACTCGACACTATATATTTCTGTATATACTATAATCTATGGTAAATGGCCTCTAGTGCACATTTTAGATCACCAGCCCTACGAATGTTTTTACACACAATCGATTTTTATGACAAGCATGTTAATTTTTGGTCAACGGCAAAAATCGAAGTCGAGACCACGGCGTGATGAGAAACTCTCATCAAGCAATAATCTTTAAGTAAAAATCATTAAGCAAAAATCGACATGTGGCCTAAAACGCGAGAGTGGTGGCATATACCGAGTTCTTTTCAGTCACGAGATCAGAAATTTAATGCGAATTCCTGATATCGTGCATGAAATTAAAGGACACGAGTAAACTGGCTCGGTAACGTTCTGTGTGCTGATCCAAACCGCGATCTGACATCTTTTAATTGTTAACAGTAGTATGAAGAGCTGGCTCGTGATCGAAACCGATGGAGTCAGATTGTTGATACGGTACGGGCCAATAATGGCTTGTAAAACCGTTAAAAGTATTTAATTGAGTGAACTATTTGATGAACACAACTTTATATATTGTAGACACCATATAATATTAATTCTCATCAAGTTGTTATATGACATTACAGTGTATCATATGTACAACAACAAACGAGTCAACGACGGGGAAAATTAAACAGTTTTAAAGACAAAAAAGCAAAGCCTTCTTTATATATGCATGACGTCAAAATAACATTTTTGAATAACAGAAAATAATAAAATAAACGACAGTTGAACTCAGAAACCTTTGGATATAAATAAATGACAGTTGGTTTCAACATAAATCCCGCTTGCAATAACGACGAAAAAATCTTAAGGGAAGAGTGCTAATCAATGTAAAATGCAATCAAGAATATATTTTATCAAATATATAAGAAATATGTAAATTTTCACATTTATAACACTAACACGTTTTCTTGGTTGTTTACCTTTTTGTTTTGATCTCTGTATACAACAAGTATGCAAATGAATTTTAACCATATTTATAATTTATATTTCCAGACATAATTTTATGTTCAGGTTGAACTGATTTTAATTTCAAAATTCAATTAACTAAAACCTAACCATACAAATAGCACAATCTTAGCTGGGGCTGCATGTACCGAGTTGGGATCGAGACAATATAAATAAAAGATTTTTTTTTATCATTTATAGGATAGACCAACCTTCTACGTCACCATTATAAGCTGGGATGGATCAATTTAATATTGAGATCATAAATCGAACCATTAGTCATAATTTCTTGAGTTGGTTATGCTTCGAACTTTAAACAGATGAATGATTAGAAATAGAGAAACTTAAATAAAATAATTTAGAGATGACTCAGTTGAATTCATCAGAATTGTTTCGTTTAGTTGCTATTTGTATTAAACTATTTTTGATTTATGTGCAATAGGTATACCAAATGATCACCAGTTGCAGTGTATGTTACGTGCAAAATCATTTTACAACATCACCGTAGATCCATCTTAATTAATTTCGATCTGAATACCTGAATCTGCAACGCGCACCTACATATATTTTATGTATGACTGTTGCTTTGCTGAGCAGCGCCATTATCAATACTATTGACGAATTTTTATTTCCGGGAAGTCCCTTACAATCTTACATCAATATATGTATATAACATAAATGTTGCCAATTGTTTATATATATATAACGGTTCATATCATTATCATATTTCGCTCAATCACATTCAGAACAGTCAATTAACACTTTAACTACAACACAACTATGTGTTGTGAAACTTTATTTAAATTGTTTAAAAGTTGCAGCTTTTGAAACATATGTAATGTAAGAGGAAATTTTAGAACAAACAACTTAATAGGATCTTATAAATTAATTCGTTCACAGAGGATTAAATTTTATCCGAAGACAAAGTTTCAATTTATTGAACGCAAGATTACATATGGGGGCTTTCGATAGGATAGATTTTGATGACAGCGATAACTATAACAATCATTTTTTATATCAGTAACTTTAAGCCATAAGCTTAAACCAAAGATTATATACTATAAAGATAGTTCAATCAGAGTAACATTTTAAAATACAAAAAAAAATATTCCAGGTACCACTACATGACGGGTACCTCCGTTCTATAGAAAAACAAAACAAAAAAATCGTTCGTAAACTGAATGCAAACACATAAAGGCTGTGGTGCTTTGCCGTACAAAGTGGAGTTATGAACACCAAGGTATTGCTTGGGTTTATTTTATTTCTTTATAAGGTGTGTGTATGTTGTTATCAACAGCTGATATATATTTTAAGGTACGACTCATTATCTACAGTTTTATTCGATGATTGATGTTGTATTCTTGAGTATACACCTTGATAATTTAACAAGCTTGTATATCACCAAAAAATTCCGAACTCTTCATACGATTACTAAATTTCCAATATTTTTTCTTATTAAACAAAAAAAAAATTTGTAAAACTTTATAAACTCCTCAATGAAAGTTAACAATTTAAAATAAAATTGAAATCCGCCACAAGACTATTGGTCCATCTCCATATAAACTTTAATAGTAAGAACAATATTACATTGTCAACTATACTTGGTTAGTGATTACCTATATAAAAATCTATTGGTAATTGCATATTTAAACTTAAATCCCTTATACGGTTGAAGAATCTTAAAACATAATTTTATTTCGTCATTTTTAATTACAGTTTAAAATTTTAAAAGGAATTAATGATGAGTGTTTTTGTTTACTTTAATAGATGTAATAAACTATAATACTATTGATAACGATAATTTCGATGACGAATTTAATGCCACTTAATTGTACTTTAATTTTGTACTAATAATTACTCAGTATGGCAGTGTTTAACGTCAAAGAGATAAACAACATAATATTATTACTCGGAATAATTGAAAATTATATATTATGCTATAAATAAAAAACGCTGCATAAAAACCAGAATACTGTTCAAATCGATCACTCACTGATACAGGACTATTGAAATAATCCGATGTCGGGTTTTTTTCTGATATCGAAAAATTCGAAAGTCTCGAATAAATTCGATAACAATAGCAGTCGGACTTTAACATACGATTTTCGGAAAATCCGATTTCGTTTTGTCTTTTAAGTTTTATAATAGTTGATTTTTCGATATCGGATTTTCCAAGTAGCGAAATCCGCTTGCGAATCTGATATCGAATTTTCTATAACAGTCCCCATGGTTTATATCGATGATATTTTCCAACTAATGATATTTTTACGTATATTTCATGATTTCAGAAGAGCCTACGACTCAATCTCAATTATGGGTGAAAATATCTAAGAATGCTTAGCAAATACATGCACCCTTTGTAAGATCCACCAAGATTTTAGACCAGCAGTTTCATCCAAATTTTGGATATAATGATTCTTTAAAAAGATCTAATCCCCAAAAGGTCTTAAATTTAATAGGTCCAAAACTAAATATCTGATGTGTTAGACACTACTAGAACCTTATTTTATAGGTGAAAAAGTCTAGTCAGAAATTTGGAAGACAGTTTTAATTACAATAAAATTAAAATGGTTTGCCGTTCACCTTGTCTTCATCAAATTGTGTGTCTGCAGATTATCGTTTTGGATAACACCATAATATGACATTTCTGTAAACTTTTTTTGGTTGATATTATTTATGGACGTTTTTAAAATGGCATTACTTTAAATTTTCAATAGCAATAGCATTATTTTGTATTATAAAAATTCTCATTAATGATATTCGCCGGTTGTAGTTTATTGGTTAAGAGAATTTCTGATCGCACCGTGGTCTCGAGTTCGATCTTCGTTGATTAAAACTTAACATGCTCCGGGTGACATAAAAAGCGATTGTGTGTAAAAGCATTCATTGGGCTATGATTACCTTCAATTGTGCACTAATACTCGTATTCAATGGTTCTTAATGTATTGTTAAGACGCAGTAAGGATCGTTTACGGCATTTACAAAACAATACCGTATTGTGCTTTCCTAGTTGCACTCTGTTGGAAACGTTTTAGTTTCGAATTTCTTAGACACGTTGAATTTTACCTTGAAATAAATTTTGATTGAAAAGTTGGATTATGGACACAAACATACACAAACATTAAAATAATAAAGTCAAAAAATAATTAAATTAGAGGAAAACTGTTTAACAACTAAAGGTGCGACATATTTCACTCTTGTTTAAGATAATTTAAGCAATTTGGATGTAAAGGAAGTTCCATCCTGAAATGAAAGTAACTGGTCCGATAATCTGTGAATTTCTACTGATAACTTTTAAAATGATGTCCATATACTTTATTAATTACAATTTTTACAACAGTTTATAATTTTCATGGGGCTTCACGCATTCATCAACGAACCTTTCATAAACGTATGAACACCAACCGTTTGTTGCTGTTGACGGGATTTTAACATTTTTTTTTATATTTTATACTATGCAATCCGTTTTCGGGCTCAGGGCTCTTCAAGCAACAAAATACAAATTTAACATTCTTAAATACAATGATCCGTCACCCATCAACACGATATACGATATTTATACGAGTACAATGCAACCAATATTAAGTCCATTCGCATATGCCTTATGAGATGGAAATATCTTTTCGATCACTCAATTATTCAATAACGTGAAACAACATTACTAAGCACAGATTATGCCATATACACTCGATTTTAAAACACCCTACGTATTCAAGAGGGCTGGTTGATTCAGAGTTTTAACGTCACTTTGGGGTTCACGTTGTAACTCCCATCAGTGTAACGCACAGCTAGCAATCTTTCATATATTATATTATATTTTATTTATTTCCTCTCTTTTTATATGAGTGTGTATAGGTTATATTAAGCATATGTATAGGTATAACATTGCCAGTTTAGTTGAAAATGCAAGTAAACAAATGAAGTAGGTTTGAAGCTTTATGCTGTTTGGAAGTTTGGAGTTTATGACTTTAACTCAAAAACACATTTATTAGAAGCCAGATTATAATACGCATACATATGCTGTAATAGATTAAGAACCTTTAGCGATATTGGTGAATATTCTTCTATTCGTACATGGTTGTGAAAATAGTATAGAAAAAATAAACAAACACATACCACCAAAGCGTTATTGAATAAAAATGTAAAGTAAAAATCCAAATGAGAATATTATGTTCTCATTAGTAAAAAGATGTACATACTCGTATAAGCATACAAATTCTCACCTTTCTAAAATTGATATTTTCATGTGATGTGAAAAAACAGTCTTGTGTAAACACACACACAATTGCAGTGACGAAAATCGTTTCGCTCTTTTTTATGGGTTTAGGTTTTTTTTGTTTCAATTTTTTACATTTTATACATGTGATTGTTTCTTAAGGCAAAATTTTACTTTTCGAACAATACTCATAGTAGTCGTGAGCCGATTTGATTTAAGTAGGCAATGCTATCTTGATATCATGAAAATAGTGCAATAAAGTGAAAATTGTAAAACTTACACAAACTACTATAAAAGAGTTTCTTTTATTTTGCTTTTACAAATATAAATCAGTAGGATTTCATTGGTGATATGTTTGTGGTTGGATGGGGGTCACTTGATCGGTAGTCTTCATCATTTTTTTTTAATTAGCAGCTACTTTGCTTATAAAATGGTAAACGCAATATGGAAATGGAACTGAGAAACACAAATATGATTTGAAGTTATTTTCACTATCTGTAATTTTGTTGAAAAATTTTCACTATCTGTAATTTTTTAGTGTTTTACATTTTATGTCTCATATTTAAAGTGTTCCTATCAAATATGAGTATTCTAAAAAAATCGAGTTGTGACAGACAAAATTTGAATTACATAATCGGGATAGTTATAATCATTATTGACTATATATAAAATTAGCAGCTTAGATAAAATAATGAGTTTTGGCGAGCTTACAGGTGCAACATAACAAACAGGTGATAGAATAAAATTAATCTAGGTGGTGGTTTAGTAGATTAGATACATATGGTACTGTGATACATATGCTAACAGTTTGCTGCATGGTACTTGTGTAAATTTTTTTATTTAAATTAAATTCTTAAAGATTTATATTGATTGAATAATTTGTTGCTTTAATGTAAATGCACCGTTAGATGCAGAAAATAAATAATAAAATTTCGAGGTAGACTTAACTTTTACTATAAAATTGCCAAAGTTATGTGTGTAAAGTGATCTACCGTCATCTTGGAAAAGAGGCATCTGAGTGGTGGAAGAATTAACAATTTTAAATTTAGTTAATGAAAATCATTTTTTATAAAAATATATTAAAGGAAATTAATTAAAATTGCTTAGATTAAATATTGACCATTTAGATGGTTAGAAATTAATGACAGATGACCGTAGCAGTAGTTAAGTAACGATTTAACTACCTTTACTTATTGTTTTATATAAACGACTGTAAGCACAGGACCGGCGTTGTCCACGGCCAGAGCACGTAGTCCAACAGTCTAATCAATCAAAATTCACATTCTAGTGATCGAAACAATCATTATAGAATCAAGTTTTCGTCTTAACAATAGTTAATGAGATAGATCTTTCTTTTTATGATAGCAGTGATAGTAGTTGTATTAAGAATAAAAGGAGTAACAGTATCAAATAATTAAGATACATCGTCTAGATGATGATACCACATTTGATATTGTGCTAATGGTCATTAAAGGAAAAACCGAATACCACTGCGAGAATTTGTTTAAATAATGGCTCGAGTAATCATATAAGAAAGTATAATCTATGACGATGTTGGATTTGATGATGGGCTAATTACGATACTAATTGTTTAAAAATATTTTTAAATGCTCTTACTTAAGGCAATGCGTTATTAGGAATAGTCTACCACAAGCATTCGTCTTACAACTATTCCTGTGAAATTGTATTGAAAATAGAACTGGTTCGTTTTTCTAGGAAGTAAACATTTTGTCAGTGTAAACTATAAAACTGTTTATACATGTTTTTTAAAACTCTAGCGAATCGCGTTAATTCTTTTAAATTTTAAGAGGAAAAGAATGTTATAAATACCGCTCTGAAACTCTTTTTAACTGATACAAAACTAAAGTTTTTGGGGCACACTTTTTGTACACACTTATCCACTACGTAATTTTAAGTTTTTGAACTATGATATGCGTAACACTAGCAGTGAATCAAAACCATTAACATGAAATAGTTAATCATTGTTATTTATACTGTGGTTAGTAATATTATTTAATACAAATAAATAAAAGAAATAAACTCACCACATCCTCCTCGTCTTCGATTAAATTATAGTTTAATAAACTAAGTTGCCAATTTGTTATATTCTTTGGTAGTTTTGAATTTAATATATTCTTTAATGTTTTATTATAATTATTTGTTTTGAGGTTATAATTTCTACTACAAATTTGTTCATTTATTTTACTATGTATTTCTTTTATATTCATACGATTATTTATTGTATTATTAACGTCAGAATAATTAATTTTATTTAAGCCGTTATCAGTTAAACTATAAAATATTGTTACTTTGGAATATGGACTAGATATTATTTTATCATCACATTTACTATTATTATTATCATTATTATTATTATTGCTATCGCTATTAATATGGTCACTTGTCTTATCGTTGCTACTAGCATCCATATACTCTAAACTATTATCATTCTCATCAATAAAGCTCAAATTTTGAAATGCAAAATCATCTTCGGCATTCGACCAATTATCTGAATCGCTTACATCATCAAGCATCGCTAAACTTGCTTGCAATGGTGTTTCATCGTTATCTGGTGTGCTTCCGATTGTTTGGAATTTCCATATAGGCTGATATATGTTATCATCAGCATCATCGTTTTCGTAATTAAATACATTTTCGTTCACCTTTTGATATCCTATGATGAAACAAAAATAATGAAAATTTAAATATGTTTTGCATCGAATAACTAACAGCTCGTGTATGCATGTAACTGGTATGACTTAAGGTTATAGGTCTAATGACATTGTTACTAGCTCAACAGATTCATTTAAAACGATGGGCTTTAAGAATTGAAATTTTTTTTGAAATGGTGAAATATGTTTAGAGCAGAACCAAAACAAGCCAACCAAATAGCGTAATGGTTATGCTGCCACAGTTGGAGTAGGACGTAAATAAGAGAACCGCGAAATAGTTGGGAGTGCTTTGAACCCCAAAAAAGATTGCAAAGATAGATACAAACAAATAAAGAAGAATGAGAACAACAAACAGCCTTCTTGTTCGGAATGAAAAAGACGCCCTATCTAACTTTATATATAGTGATGGTGTTTAAGATTTAAATTTAGATACTCGTAGAACGGGAATACATTACTCTTTCTAGCCAATCATAGGGCATAATTGGAACTTGAGAGGCAAATCTATCTTTCTCTATCCTGCTATTTTGTTATATGTACTACGAGCGATAGGTCTCTGTATCTTAGGGCATAGTACTTTAATCAATCAAACAATTGGATAAGTAGTTGTTGGTATTGTTTAAAGGATGTCTCAATAACATATTTAAAAACAAACAATGACAAATATCGTTTGTAATTTTGTCTCTATTTCATTATTCGTGTTAGTTTGAAACTAGCAGGACCCTTAAATTGGGTGCTAGAAAAATAGCTGCCAGGCCATAAGCCCGAAATCGTTTTGAAACTTTAATGCCTTATATTGTTTTATTGGGCTTAAGAAAAATTCGTTCTGTACTCTTGTATTAGACATGCTATGTCTATATGACTTGTTCTCAGATCCGAAATTTCTCTGTACTACGATGGAAGTCAAAAATAGCTGATATCTTCAAGCTCGTTAGTTAATTCATAATTATAACAAAATCAAACGAAGTCTGTGAAATCTGTCTGCCTATGAATGAAGTCCAAGCGGATATCTTGCCTATGAATGAAGTCCAAGCGGGTATCTACAAACTATCAAAGGTTAACTATCAAACATATAGGAACGGAAGAAATATTCATCCGTCTCTGCCTCTCCACCGTGTACTGCTCACAATTTTCATTGTTCTAAATTTCCATTGGTAAGTGATTATAGTCTTTTGATAATATGCAGTAAAACGTCTACCATAGTTACAGAATAGTGGTACCTTTACTGATTTATTTGCATCAACCCACAAGTTCACCGTTCTTACAAATTTAAAATTAAAACGTCTTTTAGACAAGTAACATCATGCCAGATTTGGGGCTATTATACTCTGTGCCATTTACATTTGTGGCCTCGAAATATATATTAGTTGCCTCAATAATGCAACCGGTGTGCCAATGTGTATTAGTGTTCAACCAACTTTTATGGATGTGAATCGCGTCGCAAGTGTGTGTGTTTACACAAGCCTGCTTATTTTTTTCGTACGAACACAATCAAATGAAAATATCAACGTTAGACTGTGTTGGTTAACGAAAAAGTTCATATAAAATAAATTCAAAATAACTCATCAGAAGAGAAACATTTACATCTCTACTAAAGAGCGATTGTGTTAAAATGAGAATGCTGCATTTGATATAATACATACATTTGTGTTACTAATGAGAAGATGATAATCTCATTTGTTTTTTTGCTTTACATTTTTACTCAATAATGCTTTGGTGGTATGCGTGTGTTTATTTTTTCTATAGTGTATTCACAACCATCTACGAATACAATCATATTCACCAATACTGCTAAAGGTTGATATTTTCTTACAGCATAGGTGTGCGTAAAATCGGGTTTATAGTAAAGAAGGTTTCAATGTGCACGCAGACTTATATTGATAATGTCTGAATCAACCATGATGAAGAAGTTCGGAATAAGAGCACAGCAATTTATTGCTAATTTAATGGGTGTAGATGCCAACATTATTGTTTGTAAAAATACTCTTTATGTACGTAGAATGATCTTGATGTAAACCTCGTCAATACTCAACTGTAGCTGATTTAACTGATTCAAGGTATCCACTTTTACAAAAATTAATTCTTGGTTGTTCTGAAGAAATATTGATAGTCTAGGCTGATTCTCTTCTATATTTTTTAGCGATAAGATAACTCAAAGGATTACGATGAGTCTTATAGGATTAAGATATAAATTAGAGATAACCTTCAACTATATTATAAGAGTTTCAAAAACCACTTTGAAAGCAAATTTTAATCTTTAGATTCAAATTTTACTTTCTTCAGTAAACTCTACCCGTATTGATAACGCACGAGTCACAAAAAGAGGTTCTTTAATCGGATTTCGTTTTAATCTAACATTTTGATAACAGTGTGTTTTAGAAAAAAGTTTAATTTTGCTTAAATGTTTTTGGATGACTTAGACATTTTTCTCTAACTTTAACTTCGATTGCCCTAAATTTTAATATAGAATTATAATAATCTTCCAATTTTCATATAGAATTATTATAATATAGTTCATACATCTAAATAATCTTAAGACGCAAGAGACATGAGAATTACTCAAAAAATTGACAGTTTTCAAATTTCGAGATCGTGGTTATAACTTTGATTGGAATTGTCAGATCGAGCACACCAATTCAGTCTTGAGCTTTAGCTTAAATCAGTTGCCAGTATATTAAACTGACAATATGAACCAACAGGTTTAGTTTTAGACGAGTTCACATCAATGGTATATCAGAACGCCAAGAGGCCTAGCGCTGTCTTAAGTAAATTAGGGAAGAGAACCATTGATTAGTGAAAATCTTCTTTCTATAAGAAGTTTGACTCTATCGCTTCTAGGTACATTAGTTGATTACACCATTTAAACTATAGAACCTCAAAATAAGTGATAAATAGAATCTCCGGTAAATGTTCGGAACGATGGAATTAATAAATGTCCTCTATGGATACAAAAATTTTGTAACAACGATGAAAGTTATAACCGATTGTCAAACCGAATCAATCGTCATAAAATCTTATCAAACGAGAAACTAAGACTTAGGAAAGTTCTTAAGAATTTGCAACATTTACATTGTTATTGAACATAATCATTGTTATAAGTTTCTTAAGAAATATTTCCGTTAAGAGTCCAAACGAATCGACGAGAGTCCACAAATCGTTTAAATTATGACAATTGAGCGAGGCGAACTTTTCGCGGAATCTTTAAAAACTGTAAGAATCTCTGGAAGTATAATTCTATCAGATAACTTTATGTTCTTGCAAGATGCTCTACCAATAGTTTGGAACTTGAAAGCAAATGTTTGGCGAATAATCACATTAATCTACACTGACGGTGATTTTGACATGAATTTAGTAACAGAAAGATCAGCAAATCATGGATGAATTATTTGAAAATGTTACAACAGGGTCTACGGATAAATCACAGTAATATTACTTTCAGGAATACAATGGAGAAGAGTGTTTCGTATAATCTAAATGTATTCTGAATTCCTAGACATCTTTCGAAAATATAATTCAGTTTTTATAGTCTTCACTCCACTTAGTAAACACCGCGCAATAAATCGCCAAACTAGTAGATCACGTTTGCTTACGGATAGTTTGAAAATATAACGGAAGGAAAATCGCGAGAAAGTGGTTAAAGCTGCGGGAAGAAGTGGTTAAACCTGCGACAACCCATCTTCCATGTCAGTCACATTTGAGATTTTTAATTATGTAAATTACATAAAAAGTAAATTACATTCCATATAGGCCACGATATCCAGTATGTTGGTGCAGATAATAACGGGTTTTGTAACGAAATTGACATTCTTCTAAAAAAAGAGCAACATCAAGTAGATCAATCGCCTCGACACAACAGCAACAACTATAAGGCAGGCGAAATACTGGCCTGGCATATCAAAAAGTCGATGAAATACTATAGGTGTCACAAGACCACATGAATAATAGAAATCAGCTAGTTTGAGCTTAAATGTTAAAAACCATTCGCAGAGCCATCTGTTTTAAAAGTCAGAATTCTACTGACGTTCGGTTTGGTCATTAACATAGATAAATGACTATTGAGTAAAACCATTTAGTTTTCTTGTCCACATTATTAGTTGGAAGGGAATTTGTTTTACCTTCACCTGAGCCAGTTAAGGTGACGTTTAACGTTCTAACCCTGTTTATAATTCTAATATAGTAAAAACACATTTGTGAAATAATTAACGTGTACACAGTTAATTATTTCACAAATTCTATTTATATTATAAAATAGTCAGATGATGCTTTATTTACAATTAGATTTGATAAGAGATGGTGCGTCAGTTTTTTTACATACATCATTTTTTTCATGAAGAACATTAAAAATAATCTTATGCCAATTACACATTTTTTACATAACTGTACACAAAAACGTGTATGTCAAAACCGCGATCAACTAGCTCAACAAAATGAAGTATCAAAAGTAAAAGCTCAACCACCGAGTTTTATAGTAGGAGTAATCAACTATTGTTATAAGTGTAATGAGTTCTATTACGGAACAAGAGCAATAAAATCAGTGCTCTGAACAATAATGTATGGCAGATTAACCCTTCTAATCCAAACGTATATATAATAGATATTTGTTAATAAAGCTGAATACGGAAAAATATTAGTGAATGATCACTAGATAAAAATGATCGTCCCATCAAGGTTATGGCAAGAGGTCTACATCCAACCTCAGAAGCAATTCAATAATGGAGGACCTACCAAAACGGGATTTAAAATCGTTCATGCCGTGAAAGTTATTAAAAATAGAGGTGTAGTAGAGAAAACCGCCTAGAAGCAGTTTCAGAAAGAAAACTTCCTCTGTACATGCTAACGTTTGATAAAAACGAGCAAATAGAAAAAATTAACAAAAATCCGAACAAATAGAAAAAATTTACAATATAACTGGCATACTCGAGTATGCGAGTAAAGATCGAAGCTGTTAAAAGAGGCAGAACAATGTAAAAACATGCTAAGGCTATAACCATATGCAAAAATATTGCGCGCGCGAACCAAGATATGCCAAATATACTGGACAGCATCCAACACAAACTTGCAAATATCTAAAGAAGAACTAGTAAAATGTATTAACTTTAATGGACAGCATCCAGCCAGCTCTCGAGTATGTGAGGTTGCCAAGCAACTAAAAAACAAAACGCGGGCAAACCCTATAAGCCCGTAGGCCACTTCAAATACGAAAGAAAATGACATCAACGTAACCGAAAAATTCAAAAATACTGTCCAAGCAATTTTAAAAAGTATTGAGGAACAAAATAAACTAAATAAGTTAATTCTGGATCGACTGAATATGCTAGAAATACCAAGCTCCAAAATAGCTAAAAAGAAGTAATGTCTGCATTACATATAGTTCAGTTCATATTTCTAGAGCAGAAACCAGACATCAAAACTAGCCATGAATAGCCATAAGGAATGCAAACGGATTAACACACCACCTAGAAGAATTAGGACTATTCTTAAACACTGAAAAATATGCTTAATATCAGAAACTCATTTAACCAGTAGCTCATGTATTTATGAATCCGGAGATAAACATATTTATCACCATACAACACATCCATCAGAACGGGCAAGAGAAGGGTCAGGTATATTTATTAGGGACAATATTAATCACCATGAAGAATTAGAAATAGAAAAAGAATCCATGCAAGTAACCACCGCGATCGTTAAATTTGATTAACACAACACCTGTAATATATCTGCAATATATTGTCATCCACGCTTTAACCTAAAGAAAGAGGACTACATTAACTTGTGCCAGTAATTAGGAATCTCACTAACAACAAAACAAATTGGGAATTGTTTAAGCAGTTAGTAGAGGAAAGAATACAATTTCAAGTGCCAATCAAAAGTGAAAATGAAATAGAAGATGATATATAGACAGGCTCCTTGATGTCATACAATGGCCCCCAAATCATCATTGAGGAAAGAAAACTTCGTTATTTACAGAATAGAAGTAAGAGAACTAGTATAGGAAAAACGAAAAGCCCGAAAGAAATGACCCCTTAAACAACTTAAACATCAAGCTTAAAGCACTCATAAAAGTAGTGAAAGAGTTGAGAGAGCATTGAGCCCCAAAACAGATTATAAAGACAGAAAACCACAGACAGACAGTTATCAACTGTTGTGCTTGATCTCATAAGATAAAATAAAGCACATGATTATGTACACTGAATCTTATTAACGCATAACAACGACTGGAGATATTGATCCGAAACAACTCTTTCAGTAGTTATACCATTGAAGGTCCGGCTAATTTAAGAATGGATGACAAGGTGTTAACCTAATAAATATTTTACTTTAATAACCTTAAAGTTTTAGGAGGTTATTATCTACTTTGTCCCCGGCGTAGCGACAGAAAAGTTTAAAAGTACCCTGAAGTAATTTGTTTGTTTGTTTTTTATCTTTTCAATCTGTTTTGGGGCTCAAGTTACTCCCACCTCTTTCGCGATTCGCTTAGTTACGTCCTACTTTACGCCATTACAGGTTCTACGTAAATCTATAGGTTAGATTTACGTAGAACCATCTGCACAATGCATAAAGTCCATGCCAGCCTATAATACTGACATGGAAGTTGGGTTGGCACATGAATTCTGCATTCTAACGTCATAGATGTGTTCATTCACACCACCGATCGTAATCGATGGTGTAAAATCCCTTTTGCATCCCACCCCTATCGGGATTCGAACTCGGTACCTCCCGCTCCAACTGCCGCAGCCTTAACCACAGCGTCATTTGGCCGGTCAGAACAAATTTCCACAACACACAGATAAGAGCACAGTCATATACAATTATATGAATGTATGAATTCATTTCTGTTTTTGAAATAAATCTGAAAATAGACGGCATATCTGAATTCCAATTCTTTGAAATTGACGTTGGTGATTAGACATACCGTTTGCGAACTATGCTGTCATTATAATAATATATGGTAAACTATATAGTGTGTGTGTGATTCACTTGCATTAATAAATAAAAAATAAGACATACTTATTTAGTAATTAGTATATAAGCTTATCGTTTTTAATTACCTATTTACGACATAAGACGATATAAAACACTGACATTTACTATTTTCAATGCCCTTACACATTCATGTATGATGATCAAGGTGATTGAATATTTTATAAAATGTATGTGCACGTATATCGTTATGTATTCCCAGAAATCGAAAAACAATTCCATTAACTCGTAGTTTATGAACTATTCAGACCGGAAACAATAAAAACCCCATTTCAAAGAAATCGAGAGCATTGTTAGGTTTTTACATTTTTTATTGTTGTTGTAAAAGACAACAATATCTTATGCATTTGTCACAATTATAATTTTAATGAAACCAAATTCTTACCCATTGCGTTTCGATAAATATTTAAATTTTTAATCCTATTTTTTGTCACCGTATCCCGGCGAAGTACACGATTGGCGTCCGGTGTTGTTGCGAGCCCGCCCGATTTATTGCCACTCATATCGGCCACACTATTATTATTTGTTCGACTATCGTCGACGGCTGTTATACAAAAATCACTGAAATTCTTTTTGATTTTACTACAATCGCATTCCGTTTTGACAAAATCACCGATCGTTAAATTAACATCCGTTACGTTATTTAGTTTGACACATTTCACTTCGTAATCTAGAATAGTTTTTTTATAGTTCAATGAAAAATTTTCAATTTGTTTTTTTATATAGTAATTAATTTGTTTACTATCATCTTTACTATCGATATACTTAAGTAAACGAAAATATTTTTTTACTAAATTTTTTCGTCCTTTGATATTGTATTTGAAACGATTTTTGATCAAAAATTTCAATTTATCATCGTAACTGATCACAATTTGATTTAAACTGAGCGACAAACACAAGTTGTACAAACAATTATTTAGGTCAAAATTTTTACCATAATTATTTTGATTATGTAAAATTGTAAAACTATTATTGTTGTTGCTATCATTTTTGCTATTCACACATTTGTTATTTAATTGATAAACTTTGTTATCAACAATCGAATAAATACTATCATCACTCAAAATTATATTAAAAACTTGACATAGTCGCTTACTTGTAACATCATCTTTTATTAACTGATGATCATTATTCCTATAATTGACTGCACTTAAATTATTACTATTGTTACTATTGTTATTATTTAATATTCCCATTTCGTTAATTAATTCACTACCACACCAACTAGTGTATCTTGTCGGAATATTTTTTACATTTAAAAATGTGTTTTCGTTATAGTCGACTGTATGCTTTTTTAGTGATGTCATCCATGACTCAATTATTGCTAACTGCGAATCGACACTAAATTTGTAGTACTGCCTTTTCGAATTATTTAAATCGACGCTTAACATTTTTATATTGTTTATTTATAAATTTGTTTTTAGCGCGCACGATAAACTTTTCAAGTTGAAATTGTTGTTATGAAGCGCGATCACTGTATTTGTTCTTTGTGCGCATGTGTCTGTAAGTAAACGTAAAATAACACAATTAAATATTTATTTAAGTACACACACACACACATATATATATATATATATATATATATATATATATATATATATATATATATATATATATATATATATATATATATATATATATATATATATATATATATATATATATATATATATATATATATATATATATATATATATATATATATATATATATATATATATATATATATATATATATATATATATATATATGTGTTAGTTAGTTTTTATATTTGTTATTGAAATAATTATCAAAACTATCGCTTTTTGTTTAAACAAAACGTCTTAATACATAATATACAGTCGTATGTGAGCTTGGATACTTATCGTCACCTCAGCGCTTAAATGTTACATACGACAAATAAAGTTAATTGAATTTGAAGTTTAATCGGCTGTTTCGTCTTAAATTACCGGGTGACGATAAAAGAATAAATTCTTAGTATTTCATAAGAATTTGAATCATTTGAACATTTTATAAACTTTACAATATATGTTCTTAAATTATATTTTCTTAAATTATCAGAATCAGTTCGAAACATTGGTAGATCAATCACTCCATTGCCATTACTTGACAAACCCAATAACAAAGAAGCAGAAGAGCTACACGAAGCTAAAACTGAATCAAAGTGGAAATCTGAATGTTCTTCTGAAATAAATGTTTCTGTCGGGTTAAGTCCCAGTCAAAAAAATTTAATAACCAGATATGGAAGAAAATTATGCCCCACTTAAATCCAAAATGAAGACTAGTCTGCCGAATAATATAGTATAAGTGTGCTTAGTTATGAGACTATTCGGTGACTTATGACTGCTAAAGAATACAAAGTTGTTCCGTTAAATAACGACTTATGAAAAATCAAAACATCGGACTCCGAATTCTACGGAGCTTTGACAGCTAAATACATTAGAAACAGAAAAAACTGTCAAAAAGGGAGATATCATATGGCACGTATAACTACTATAAAGAGGAGCTATAGATAAACAAAAGTCGGTTAATCTTTTGGCTAATCGAATAACCGGGTAATTAACTCGGACCAACCGATAGTAAAGAGTGTTTTTTATTAGGTTCACAACTTGATTTGGCAACACTGCTTTATTTGACAACCCATTTAACAGCAAATAGTTGATTTTTGTTTAGTTTAGTTTGAATTTTCATTTTGTATAGACCTAAGCCAGAGCAACGCTTGCAAATGATTGAAATTTTTCATAAAAGGATGTAAAGTTATGCCTTAAGCCTTAACCTCGGACCAAGTTTATACTATAAATGATAATGTGCATCCCGTGAGAAGCAAACAGTGCGCACTGAAGAAGCTGTAGAGGAATGTAATGAAGAAGATCCAGATCAATCAATTCGTCACCGTTCTCAGAAACTGGAAAGGACACAACTTCAACTTAATGGAATATTTTACGAAAGGACCTAGGCTTAAAAGCTTTCAAGAGTCAACTTGTGCAGGAATTAAAGCCAAACGACCATCGTATATGCCGCCAATTTCGCGAATGGACTGAAGAACAAATTGATATTGAGTTTTGTTGAGTTTCTATTCAAACGTTTGTTCTCCGATGAAGCCCATTTTTGGTTAGATGGGTATATAAATAGTGAGGATAATCCACAAGCTGTCAAAATCCACAAGCTGTCAAAATACAATCTATTGATCCATATGTCTTCAAAACCGATGATGGTCAAAATACTGTCAATGGTGATCGGTATAGGGACATGTTTAGAAATTTTTTCGTACTTCGATTAGTTGGCATTAATCCTGCTGACATGTGGTTCCAAAAGGACGTAGCCACATGCCACACATTGCGCGCTACAATTGATTTACTCAAAGAAACTTTTGATGAAAGAATAATTTCGCGTAATGGTCCAAATAATAGATCGTGTAATTTAACTCCATTTTTTTTATATTTAGATTTAATTCAGTGCAGGGTGGACTTTTAGACTGTCCTAGCTCCTTTTAACTGTCAGAGCTCCTGCACCCAACGCGCGATCCTTCAAGTAAAGGTTGATAGCTGCCTTAAACTTGTGCATTTTATACTCAAACGGAAACTGAAAACCGGATAACGAATTGCACTTTCTAGATGTTCAATAAATGAATTTGTGCATTGGATTAATTTCTGTGGTGTTATGTAAAGTCACTTGTCTACGTCGATAAACCAGAGACAATTGAGCCTGGAAATCAACATTCGAACAGTTATTGGCAAAATACGGAAGCAAATGCTGCGAAAAGTTTGTGAAAATTGGTGTTCAAGATTGCGAAAGCCGTGGCGGCCTATATAAATATATGCATATATGTATATATACATATATCTAAAGGTTAATCGACTGTTTCATCTTAAATTACCGGGTGACAGTAAAATTAGACAAATTGATTAAATTCTTATAAGATTTTGTATTTCATAAGATTTTGAATCATTTAACTTAATAATATATTTTGTGTTCAGTTCTTAATTCCTAACGAATATTTTTTTAAATTATCAACATCAGTTCGAAACCTTGCTAGATGCATTTTACTCCATCATTTCATTATTACTTTTAAGAGTGAATATGCGTGTGCATAGTCATCAATTACTCTATTGCCATTGTCTGAAAACCCCAATAACAAAGTGGAAGCAGAGCATTCTGAATATTACCTGAAAGTGTCTGACCTAAACATAGAAATTGTAAAATTGAAATGTGAAGATGAGACGCTTTAGCAACCCAACAAAGTGAGGTTTCTGGCAAATCTATAAAAATCTAAAACGAGAACACAAAGTTTTGTACTGATGAAGCTAGAGAGGAACGGGCAAGATCGAAACACCACGAATCCAAGCATAAATAAAAAAAGAAAATTTTAATGTTCTGTTGAAACAATCATGAGAAAAAACTTTGCCCCAATTGGAAAAAAACCGTTTAAACCGAATTAAAGGCTGGTTCGCCGATTAATATAGTAAGTGTGCTCAGTTATGAGACCATTATGAGTCACCTACGACTGCTAAATAAAGTTGTTTCGTTAAATAACGACCTATGGAAAATTAAATCGCACTCCGAATCTTACAGTGCTTTGACAGCAAAATACGTAAGAAACAAACAAAACTGACAAACAGGGAGATATCATCCTTACAAAGCTAAAAATAGAGGAAGAATAAAGATAAACAAAAGGGGAAAACCACTATTTATGCTGACTCTTCACAGTTCAGAAGAGTTTACATTAAGTTTACAAATTATTCTGAGCTTGAAAGTAAAAACTAAGAAAATCAAACGTACGTAGATGCGTACGTATTGCAAGCATGGCTAGGAAATAAAGATACACCTCCTAAATGTGTTAATTATAAACTACACCGTTCTGCGAACTACAGAGGATTCTATGTAGCCTGCAATGGAAAACCGGTTAACTGGAGAGTTTTGTCAAAATTTGACTGTTTGAATAAGCGGATAATCAACTCGAATAGCATTAGTTGCTTTCCAATTGACCAACCGCTAGTAGTTCGGTTCTTATCTTTATTAAAGACACAGTAATGGATCATAGATATCTGCTTTTATTAACCATTTGATGCTGTGCCTTATAATAAGACTAATTTCGAATAATGAGTCAGAATCGGATACCATGCCAAGTTCTTTGAAACAACCAAAATTGGAACAATCACTATATGGGTTTATGGAAAGAGCAAACTCTCTCATAAACTATTCTTATCCGATGTGCAGCGGAAGATGAATCCTCAATAAATTCAATTGCTCATATTGAGTTGCCATAAGAAGATTTAAAATACCTAAAAGAAAAAGGAACTGGAGCAATATCTCAGCAAAATTAATACAAGTTAAGTTTAGTATCGGTGATGTTGCTGGTAGAACCAAAATGAAAGGAATTTAGTCTTGATACTCTGCAAATCAAGATCTAATACATGGTTTGTTCGAAACATGAGGGTATTATGTTATAACCGTGCCGGTTATTACTACCGTTTAACCGGTTATTTTGACCTTTAAAACGCGACCTCTTAAAGAAGCAAATTCCAAAAAAATAATATGGTTTATAAGAGGTATTAGTCGTTTTCCAATCGACCAATAACTAGTACTCACTAGTGAAATGCTAGTAGTTCGGTTATTGTCTTTGCTAAATTTTACTGTGGTTTATGTAACAAAGATAAAAAACGAACTAATGGTTCGAACTTAAAGTCATTCGTAAAAATACGACTTTTACGATATATCTTTGTTACCATGCCAGTCATCCAGTAAAAAGAGACAGAATGGTCAATAGTACAAAGATATAGACTGATCAATAATAAAAAGTGACAGAATGTTCAATAATTACAATAATAAAAGAGCCATATGGTTCAGTGGACCAGTAATTTAGTTTTCCTTAATCTAGCGGAAAACTTACTCACCTAATTTTCAGAGGATCACAATGAAAATGCCATACATCGGGGCCCTAATAAAAGATCATCAATTGCGGATCTCTTTTGGAAACTGATTGAAGACTACACAAATTTAACAGAACCAATAAAATCGCTACAGTACCTGAAAGACGAGCTGTAGCTGTTAATCAATAATGTACAACAGGCTATATGAAAAAGCACATCACCAAAAAGACACTTACTATTCTTTATCGAGAGCAACAAAAATAATTGAATGGCCAAAGATTGAAAACCTCCAATAAAATACATTATGGTACATGGTCAAAAATTGTAAAGCTCCCGATAGAAACAGCAGATGAAGATGTAAATTACTTACCAAAATCGTTTTAAAGAACATTCGACCTGTAAAATTATTAAAATTGAAAGAGGGAATTACTTTAGATTATGAGAGGCCTGCCTATCAAAATGGTTTGCAAAAACATCATATTATTAATGACTGCAACACGTCCAATGGAAGATAGACCTCAATGGAAGATAGCTAAAATAATAATGGTACCTAAACCAAATAAGTCACCAAACAAAAAAATTTATGTAGGCTATTTCTTTGCTTCCAATGAATTCAAAGTTATTCAAAAAATTATTTCTTGAAAATATAGAAAAAGTATATTAAATTCCATTCCACCAATTTGGGTTGAGAGAACCATCAACAGGTGCACAGACATATACCAACATAATCGATGACGTGGGTACAATGGAATCAGGTTCATATGTTGTCATAATAATAGTAATCAACTCAAACAATCCTACTTGGTATTGTAGCTCGATATCATTGATTGATATTTTGAGTTAAATGCGAAGAGTTAATCTATATATAAAAGATATGCCAGTTACAGACGAGCCAAGTGTAGCAATATTTGCTGATGATCTATAGCAATTGAACAATATGTAGAAGAAACGAGTAACAAATGGCAGAACATGGCAGAACGAGCTGTAGCTGTTAATCAATAATGTACAACAGGCTATATGAAAAAGCACATCACCAAAAAGACACTTACTATTCTTTATCGAGAGCAACAAAAATAATTGAATGGCCAAAGATTGAAAACCTCCAATAAAATACATTATGGTACATGGTCAAAAATTGTAAAGCTCCCGATAGAAACAGCAGATGAAGATGTAAATTACTTACCAAAATCGTTTTAAAGAACATTCGACCTGTAAAATTATTAAAATTGAAAGAGGGAATTACTTTAGATTATGAGAGGCCTGCCTATCAAAATGGTTTGCAAAAACATCATATTATTAATGACTGCAACACGTCCAATGGAAGATAGACCTCAATGGAAGATAGCTAAAATAATAATGGTACCTAAACCAAATAAGTCACCAAACAAAAAAATTTATGTAGGCTATTTCTTTGCTTCCAATGAATTCAAAGTTATTCAAAAAATTATTTCTTGAAAATATAGAAAAAGTATATTAAATTCCATTCCACCAATTTGGGTTGAGAGAACCATCAACAGGTGCACAGACATATACCAACATAATCGATGACGTGGGTACAATGGAATCAGGTTCATATGTTGTCATAATAATAGTAATCAACTCAAACAATCCTACTTGGTATTGTAGCTCGATATCATTGATTGATATTTTGAGTTAAATGCGAAGAGTTAATCTATATATAAAAGATATGCCAGTTACAGACGAGCCAAGTGTAGCAATATTTGCTGATGATCTATAGCAATTGAACAATATGTAGAAGAAACGAGTAACAAATGGCAGAACATCACTGATATAATAACTTTTGAATAACTCAAATTGTATTTGAAATGCAATTACCGCTTAATATTTTGACATGACCCCTGATGCAAAGTTAAAGAGCACGTCAAAACGGCAGTAAAGGCGTTTATCATTAAATAGAAAATAAATTACTATCTCTTGGGAAGAAATCAGAGCTAGCCTGGATAATAAATTGCTTCTATTCCGGCAAATACTAAAACAAGTTTTGAATAAAACGAGCTATGAGGCTGCACGAAGAAAACAAATATAAAAATGATACAAACATTCTAACACAAAGTTATAGTAAATTCTTCGTATGTTCATCACGATCTAAACATCTTGAACAAAACCAATTTTTTATTGGGATACTAACCGATGTGTAGCCCATTGGTTGGTTTTACCCTCTAAATATGTATACAAATGTATTCATCAAAAGGTAATACTACTTTAAACAGTTGATTTGGTTGTAAATACCAGTTTTTTCAATCAGAATTTCCTCTAATACAACTGAGTATTCCTTAAGGGTAACCCGGTTGTATTTATTACCATTTGGTCAAATATTTAATAGAGACTTCACCAGTTGGTGCATACACATGTTGTTTAAAGCTTGTCTTTTTGTATAAGAGGTTGATTTTGTGCGACTTCATCATCATTACCATTTCGAGAAAAGCCTCTAGATCATGTCATCGAGATCGGTTACTTCATTTACTGTATGTTTGGTGATAACTGTTTAGTATCAATATGGCCTTTCATTCTGTCAATTTCATTAAAGACATTGCATCATTACCGCAGCGATAAAGACTAAAGTATAATTTTCTTAGATAACTTAATCTTTGATGTGACCCATGATTTGCATATGAGACTAGAACAGTCTCAACAACCTTCAAAAGAATATATTCATTTCACTTCTACAAAAATACTTTTCTTCGGTCTCAAAATACTGCAATTTTGCTATCGCAACTGACGAATTGTGACAGAGTACATTGTCTTGGTGAAAGAACACCTGTTTCTTTTCAATTTGGAGCATCACAAAAAATGAGGCTAAGGATGTTTTACTAACTCCTATTTACACATGTATTTGAAATTCTGTTTATTAACGATAAATAGCTCCCTACATCGCTTGAACCATTAACTGGTTGGTCACGATTAGTTAGCGCCGCCTTCTGATATCTTAAAGTGCCAGCTATCCGATGCAATATCACCTTGTGTTAACTTTGATGGTAATTCTGCTATTATGACATAAAAGCAGCAATGCAAACAATTAAGAACTAACAACTGTTGAATGGTCAGCACAGTAAAATGTTAGTAAATAACAGCAAAATAGACGTTTTGAAAGGAACTATGATGTAATTTACTCATTTCGGAGCTTCTAAGTAGTGAAAATGACTATTGGAATTAATGGAACTGATTTGCCTATTTAAGCACATTGTTTGGTGACAAAAAAACCAACACGATTAAAGATGGACTAGCTCAAACGACTGGTAGCAATTTTAATTCACGATTCAAATGTGGAAAGAAAACTACATTTTTAACCATTCGATTACTATGACCTGCTCCTAGTGTTAGAACGGAGCCATTCCATATTTACTGCTAAAGAGTGACATGGAGAAATAACATAAACAAATAGACCACATAAAGCCATATATACGATTTCAATTTAGGTTCGAGAGGTTGAAAAGCCGCTTTAAAGTCAGTAACTTAAGAGATCTCACTGGGACGGAGATACAAAACAATAGATTTATTTTTTCAACGTTCAAGTTGCACAACTTGGAAAATCTGTATTTAGAAAAATCAAATTCAAATCTTATCAAAGTACATCAAGTTTTGTGTTCCCTGATACAGATGATCTTTTAAAGAAAAAATGTTCTTCTTACTTAAAGATTATGAGCTTAGGTTTGGTTGGCAGACCTTTTATGCCAGTAGGCTATCTTACTACCTTAATTATTTTACAACGCTCACCTGAACATTATAAGTCCTTCTCATATATGTTTCCGTTTATGTTAACGTTGGTACAATGATATCTTTCAATAGGAATGCTATAAGAAGAATGTACAAAGAGTGAAAGTGCAATAACATTTAAGTACTGGGGTGACGATATGTTTTGAATGATATTCAAGTTGATATTTTATGTTTATTCTAACACAATCTGTCATCACTTAATTGTCTTATTCATACTCATTCATATGTCATATCATTAGAAATCGTTTAGGCATTTTGTATGCGTGCAAAATATTTTACCAAATATGATTATATAAATAATAGAATATTTGCGATAGTTCACGTAGCAAATATCGCTAAATTTGGAAGCAGATTTAAATAAATGCAAAGAGCAGAATAATGAATACAAGGTGTCTACTGTAAATAAAATGAGTCAAGGTGTGGGATCAAAGAAACGGATGGTATTGAAAACAGTGACGTTTCATCAACAGTTAACTGTGACGTTTCATCAACAGTTAACTGTGTCGCGACTCGCGATTCCCCTTTAATGCAATTACAGGCAAATCGAGGACGTAACACTATGGGTTCGAGTTACGTAGAACCATCTGCACATTGCCTAGCTCCATACCAGCCTATAGTACTGACATGAAAGATTAATTATCCCATGAATTCTGCACACCAACATAGGGTCATAGATGTGTTCATTCACACTACTGATCGTTATCAAATGGTAAAAAATCCCTTTGGTATCCTGCCCCTTTTGACAATCGAACTCAGTACCTCCCGATACAATTTCCGCAGCTTTAACCACTGCGACATTTAGTCAACACTATCAATGTTTCGTCCCGTATCCAGTAGTACGTTGAACATTACATTTAAAATTAGTCTGGTAAGATGACTCAGCAACCGGTTAGCACCCAGTGAATAGATATAAATTTGAGTAATGACTTGATGAGAGATGTAAAATAGCACAAAACCACCCATTTCAAAACATACACATAGATACGTCGAATTGATTAGCTTAAAATCAAAAAACACATGATATAAGCCTTCCACTAATTTATGAAATCATTAAAATAACTACGTATACGCATTGACTGACGTAAATGGGTATATAAACGCTAAACAAACCAAACAAAGAAATCTCCATGCACTTAGACACACATAACAATGAATTGGGGTTTTACCACATTTTAACGACATATTTGCATAAAATATCAATTTTTTGGATTTCACTCTTACTTTGAGTAATTCTCAAACGAGTGCACGATCACGTCAGTATTAGTTTGAGTATTTTAAATTAGTTTGGTATTAGAAAATTAGCTATAGGTGGAATAACATAGGCGAGATGTAATTCTGTGTAACAATTTAAATTTCATTAAAGACCATATACCGTACGCTCGACATCAGAAGTACGAAATTTTTTCGAAGACCGCTCAAACTATTGTACTTAAAATATCATAAAATAATTAAAATAATCCTAATAAAATCCTTTTTTTAATTAGTTTATATAGATCCCCCAATCAAACGGATTCAGAAACCATGAATTTCTTCGAGGTTTTGTCAGACAAATGTGATGACATTCGCAATCAACATTCCTACTCCAAATTAATTATGGTTGGTGACTTTAATGCCCACCATAAAGAATGGTTGAATCACCAAAATACGAACTGTGCTGGGCGTCAGACGGAGTGGCTTGCTGTTTCGCATGACCTTACGCAGATTGTTAGTGATTCCACATTTGAATGTCAAAATTCTTTAAGTAGTCATATTCTGGATCTCTGTCTTACAACAATTCCGCATTCCATGGAAGCGCGTGTCGAGGCTGGAATTGGAAATTCTGACCACAACCTGATAACAGTAGAAATATCTGTCGCAACACCACCAGAATTTAGACAGCAGCCAAGGCGTCTATGGCATTTTAACGAGGCTGACAATGATGGGTTACGGTCATTTTTTCAACATTTCCCGTGGGAGAGCCATTGTTTTTATAACAATCAAATAGACGACGTCGTTTCCAATTTCACCGAAACTGTTCTACATGGAATGAATAAATACATCCCATCATCCTTTTCCAATCCCAATCCTAATTTTAAAATCTTTTCAAAAGAAGCCGCCAAAGCAGCCAGACAAAATAAATCTGCTCACAAGAAATATAAGCGCAACGAAATTTCGTTTGAAGTATATAAGGCCACACGTAACAACTGTAAAAAAATCTGTGCTAAGGAAGCGAAAAGAGCTGACAACAAGAAAGCCGCTAAGGCTTCCGAGTTGAAAATCTCCGATCGCAACTTTTACCAGATGGTCGCATCGGTTGCCAATATTTCCAAAACATCTATTTCAGCATTGAAATGTGCAGATGGTGCTTTGGTGGTGGATCCATATTTGCAGACCGACTTACTGGCAAACGTCTTCACTTCGAACTCGACCTTAGTTGTCCCAGATGGAGTTACGCCTCCGTCAATTCCGTATTGTGGTTCCAAAATGGATCCTGTCAACATCTCGGAGGATATTGTCTTCAGGAACCTGAAGGCAATGGACAGAAATAAGGCCACCAGACCTGACGGAATTCCTGTTCGAATATTGAAGGAGTTTGCCAGTGACTTGGCTCCAATATTAACTAAAATTTTTCTCCTTTCCTATAAGCAAGGTAAATACCCGAACGCCTGGAAGAGTGCGATCGTGCAACCGGTTCTTAAACGTGGTTGTGATAAAACTGACCGTTCAAACTACCGGCCAATATCAATTGTGTCAGCCGTGGCTAAAGTTTTTGAGAAATGCATTAACCAACAACTGGTGCATTATCTTGAGATTAATAAAATAATTTCAGATAAACAATATGGCTTCCGCGAAAGCCGCTCCACAACCGATCTCTTGACGTATGTTACAAACAAATGGAATCTCGCCCTTGAGCACCACGGAGAAGCCTTTGCAATCGCCTTGGATATATCCAAGGCTTTTGACAAGGTTTGGCACGAGAATCTCATTTGTAAACTTGTGGCATACGGCTTGGATTCGATGACCATCAAGTGGATAAAAAGCTTTCTCAAAGACCGAAAGATCAACGTTGTGCTAAATGGGAGATCATCAACGACACACTCCCCAAATGCCGGAGTCCCTCAAGGATCAGTTTTGTCACCAACTTTGTTTTTGTTATACATTAATGACTTGTTGGATAGCACTGTAAACCCTATCCACAGTTTTGCCGATGATGCAACATTGCACTCTTCTATTTCATTCGAGGTCGAGCCTACTCCTTCAGAGTTAAACGGTAAACGGCTGGAAGTTGTCACTTCGCTTAATTCCGATTTAAGTACAATATTTGAGTGGGGAGTTAAAAATCAGGTCAAATTTAACGAGAAAAAAACACAAATATGCACATTCTCGCGTAAAAGAAGTCACAACGAATACCCTTTTGTGGTAAAAGGACACGTTCTCGTGAGTTGTGACTCAATTCGTCTGCTTGGTGTTCAGATTACCAACAATCTAAAATGGAATGAACACATTATCGCATTAGCCAAATCAGCTTCACGTAAACTCGGGTTCCTCAATAGATGCAGACGGTTTTTTAAATCGCATCAGGTTCTCCAAATATATAAAACCTTTATTAGACCGTGCATAGAATATTGCTGTCAAGTTTGGGGTGGAGCATATGGCACTGCCCTCCAGTTGCTGGATATAGTTCAGCGGCGTGCCATCCGAATAATACGAAACCCCAGACTTACAAAAGATCTAGACAGCCTACAGCACCGCAGAGATGTTGCAGAACTCTGCGTGTTCTATAGATTAATAAATGGTAAATGTTCTGCAGAATTAAAGGAGAAAATACCACCATTTGTTACGCCAGGACGGGTAACACGAGGAACGGTTAATGCGCATAGGTTTACGGTGAAGCTGCCGAAACCTCGAACTGAAGATGCAAAGCGCGAATTTATTTATCGAACATCTAAGAAGTGGAATTCGTTGACTGGTTTTCAATTTCCGTTGAAGTATAAAATGCACAAGTTTAAGGCAGCTATCAACCTTTACTTGAAGGATCGCGCGTTGGGTGCAGGAGCTCTGACAGTTACAAGGAGCTACAGTCTAAAAGTCCGCCCTGCACCCAACTAAAACAAAACGTAAAAAAAAAAAAAAAAAAAAAATGTCTGTTTGGTTTAGAGTTAGGTGCAGCGACATCATTAGTCCATATTTTTTGGAAATGACCAAGGAGCAACCCTTACAGTCACTGAGGAGGGTAACCGAACCATGAAAAAAGAGTTTTTGTTACCCAGAATTCAACTGAAGGACATACTTAGTTTCAACAGGACGGCGCAATTTGCTACACAGCAATGTCACAGGCTTTGGAGATTAAATAATCAACCATAACGAATATGCTCATTGGCCACCATACAGCAGCGGTTTGATTCCGTTAGAAATACAAAATTTCAAATACAAAAGTGTTTTATCTGTGTAAATAATTTCGATCAAATATTATCTTAAATAATCTCGTATTTATAAGATTATCATAATGTTGTTATTGTATTTATACAGGCGCGTTAAACGTATTTAGTAATTTAGGTATGTTTATTTGCGATTTGTTATCACAATCATGACTCATTGGAATTGCGTTGTGGTAACAATAAAATATTCCGTTTACGAAGTTATAAGGATCACTACAAGAAACACGATAAAAACTTAATGTGAATATCATGTGTTCCAACATAATATGATCTTCTGATGGTACCATAAGGGTACCCTAATTGCAGCATAAGGGTTCAATATTTCAACAATTTGATGGAGTCTATACCCACATCGGTAATTGGTGTCTACTAAGATAATTTCGTACTATTGACAAGAAACTATACGATCAAGGACGAAGAAAACAATGATCAAGAACGATCACTTGAAAAAATGCAGGTTTTGGTTAAAATTCCACAGCCAATTTCACTTCTTCGGATGGTACGTATAGAAAATCAAAAAACCCGAAATAAAGTTGAAATGTTGACAATAGCAATAATTATCGATAAGGATAGTTAAGATCTCGAATTAAGAAAAAATTATAAGAAAAATTAAATTGTTGACCTGATTGGAAGCCTTGGCTTCAACACAACGCGTGAATATTTATTTATTCTTGTACACTATACTTATACTTTTAGATTAAAACCGATGTTCTGTAATAGAAGAAGAAGACTACACCTAAGCCCTACCAAAAAGTAAAATCATAGTTGATGCCCAAGGAATTTTGGTTAGACTAAATATTAATTAACATACCTTCAAGTCTCCCTTCGCTATTCGACAAGTACAGAGCGTAATCCTACTTGCTGACATAGGTCTCGACACTCCATGATCTATTTAGTAAGACCCTACTTACTAGGACAGAGGACAGCAAAACGTATTGGTTGACGTAAACAGCGCAAATGGTGGAAGGCCGATGCTTTAATCGCAACTCAACACGGTTCACGATTCAGAGGAGTATTTTTAAAGGATTTTGCGGATTGCACTATACTTTAATATCGCGATCAATTATACGATTTGAGACCTGGATGGAAACCTTTTACTAACATCAATCCGATACTCGACACTTGATGTTAACGTTTCCCTAATCCACTTAAATTAGATATCGATTCTTTGAAGAATTCACAAACGCGACACTGGATATTCCATTTGTTTTGGAGAAATAAACTTCTTTTAGCAGAGAAAATTGACGGTTACGCCAATTAACATTTCGTCTAAATCGGTCAGTCGCTGGTAAAGTTTTTTGTCTCGATTGTCTTTCTTTCCAGTGTAATCAAGAGTGAAAAAGCTACTTGATCGACTGATAAAAATTAAACTTCCATTCTATATGAGTCTCCAACTACACTAAGGCCTCGAGTTGCGTCGATTCGACTTGCACCACTTCCATAATACCAGAAATTTGAGCTGCATCATTTTTGGAAGGTACCGGAATCGATAGGGGCAGGATTCAAAAGGGATTTTCACCATATGATTACGGTCGGTGGTGTGAATGAACACATATATGACACCCTGTTGGATTGCAGAAATCATGGACCAATCTATAGCCGTACGCTTCTGATTTGACTATGTGATGGCTTAAAGCAGGACGTTAATAAACGAACCGCGAAAAAGTTGGGAGAGTCTTAACCCCCAAATTTGATTGCAAAGATAGAAACAGACAAACAGAGTATAATGATAAAGAGACAACATTTAAAAATATAAAAATGTAAATCCCCTCAAATTCTGTTGTGACATTATTTTAACAAATTGAGATGCGTCATTTTGGATTGCGTCGCGTTTTCACGCAAATGATTTAATTTTTAGAGCCGAGGACACAATATAGTTCAGTATTGTACCCACTCGATTGAAAGAGAGATTAAATTAAACTATCTCGGATTTTCAAAAACTGAAACCTAACGAAACAATAAATACTCATTGGTCAACATTGGAGGTGGTCACAGAACAATGAATTTTATACACAATTTTGGTCAACGGTGGAGAATCGAACTCGAACCCTAGTAGTAACTATGATTTCAATAAGAAATGCTTCTGGTTAAGTCCATACCACTGAAAGACAACTACTAAATATATGGAAAAAGTTCTTCGAAGACAACGGTACAGATACCGAAGAAAATGAAAAGCACCTTGATAGCAACTATAACAAAGCAATCAACACCCATCCACACACGGGAAGTTAAAAGTTCAATTCAGAAGCTAATGAAAAACAAAGCGACCGGCATGGATAATATTTCAGCAGAACTACTAAATGACGACGTATCTGTAACGCAGAAATTCTTACCTCACTAAACAAAAGCGTGAATTACTGATAAAATCCCACAGAAAGGGAAAAAAGGCTCGACTATTACAATTCCAAAGAAAGGTGATCTAGAATGCAAGAACTGGAGGGGCATCCCTCTCCTCAACAGTTCAATGAAAGTACTAGCAATGATGACACAAATAGAGTACAATACAAGGAGTTAGACAAAGATATGTACTCTCTCCATTACTGTTTTTAGTAGTGCGGATAAATGACATCCAGTGGAATTCAATAACGAAAGATACAATACACATACACTATAGCTCATAAGAACTGGAATCAATCCGCCATATCACGAAATACAAAGGTACGAATGATCAATGCTTGTTTAAAATCAGTACCAACTTTGTGTAAAAGATAACCAGAAGACTTCAGGTATTTGAAAATAAATGCCTCAGACGGCTTATCAAATACTTGTAGGCAAACCCCATCACAAATTCAGTACGTCTGCGACAGATGAGAAAATTCGAGATAGAACGCAAAATTAAGAAACGAAAGAAATTCGTTGGAGTGGAACCTTCAAAGGAATAGAAAAATGTTTTGAGCAGATTTCACATAGAAAGTTATTAGGCTGGCACAACTCAAAAGCACTTTCAAATTAGCAGTACAAACCAAATTTAGACTATTATTTATTTGGACAAATGGTCATACACATATTTGTATACATGTAGTTCACACATTGCCAAAAAAAAAAAATAACAAATTGAAATTTATTATCCAAACTGAACCGATTCCCAAATAGATTTTGCACATACATAAATGTACAAATGTATACATATGTTATAAAATGTGTCAAGTTTAAACTTATGATAATTTGTTGTTATTTTTGTATTCTAGCTCTCTTTCATAATGATTGTATACATTTATGCATACATATGTACATTGAAGTGATTCAAATCAAAGGCCAAAATACCATATTGCCCATCTTAATCATTACTCATATAAAGACATATTCTAATGTTTGGGTATCGTATGTCTAATCGCGATCATAAATTACGTCACAATAATATGTTCGTCTTTGACCAAAATTATATTACACTTGGGTGCAAAAAAATCGCACGTTGTTCAATTTTTCACAAAAGTTCAAAAATATAAAAAAAATCCAATTGTTTTCAATGCAGATTCAAAGTCTTTTTAATACTACTATGCCAACAAAGTGATTTTCTGTCAAATGCATACAGCAGGCTTTCGAATTAAATTCAAAAAATAATTCAAAAAGATCAATACTTAGCATGCCATGAAATTTCTCGTTCGAAAATTTAGATTATTCGCATATAGAAACTTAACCTGAATGGTTAACCCTCAAAGCGATATGCACAATATTGCATTGAAAAACGTGTCTCGTATGGCGGTGGATCGCGAAGACAGACTGTTCATGCAGATTAATATGAGACCGCATACAGCTGGCGTAGTATACCAGTACCTTCATGACTGTTATGAGTGGCTAGCTCGAAGCCCGGAGCTCAATACCATTTATGGGACAAGTAGAAAAGAAGGGTTTGAGCCCGAGATGTTGCTCCAAGGAGTCTCCAGAAGCTGCAACAGACGATGAAAACTTTGGTAAAATCAATGCAGTATCGAATGGAAGCTATCATTCAGGCCAGGAGAAGAAATACTTCTTATTAATAAAACTATTTTTTTTTAAACAAATATTAGATTGATCGAGTAAATCTGGTTAAATCACTGGATAAATCTCATCAGTGAAAATTATTATTGTTAAAACCAACAATCAGGATCGTTACTCAGAGAACGTGTTTGGCGACTTTATCACACCACCCAGGTGGCGCAGTGGTTAAATCTGTGGCAGTTGGAGCGGAAGGTACCGGGTTCGAATCCCGATAGGGGCAGGATGCAAAAGGGATTTTCCACCATACGAACGATCACATCTATGACCCCCTGTTGGAGTGCGGAATTCATGGGCGAACCCATCTCCCATGTCAGTACTATAGGCTATCATGGAGCTATGCAATGTGCAGATGGTTCTACGTAAGTCGGACCTATAGCCGTACGTCCTCGATTTGGCTGTAATGGTGTAAGGTAGAACGTAAATAAGCGAACCGCGAAAGAGTTGGAAGTGCCTCGAGCCCCGAAACAGATTGCAGAGATAAAAACAAACAAACAAACAAACAAGACCTTATCACATGTATGCGGAAGAGTATTTGGTAACTTTTGTGGTAAATAAACCGATGTACGATATTTTTACACCCAAGTGTATTTTGCGTGTACATATATCGAATGACCAAATATTGTATGTACAGTTTGTGACAAATAAGTGCATTAATTAAAATAATTAACCATGTTTTAATTAATAAGAACTTAATTATATTTTATTATCACAAAACAAAATAAAAAACACCCAGTTATTTATTCACTGTATTAGTTGTTACATGCAACCGACCTTATCAATTAACACAATAATTTATTATTGTTCATAAACTATATCGATTTTCATTTGAAAATGATTTGTTGTTATTTATCGACTACACGCGAATTACTTTGAACTGTTGTGCTGCAGATTACAATTCACCGAAAATAATTAGTTAAACACAAAAACTATCTAATCGTTTCGATATGTGAAGTATTTAAATGAGAAACAACTGCAACTCACAAATAACTGATACAATATACAAACACTTGTTATTTGTTACATAAAACACAATTTTATATGTTATATGTATGTAGAACATATAACATTCGCGGTTCGACTAAATAATAATAAACAATATATGGGACTCAAACAACGTCTTGAAATGATATAAATTTAGAAAAAAAAATCTTACAACCAAATATACATGTGTACATACATACATACACACACACACACACACTCACACATCACATCACATCACATCAGTTTATTCATATTAATGAATTAATGTTAAAGATCAAATTATAAATTTAACAATTGTCATTATTATATTTGTTTAATTTAAGATGACGTTAAATTAATCTAAGGAAAAAGAACAAAAGCATATATAGTCTATAGTGGGGCGTACCATTCCATAATTTTTTTCAATTTGATCTTATGCACAAGACCGATGCATACTATATATCATGTACAAGTATGATGGTATAGATCTTAATTAATTTCCAATTAAGTCTTCTGATTCATATATATGTACGAGTATGGAAATCTTTTGCGCCCTACAGTTCGGTTGGCGATATAGATCACACGTGGCTAAAATGCGGATCGCGAGTCGCAATGGGGCTATTTAAAAGAATAAATAAAACAATGATGCATTAAAATAATGTATTAAGTGGGTGCGGGCATCCATGTTTCGTAAATATTTCGAACGAAACATAAAACATGTATGAAAGAGTATTGGCTGCAACTCGTGGCTCTCCAAGAAACTCGATGGCCTTTAAAATAGTCACCAGGTGTCCCAAGGCCATACGTGGCTACACAGTGGAGATGAACTAGAAAATTTTGGAGTTGAATTCCTCATTGGGCAACAGGTAAAAAGGCTGCGTTCCAAGCAGACGATAATCGGATGTATAAGCTTTACTTGCACATGAGATTAGCTAACTTGTAATTGTCTGTGTACATGCGCCCACTGACGTAAGAAAACTCCAAACTAAAGAGCTGGCAGAAATCAGACTGATTTATGTATTAATATAGGACCGTACTCTTGGCACCAAACTGTGGCCGAAAATTAAGAACGAATGAATTACTTTGCGATCGATCTACGTAAAACATCTCGAAGCCAAATTGACAATGTGTTGATTTCAAAAGAGCGAGCTCGGATTATTGAAGACGTGAGATCGTATCAGTCTTTAATCAGTGATCAACCAAATTCGTAGGCAGTGACTTTTAACTGGTCAGAAGATACGATGGTAATTTTCGTACAACTCAAGAAGGACTTGGGAACATAAAACCCCTGTTTTTGATGCCACCCAGCACACTCTCGGTATAGTACAAACTAAGCCCAACAATGGTTGGTTTGGTGAGGAGTGTCATCTTGCTGTTGAACAACGAAATACAGCCCATAATAAAGCGCAAACTTGGTTTACAATCGCAAGGAAAAATAAAGCGGTTCTTGCTAGAAGAACAGCTAAACGCATTTGTAGATAGATAAGCGCGAATGGTAGAAGGTTAAACTCTTAAGAGTACAACAACTCAGTAATAAGCTTGGTTACTTTGGGTACAATTTACTTGGTTTCTTGAAAGAAGTCACCGGAGTGCATCATACCTTAAGATCTCTGGTCAACTTCTATTGAAGACCAGGATAGAAACCACTATGTTAACAACGATGCAGAACTAGATACATGGCGTAAACAATTTTTCTGCCCTACTTAATGTTCCACATTTATCAAAAGCTGTATCTAAATACGCACAAATACAGACCAGAGAGATGTTCATTGAGGGTTCATCCTTTGAGAAGTCACCATGAAGCTGCAGAATTTAAAGAAAAATCTTTTATTTGAAGTTAATTGCATTAATTTAGAGATATTCGGGCTAACTGTCTTTTCGATCTTGTTCGATTTGTATGGTAAAATGAAGTTATGCCTGAGGAATGGAAAGTGGTGACATTATGCCCAATATTCATTCATAGTACGGGTGATCACTTGAATTGCGAAAATGCTCGCAGTATAGCTCTCCGTTGAGCGGATGTACTGTCGTACATTATCTTGGGAGAGTTTCTCGTCTAAATATTCGACTCTCTACAAGTGATGATTAAAACTGAGAGAGTACGAAAGTAAATTAGAAGATTTATTAAAAGATATTCACTTGCGATTTGATATTTTGAGTAGTTTAAAGATTCCTCTAAATTTTCTTTTAAATCCATTCGAGATTGATGGACTATCGATTGCTCATACAATTTTGAATAAACAGAAACAGAAGAAATGGAATTACTAGATCTTCAGGAAGATCACATTCTTAAAACACACCACTGCACTATCAACTGCAAATGAGTTTTGGAAACTAGTATCTCAATCAAAGTACCTCATTTTAAATTAATGCTGCTTGCTGATTACTGCCCATATTCGGCTAAACATATTGTTGTTTCGATACTGGTAACGAAACATGACACTTAAATCTAGTGGTTGATAGGGTATGAGATGATACCGGCATACCTCCAAACCTAAAACTCTCCCAGCCAATTCCCCCTAAAAAAGTTGAATTGTTTTACAGAAGCAACATGAAATTTAGCAACAAACCAATAATTTTGAGTTAAATCATCACAATATCTCGAGTCTACAGGGTGCCAACAATAAACGAAGATAACATTACTTTTTAAGATCAGTTCTGTTACATTTCTTCATAACTGTTTTTCTTCAGGATTATGCTCTCCCTAAGTTTATACGAATACTTTTCTTTAGATTTACAAGGAATCATCTGTACATTGCATAGCTCCATGCCAGCCTATAGTACTGACATGGAAGATGGAGTTGACCCATGAACTCCAACAGAGGGTCATAGATGTGTCCTTTCAAACCACCGATCATAATCAGATGGTGAAAATTCACTTTTGCATTCTGCCCCTATCGGGATTTGAACCCGGTACCTTCCACTCCAACTACCGCAGCCTTAACCACTGCACCATTTGGCCGGTAAGTTGAGAGTAATTCTCATACGTATTTAGATGAGAATCTACATACAATTCCATCTTATCTTTATTTCTTAGATTTCCGAAAAGTTTTTCGGTTCTTTTTTACAGTTAACACTTTAGACACTATAATGGACCATATCTAGAATTTGGTTATAACCAACTTTGTTGGAAAAAATTGAATTGATTGTGTCAACGAAGCTAAATTATATATGAGAGGATGCCGAGTCTAGTTTGAATATCCAGTGCAAAATAACAACTATACACTTGCTGGTTCTCCTTAATTTTCTTCGTCGATAATAAATGAGTGAAAAAAATGAACTCGGCAGCACTGTGTGACGAACGTTATCGATCCTATATCACACAGTACGGATCATCGTTCAAAAAACGTTTGATCTAGAATTACTTCTGTATAAGATAAGTCGTTTGTCTGATTTGAAACGATTGTCATTTAAGTCAAATTCTGAATTATTTCTTCCATCATAAGTTTGACCATCTATAGATCTTTCTTAGTATTATTAGAACTTATTGTCAAATATTAATATCGTAAGTGATGATTATAAGCTAGCAAGTAGGGCAGTTGCCAATTGCTGTATTGAAATGCTTTGATCGTCAACAATAAAGGCATTTGATAACTTCTTCCATTTCGGCAGTATGTGTCAGGTTCCCCATTTGAGTAAATAATCTATGGCTTAGAGGCCGTAAACGGCCCTTACCGCGTCTCAATTGAGACCTTACGAACCAGTGTTAACGAATGGTGCACACATTGTAGGTGGTCAGCCCAACGAATGTTTTTACACACAAACGCGTTTTTTTTTATGTCATCCGGTTGCATGTTAATTTGGTCAACGGCGGGAATCGAACTCGAGACCGCGGCGTGATGAGAAACTCTCTTAACCATTAAGCTACATCCGGCGACATTTGAGTAGTAAGTGGGAAAAGATGGAGGATTTGTTTCATTTTATATTCCCGTATTGCATATGTAATCAATGATTCTGTTAGCTTTTTAAGGACTCACGTTGAATTTATAAGTCAATCCCAATGTACTTGCATACTGAAAACAAATATTTGTACACGAGTTTTATAAATTAATTAAACTATATGAGGAGCAATGAACCATTTGGTTCACAAATTGATCTGGATGGTTGTTAGTATTGTGTATAAACATCTAAGTGGGGCTCGTGTTAGTTACGGTGTTAATCGTTTAGCCGGCGTTTTAAAAATACATCTTCTGGCCCTTTAATTAAATTACTAGTCAAAGTTAGTCAAAGTTTAGGATTTATGTCAAGCTTAAACGATTCTCCTGGGATATTAACCATATATTTCATATTGTATGACACGGGTATTATTAATGACATCAAATGGTTTCAACAATCGTGGTTTATTATATTATCATATATTTTCAACATATTATTTGTAACAGTTGGTTCTGTTTTTTTTAGGCGATCTCTTCGCCTTCCAAAATGTGGTTCTCCCTTTAAAGATCGCTGTATCATTCGTTTCGGATCAGCACGCAGAACGTGACCGAGCCAGCGTATTTGCTGTCCTTTGATTTCATGCACGATATCAGGAATTTGCATTAAATTCCTGATCTCGTGATTGAAAAGAACTCGGTAAGTGCCATCGACGTCGCGTTTTGGACCATATATCACACGCATGATTCTTCTCTCGAATGTTAGAAGCCATCTTTCGTACTCATCCGTCAAGGTCCAACTCTCACATCCATACATGACAACGGGTCTGATCAACACTCTGTACAGTTTCAGCTTTCCGTATTTGCAAGATATTTTGATTTCAGCAGTGGACGTAGAGGATACAAAGCAAGATTGCCAGCAGCAAGGCGAACCTTGATAAGTTGATACCCTCTCCCACACTATTATCGTGAGTAATGAGAGATCCAAGATACTTGAATCTCATCACTCCTTCAAACGTGTGGTTACCACTACTGAAATCAATTGCGTCTTGGTCTCGAAAACCCGAGATCAGATATTTGGTTTTGGACTCGTTGATTTTGAGACCAACGGAAGCTGAAAACTATTCCAGTGGATCAAGTATCTCTTTCACTCCGTTGCCATTTAATCCAATCACACAGATATCATCTGCATATGCAAGAAGTTGATTGGATTGTCGGAATAAGATATTGTCCTGATGTGTTTCACTTTTACGAAGGATGTATTCCAACATGAGATTAAAAAGTATCGGGGACAGCGCATCTCCTTGTCGAACACCAGAAGTGATTGCAAAAATTCTCGATAGCCTGTTCTCAACTTTGACACAGCATTGTGACTGCGTTACTGTCATTTTACACAGATGTACATATTTTTTGGTATTCCTAAATATTCAAGCGCATAACATAGCCTCTCTCGATTGATCGAGTCATAGGCTTGCTTGAAATCTAGGAATACCTGGTGTACATCGCGAGATGTTTCGTAGTACTTGAAAAGAATCATCCGTAGCGAAAAAAATTGATCAGTGACTGACCGATTTGGATGGAATCCTCCTTGGTAGTCACCGACAATTTCCTCCGCTAGAGGAGTAATTCTTCCCAAGATAATGTATGACAGTAACTTGTATGCTGTGCAAAGGAGAGCTATACCGCGATAGTTCTCGCATTTCATGCGATCACCCTTTTTGAATATTGGGCATAACGCGGCCACTTTCCATTCATCAGGCATCACTTCATTTCGCCATACCAATCGAACAAGGTCGAAAAGACAGTTCCACAAAGTTAGCCCTCCGAATATCAAGAGCTCTGAATTAATGCAATCCTGGTGAACGATTTTTCTTTAATCTCTGCATGGCCATTGTGAATTCGTCATAGGATGGATCCTCAATGAACATCTCTGCGGTCTGTATTTGAGAGTATTCAAATACAGCTTGTGATACATGTGGAACATTAAGTAGATCAGAAAAATGTTCACGCCATGTATCGAGTACCGCATCGACGTTAACACAGAGGTTTCCATCCTGGTCCCGAATGGCAGTTGACCGAAATCTTAAGGTATGGTACAATTCGGTGATTCCTTCAAACAAACCACGCGAGTTGTGCTCATTGCTGAGTTGTTGTACTCTTAAGACCTTGGCCTTCCACCATTTGCGCTTCTTCTGTCTACAATTGCGTTTAGCTGTCCTCCTAGCAAGAACTGCCTTGTTTTTCCTTGCAATTGTAAACCGAGTCTGCGCTTCATTATAGGCTATATTGCGTTGCTCAACAGCAAGACGACACTCCTCATCAAACCAATAATTTTTGGGCTTAGTTTTCACTATATACCGAGAGTGTGCTGGGCAGCATCGACAACCGAGGTTTTCAATACTTCCCAGACACTGTTCACATGATCAGATTGGTAATTGGATCGTAAAATGCTATTACTGACAAGATCTTGATATTTTCGTTGCGTTTCTTCATTTATCAGACCTTCACAGGAGAATCGAGTTTTAAAGGGTCATCCAAATGTGACGCCTAGATGTCAGCAGTATATAATTTTTACACGTGACATCTTTTCAAATGACATAAGCCATTTTGTTTTATTAGAAGGTAGTACAGTTTTAACCATGCACAGGTACACATTGCAACAACGCGTTTACATCATTAAAACTTATTATGAAAATGGGCGTTCTTTGAAAAATACCCATCGCAAAATTCGTGATTTTTTTGGTGTAAATAATCGGCCAAATCAATCTTCAATTCAAAGATTAGTGAAAAAATTCGATGAAACTGGTTGTGTTACTGATAAACCAAAAAGTGGAAGACCAAAAACTGTACGCACAAATGAAAATATTGCTGCTGTTAGTGAAAATGTAGAAAATGAACCGACAACATCAATTTCGCGTCGTTCGCAAGAATTGGGCATATCTTATGGCTCCTTATGGAGGATTTTGCATAAAGATTTGCATTTACACGCTTACAAAATTCAATTAACCCAGAAATTGAAAGAAAGAGACCATTTACAACGTCGTAATTTCGCTAGTTGGATTATTGAACAACGAACGACAGATCCATTGTTTTCAAGCAAAATTTTGTTTAGTGATGAAGCTCATTTCACAATGGATAGATTCGTCAATAAGCAAAATTGTCGTATCTGGGGTGATGAAAATCCTCGTGTTATTCATGAAAAATCTCTACACCCACCAAAAGATACTGTTTGGTGTGCATTTTGGGCTAATGGAATCATTGGGCCATTCTTTTTCGAAAATGATGCTGGAAATGCTGTTACTGTGAATGCTGAGCGAGACCAATCAATGTTGAGAGACTTTTATGGACACAGTTGAGTCATATTGATGTGTCTGACGTCTATTTCCAGCAAGACGGTGCTACATGTCACACAACTCGACAAAACATTACGTTTTTGCAATCAAAATTTCCTCAACGTGTAATTTCACGAAATTCAGATTTCAATTGGCCTCCAAGGTCATGTAATCTAACACCATTAGATTTTTTTTTGTGGGGTTTTTGAAAAGTCGAGTGTATGCTTACAAGCCACAAACAATTAATGATCTAAAGAACAACATTCAAGTTGCAATTCGTGAAATAACACCAGCAACATGTCGGAAAGTCATTGAAAATTTCGATATTCGGATTGATGCCTGCAGACGCAGTCGTAGTGGACACTTGAATGATATTCTATTCCACGTATAATTGTAATGGATCATACTTTTAATAAAAAAAAACAGCTTGAAAAAATTGCAAATAGTTTGTGTTTTATTTAAAAGAAACATGTAGGCGCGTTTTTTGGATGACCCTTTATATTCTCCTGTCCTCCTTGACTTGTACGAAAATTTCCATCGTAGCTTTGCAGCAACCATAAAATGGTCACTGCCTACGAATTTGGTTGACGACCGATACGATCTCACGTCTTGGGCAACCCGAGCCCGGTCTTTTGAAATCAACACATGGTCAATTTGGCTTCGGGATGTTTTACCTGGATGTGTCCATGTTTCCAAATGGATGTTTTTATGGGGAAAGAATGTACTTGCCACTTGGAGATCATGTGCGATCGCAAAGTACAACATTCTTTCCCCATTCTCGGTCGCAGTTTCGTGTCGGGAGTACGGACCTATGTTGTTACATAAGTCGGTCTGATTTCTGCCAGCTCTAGCATTAAAGTCACCAATCACCAATCTGATATCGTGCTCAGGTATAGAGCCCATCAGATTATCCAAATTATTGCAAAATGAGTTTTTTTCTTGGGGTTGGCTTACATCAGTGGGCGCATGTACACATACAATTGACAGGTTGGCTAATCTCATGTGCAAGCGAAGCTTACACATTCGATTATCGACTGCTTGGAAGTCCAACACAGCCTTTTTTACCTGCGGCCTAATGAGAAATTCAACTCCAAGATTTCCGAGGTCATCTCCACTGTGTAGCAACGTATAGCCTTGGGACACATGGACTCCACTTTTAGGCCATCGAGTTTCTTGGAGCGCTACGAGTTCCAGCCGATACTCCTTCATACATGTGATAAGGCCGTCCAACGCGCCAGGTTTTCTTAGTGTCTGCACGTTCCACGTGCTGATCCTCAATCTCGTATCCGGGTACTTAAGCGGGGAGTCATTGTCATTTAGGCGATATCCGATTTTTTGGTTTTGTTGACATTTTTAACTGTAATTGTTTTCTTACGGATGCGAGTCGTCAGCCCAGCGATCCAACCAGATTTAGTCGCCTCCTACGACAAGCTCTGGATGCTGTGGTGGTATTCTATGGATCATGTCACGCCTATCTCACTTAAATTTTTTTGCGTTGAAAAAAATAAGCCACAAGATGGAGAGATAACACACAACAGCAACCATCATCAAGTAACTTAAAACTAATCATTACTATATGATCAAACATAGAAGTATCCGGCACGTAAAACGCTAGAAATATTTACACATTGCAATTGGATGGAACAATCAACAATTTAATAAGATTTTGTATATATTGTGCATATAATCGAATTAGCACTGTATTCGATGTATCGAATACGAAATGTTTTTGATAATAAAGTGGTAAAGTCGATAAAATGAAGATTATTGTCTTTGCTCTAGTATGAATTAATTTTAATTATTTTATCTAAGCAAATACAAATTAACTTAACATCTTTGAACTCAATCTTCGCCTAAATGAACATTACTTTATATTAGTTGTAATGTAATTCAATACACTAGATTCAGGCGCTTTTATTCGCTACACACATTTTTTGTTTTTTACATATTTTCGTTAGATAGCGATAGATGTTTAATAATTTAGTTGAGAAACAAACTTAAATATATGTATTTATTTCACCTAAACAAACCGAAGCAGCTTAATAATCTGACTTACTCACAATGCTGGGTCAAAGTTCAGAATAATGAGTGAAACTTTATTGAAAGGTTTTGCAATTAATTTTAGATTTCCTGTCCCTGATCAATCCAATCAAATTCTTTCATATGTAGATGATATCTATGTGATTTGGTTAAGTGGCAATGGTATGAAAGGGATACTTGATCCATTAGAACAGTATTATCAGCTTCCTTTGGTCTCAAAATGAATGAATCCGAAATCTAATATCTGGTTTAAGAGACCAAGACCCAATTGATTTCAGTAGTACACGTTTAAAGGAGTAATGAGATTTAAGTATCTTGGATCTCGCATTACTCACGAAAATACTGGAGAGAGTATATCATACCCTACTCTATTGTCACCAATCCTTCCTTGTTGTTTAGAATGCATACGTGTCCTTAATTATGACATGTCCTTCAAAATGAGGTTTGAGCTTGATAGCTTCTATTTGGCGAAAATAGCTACCGGAATAAAATGAAAGGGACTCTCCAAAATCTGCAGGAATATTGTCGTTCAAATATTTGCTCAAATAATGCTATTCTTTGTTTTCAGAACATCTCTTTATAAGAGTATCTGTTAAATCCATTATTAGATTTTATGCTTGTCATACATGTTTAACGAGTTATAAAGCTTTCATTCGACCATCGTGATACAAAGGGTTCATCAGTAGGGCAGGTCAAAAAAGGAATGCTTACCCGTAGAAACACTTACCCGTTATAAATCTGACATTAAGTTTGAAACAACAGCTGTGATGTTTAATACAAAACAATATATTTGAGAACAATATTGCAGGGATTTTGCCAATCTTCCGTTCTTGCGCATCTATTATTGAGATGTGTTGATATAGGTCAAACATGTCGCTTACTAACGTAAATGTTAAAAGTTACCTGGCACTCAGGCAGCATCATCTTTCGTGTAAATTGTATACTGCTTTAAAACAAAAGCAAAACAAGTAATATTTTGATATCCTTAAACATCTTCGCTGATTGGGTCCGTCAAATCGATGCATTTGATCCAGATTTTAATCGAAAAATCATCTTCAGTTAAGGTCCATTTTCACCTCAGAGGCTACGTTAATGGAAAATCAAAGAATGATTATTGAAAAACCTCTCCACCCTCAACGTGTCACTATTTGTTGCGGTGTTTGGACTAGCGGTGTGATTGTACCTTACTTTCTCGAAAATGAGGCTGGTGCAACTATTACGGTGAATGAATTGAACTACCGAGCTATGATTAATGATTTTTTATGGCCAAAAAGGCTAATGTGGACGACGTTTACTTTTAGCAAGACGGCGCTACGTGCACACAACGAAACAATCGCAATTTTGCAAGAAAAGTTTACTGGCTGTGTTATTTCTCGAAGAGGTGATCACAATTGGCCACCGCGATCTTGTGATTTAGCACCTAAAGAATTTTTTCTTTTGAGCCACGTGAAAGATAAGGAATATGCCAATGCACCACAATTATCAAGGCCATACCGTAAATGAACGAATTGGACATGAAAAATTTCGTGAAAAGAATATGGTGCTGCGAGCATCTAAAACTGTTAAGATTTGGCATCCCACTCTTATTGGCGTCTTGCGCTAGAACTTTCTAAGCTTTAGTCTTTAGCTATACATATGATTAAAAACTGCAGCTGTTTCAATTATTCAAACTTTTTATTGATTAGTCAATGACATAAATTATGTATTTTGATTTTGATATGCCATTTGCCGCCTTAACAGAAACGTAAGAGATATTAAGGGTAAACATAAGTATGTGGATATCATATGTTGATTAATTGAATGAGAAAATCAAATAAAATCGAAAAAAAATCTCCACAAATGTTAACTTATGTTAAGTAATAGACTTAATATAGTAATAAAGTGGTTTGTTTATGCTGTACATCATCGCATATTATGTTGTAATTTGTGTATAGAAGGAGGTGAGGTGAAAGACATTAATATTTGTGCTGTCCATATGTATACGCTTTGCGCGATCGATGTCATATAACAATTTGTATATTCAACTGTCATAATATGATGACACTGACTTCAATTTTATTTTATCTGCATTATCAGCCCCTCTTGATCGCGGTTCCAAATTAATTACATCTATATACTATGTACACAAATAATACAAAATTTAAGTAATGATAATTGAATAAATCAACAGTAAGAATTGTTTTACCTTTTAGTTGCTCAACGAAGATAAGCGTGTGTAAGATCAATCAGCTATAGACATGTTTAAGATTGTTTTAGCTTTTGTTTATTTGCATTAAATTAATTAAGACAATTACCTTATAGACATTATCTTCTTTCACTCTTTCTCATAAAGGCTTTTTCATAAAAAAAATGTCGCGATTCGCAATCTGACTCCATCGACATCCACAACGCTGTATCATTCGTTTCCGATCACCAATAATATAATAACATAACTAACCCCTGATTACTTCTCTCAAAAAACCATGCAAAGTGCAGTCATAGTTGAGTTGTAGTCTCAAACATTGAATCGTCCTTCATTCACATTATTTTCGTCTCGATACTACTCATCAAAGCGCGTCAGTACATCATTCAAAGGACTGAGGTTAAATAAGGCATTCTGAGTACTATGACATCATAGTTGGCATCAACAACTAATTGGATATAATGCTTTATTATAGAACAGACTAGCAAGCGCAGGTTCAACATTCAATTATATATCGCATCTCCTTGCGAAATTCAATATCAGATTTTTCAATTCCAGCTCAATGAGAAATCCCATCCCAATATTGTACTGGTAATGAATGACATGAATACAGGGTGTCCCAATATAGGAAGTTCAGATTTCCAAATTTATTTTGTTGTTTGAAAGTACACTCCTCCTGGTTGTTTATGAATGATTTCATTCAAATGGGGGTCGGCTGGCCTTGGCGTACTCCATTCGGTTGGTCCAATTTCTGAGCACATTTTGGATTGGGTGCGGATCTATTTCGGCAATGGTTGATTTAATATTGGCTTTCAAATGCTCAATTGTTTGCGGATTGTCTATATAACACTCGTCTATATAACAATCGTTTTACTGATAATGCGGATATCGAATTTTTGACACACTTTCACTATTGTAACGCCCGATATGTGGCTTTGTGCAGCATCTTGCTGGAACCAAACGTCATCCAAACAAAAATCTTTTAAATTTAGTCACAAAAAAGATGCTGATATGTGGTGGTAGTTGATTCCATTAACCGTAACGGTCACGTCGGCCTCATCTTCGAAGAGGATGTATTAGCTTCTCCACATATCCTTGCGCGAATCGATCTCGAAGTGGATAGTCATACCGAAGTACCATTGGGTGTGAATCCCGTGTTTTGACCAAATTTTGTACGACATTTTCTTGTGATTTATTTGTTTGATGTGGAAGTAATTTTGCAATATTTCTCACTTTTGCTGAAGCGTTAAGCGACTCATTTCGTCAATTGGGAATAATATGCTGAGTTTCTGTCAAAGAGAGAACCACATTAGTGTTGTCAGCCAAAATAACCGATATCTCAAATCTGAACCGGTTATTGGGACACCCTATGTATGATTCCTACATCACTGCCGTATGTTAACTTTTATAAGTGAAAATCACCAGTAAATTCTCTTATTGGAAAAAGTGTGTAGCCGCCAAATACTTTTAACGTTTCACTAGGAACAAAGTGGCACTCAATAGAGAAAATGATACAAGATTTTTGAAAAAAATGAATACCTGCATCCAGCTAAATTTGCAGATAAGTAATCTGGTACTTATAAAAGATGGGACCGGATCATTGACATATACATAGTGGAAATGATGAGCTAGGTTTGGGTCACAACGTTCAACTTCCTATTGAAGATGAGACCAAAAAGTCATTAGCACCCAATCAAATTTGACTATAAACCAATACCAGCGATAACCCTTTAAGTTTAGGTCAAAATAACAACCCATCCAGTACACGACAACCTCATATAGACAACCAAGAAGTTCGACCATAGCCAGTTATCTATAGCATTAGCTATGTTATCCATTTATGCTGTGCTGGGTCTCACAGTCGCTACATTGAAGTATACATCAATTAAACCACTCGGCAAGTATATACTTCGAAGAGCTAGGCAATCTAGAGTATGTGGCAATGTAATAGGCCAAGTTTATTTACTTCAACGTGACACGTTATTAGGATGAAATAGAAGACTTTAAGCAAACCCATCTACAATCACAAGAAGTTCCTAAAGATTTGCCTGACTTGAACTGCGGCATAATTTTACAACAATACCGTTAGCTTTCTATACGGAATACACTCTATTATCCTTACTCGCAGTTCCTAATATATATGTAATGCACGGTATCACACAATCTCATATAGTCACTTCAACGAGAACATTTCGCATTCCTGTTAATTGAAGACGTGAATCGTTGTCGAAAATTCCAACCTACACGATTTTTATTGCGAAATATCACCTATTTTTAACGCATTGGCTACAACAGAAGGTGCAAAATAGCGGGTTGCAGCAAAAAATAGAACTTGAAAATATATGCACCATTATGACAAGAAAGCAAGAGCAAAAGAGCAAAAGTCACGCTTTTAATCAATGGATATTTGTTATGAAACGACAGGTTTGTGGTTCCATGATAAACTCCTATAATGTTCGAGGATCTAGAGACTGCGCAGGTTGCGTAGTGGTTAGAAAGCTGCGGCAAAGAGCGAATGGTACCGGGTCCGAATCCCCATAAGGGCAGGATGTGAAAAGGGATTTTTACCATCTTTCATTTGGGTGGTGCGATCGGTGGTATGAATGAACTCATCTAAGACTCAATTGATGGTAGAATCCTTGTGCCATCCCATCTTCCATATCACTATATAGGCTAGCATGGAGATATGCAATGTGCAGATGGTTTCTACGTAAATCGGACCTATAGCCGGAACGTAAAGTGATATAGTGGGATGTCACAATGGACCAATATAGCCTGAGTGACGGATAACTCTAGAAAAAAAAAGGATCTGCAGTAGTCACCTTAAGTACAGGTTGCATATGCTGATAGATAATAAGTTGTTCAACATAACAGCATCCAACAACATCAGCAAATCATTTCAATCATTTCACAGGTACTAACGGGTAGCAATCTACGAAATTTTAGTTCGGAAATCAAAAACAGAGCTTAAATTGAAATTAATTCTAAAATTGGGACCAGCCTTGAAACCACGCATTAGAAGCAGAGATAGCAACTATAATGAAGGAAAACTTATACTTGTCTAAGGAGGGACTTCATCATGTTTATCATTACACTATTATATGCCTCATTATGAAGTTTTCTATTATTAGGAATTATTTGAATCATCATGTTCGTGCGTAGGAAGCGTACTGTTCTTCGACCTATTCTACTACAACCATACCAGATCAAGTCTGAACGAATACCCACACTGCTAAACAGTAACACCTTGATCAAAAAGTTCTGGGAATAACCACTGTGTGGCGCTCCCATTGTTCCGATTTGAGTTCTGTTGATACTCTCTCTAAATCTTAGCGTCATAGCTTGAAATTTGCAAAAGTTACGTAGTCAAGAGTACATCTATGTGGGTGTGTGCCATTATTTACAATTTTAGAAATGGATTTAAATTGCAACAACGAGCTTGTATTAAATTTTGCGTAAAAACGGATTTAATGATGCGCGAACGTTGGAAATGTTGAAAAATAGTTTTGGCAACGATTCTCTAAAGAAAACGGTGGTTTACCAGTGAGTCATTCGAAGATGATGGACGCAGTGGCAGACCATCGACATCGAAAACCAACGAAAACATTGATAAAGTAAAAGAAATACCATGGTCAATAAACGCAAATTAACCATCAGAGAGATAGCGGAGGACTTGAACATTGCCTATGGATCCGTACGTCGTGTAGCAGCAAAATTAGTGACAAAAGGCCTCGCAATTTCATTCAAAAAGAGACCGTGTTGACGCCGTAAAAGACATAATTTGCGAGGCTGAATCCGATCTCACATTCATCTAAAGGATCATTACTGGCGAGACGTGGGTTCATGAGTTCGACACGCAATCCAGACCTCAGGCAGTGAATGGCGTTCACCAAATGAGACAAGACCAAAAACTACGTCGTTTTCAGTCAAAAAAGAAGGCAATGCTCACGGTTTTCATGGATTACTACGGTGCATCATGAATTTTTGCCAGAAGGTGTAAACAAAGGGTATTATTTGGGTGTTATGAGATGTTTGCGTGTAGCAATTGCCGAAAGAAATTTGGCGAATTAACCTGATTTGGATCCCTGTGACTTCTTTCTGTTCAATCGAGTTAAAAAAAATACGGGGAACGCGTTTCAGCAGCCGAGAGGAAATGATGGAAAAATCGCAGGAAGCACTGTTGGACATACTGGAAACAAAATATAAAAAATGCTTCGAGGATTGGATCAAGCGCTGGCATAATTGTGTTGTAGTCGATAGGGATTACTTTGAAGGGGACAACATATCATTTTCCTGATTAGTTCACTTCGCCACAACAACGCGTAGTATAAAGATTTTACACCTGATAACTCACGAAGTTCACCAGCAGCACCTTTAAAGAAGATAAGTTTATATGGTTATTGGTTTTCAAAACCGTGAAGAACATCATCACCCACCAAGTGCAATATATAATATCGACCATCTAGTAATTTGAGGTAATTGAAACGTGCTCAATCGAACAGTGCTAACAGCTATTGACTGAAGATAATAATAACATCGAGACAGTAATAATAGTAAATTATACTTACAACATGTTAGATCTCAACTAGAATATGCAATAAATGTTGACCTAGTGTACGATGTTGATATATGCAATTAACTATAGGCTACTTTGAAAAACAAACGAGAGTTCGTAAATAGTGCATTTATCGAGAGCGTTGTACTCCACCACTTCAACGCACCATCTGTACTGGAATTAATAAAATTGAAAGTATCTCTAACAAAAATTCTGTCAAGCGATAGGAATGGGATAAATCATTAGTCTATGTACACATCTATGGTTATTACTATATATATGGAATCATCAAGTATGGTGAGACACGTTATTTTGCACTTATACGTGAACTATTGACATTTAAGAGTATCGAAACAAAAGCAAAAGTTTTCACTTTTCCACCATTTAACTTTTCAAATATCATAAATCGATTATCTACAATTGCATGCGATGATCTCATATTTCATAGTGACTTAAGCACTCTTTGTCTAAGCATTTGACTGCGGTCGATTATTGTTTATCTATCGTCTTATCGATTGAGGTGAGTTGAATTTCAAAAATCAAATGATATAAAAAGTTTTTTTTTATTTATTAATATTCACAGTTCGTTTATAGGTGTTTTATATACATGTATGTACATAATTTACATTGAAGATGGTATGTTACACAATTAGATTTTTTTTATTTTATGCAAAATTAGATTTCAACATTTTTTTCGATGAGAACTTAAACATTATTTGTTTTTCGACGAAATAATATTTGAACAATGATGATAACTTGATGTAGAGATCCGTATTGATTAAATCAATAGACCGGTTAGCATTAGAGCATTAGACGCGCAGATGGAGAAAAAATTTGGGCTCAAGTAAAAATATTGTGTTTCGAGTAATGTAGATGGCGTGGATGGGTAAATATTTTTACCACCAACCATTACCACCACCTCCCGACGATCCACCACCGCCTGAAGACCAGCCGCCTAGAGAACTGCCGCCTCCATAGCCACCCCCTCCACCGCTTGACCAACCGCCGCTTGAACCGCCTCCACCACTGGACCAACCGCCATGACCACCGCCGCCATATCCTCCGCCGCCACCGCCATGTCCACCACCACCATATCCTCCACCTCCACCGCCATGTCCACCGCCACCGTAACCTCCGCCGCCATGTCCACCGCCACCATAACCTCCACCGCCTCCACCATGGCCGCCGCCGCCGCCACCACCTCCACCCGATGGCACAATTATTTTGATAATCTTAATGACTTGCTGACCGCCTAAAACAATACAACACGTATAATACACAATGCATATGCTTAATTTTAATTGGTTAATATTATTATATTACCTCCGCCGCCGCCACCACCACCATGACCACCACCGCCACCATATCCTCCACCACCTCCACCATGGCCGCCACCGCCTCCTCCACTACTCCAACCACTACTTCCGCCACCTTTACTCCATCCACTACTTCCGCCGCCGCCACTCCATCCGCCACCGCCACCGCCACCACCACCGCCGCTCCATCCTCCGCCACCGCCACCTTTACTAAAGGTAGCCGTTGCAACGGCAATCAAGGCGAGTAAACACACAAACACCTGAAATATTAACATATTCTTATTATACAATCCTCTTCTGATGAACATCTTAATCTTAATTATTTCACAAACAATAATTTAGTTTAATTGAGAAAAATGCAATTTTTCTTCTTTGCACTTTCGACACACTCAGATTTCAACATTTATGATTAAATAATTTTATTTTTTTGTGCTTCGTACTCAATATACTATAATTTAGTCTTAAAATTTACCTTCATGTTAATTTAGTTAAAATATCGTAAAACAACTGATGTCCAGTCGGTGGAAGCATCTTGCTTATATACACGCAATAATTGATATTCCTTCGCTCTTCCATCGTATACGTCTCATGTGGGTTGGGAGTGTAAGATTTTCCATCAACAACTACAACAACAATATATATATATATATATATATATATATATATATATATATATATATATATATATATATATATATATATATATATATATATATATATATATATATATATATATAAATATATATATTTCTATTGTGCTTCAAGAAGTTATAGGAATAAACAATTTTGAAAGTGAAATTTTATTAGAGTGGGGTTCGTTGCTTTGCTTTACCAAATCTTTTGATTGTTTGTGTTATGATTTTCAAAGTGTATATTCTTTAAATTTTTTCCATCATCTTCAAATAGTTTTCTGGTTCCGTGTAATGTTTTTTTTTATTCATTTGCTGCTTATTTACTGTAAAACAAAAAACTAACGATGAAGTTCACTCAATTACCTAAGTTACTTCAAATGTTTATTTTATTAATTTTTTTTCAAGGATACATCACCTATCAACAAATTCATTTATAATTCTGTAAGAAAATTTTCTTGGTATAAGAGGGCGAAGTGAGAAGTCTGGTTAAAATCAAACAAGGAATTTTTTGTTCTCGATGACTTTACAGGCCATTGTTGGTCCGAACCGTGTCAACAATCTAACTTCATCGGTTAAAATCACGAACTAGCTTTTCATACTGTTGCAAGCAATTAGAAGATGCTAGATCGGGATCTACGCTGTGGAACCATCGTCATCGACAGAGACCTCTTCGTCTACTGAAAGTTGACTCTCCCTTCAAAGATCGGTTAGGATCAGCACGCGTGACCGAGCCAGCGTATTCCTGATATCGTAATTTATAAGAACTCAGTGTGTGTCATCAACATAGAACACTATAACTGATTGCAAAAATTCTCAATAGCCTGTTCTCAACTTAAACACAACATAATGACTGCGTTACCGTCATTTTACACAAAGTTCGTATTTGTTTGGTATTCCTAAATATTCAAGCGCATACCATAGCCTCTCTCGATTAATCGAGTCATTTGCTTGTTTGAAATCTTGGAATATCCGTTGTACATCACGCGATGTTTCGTAGTATATACTTGGAAAGAATCATCAGGAAAAACCTGACCGATTTCAGGCATAACTTCATTTCACCATACCAATTGAACAAGGTCGAAAAGACAGTTCGACAGATCTTAAGGTATGGTGCGATTCGATGATTCCTTTAAAAACAACAAAAATAATGCAGTTCTTGCTATGAAGACCGCAAGCAAATTTGTAGACAGAAGAAGAGCGAATATTGGAAGGCTAAGGTCTTAAGAGTACAACAACTCAGCAATGAGCACAATTCGCGGTGTGCTCATTGCTGAGTTGTTGTACTCTTAAGACCTTAGCCTTCCAATATTCGCTCTTCTTCTGTCTACAAATTTGCTTGCGGTCTTCTTAGCAAGAACTGCATTATTTTTCTGGCTATGGTCAGATTCTACCATAACGCTATGTTGGATTAATGGAGACCCAAGCCGTTTCAAAACATTTGTGGCAAATAGAATTTCAACAATTAATAAAATAGCACCAACAACAATATGGCGTCATGTGAAATCTAAAGAAAATTCAGCACACGTTGCCTCACGTGGTGGCACGGACCGTCGTTCCTGCTGACTATGCCTTTTCAATTGAAGATCGTGGAGACTTTTTCGGACCTACCATTAAATTCACAGGCAGAGCTGGAAGAAAAGGTAATAGTAATGGCAATAACAAAGGAACCACATATATTTTTAAATCTGTTCAACAAGATTTCTACTTACAATAAAATCAAACGTACGGTTGCATATTGTTTACGGTTTATCAACAAATGCAAACAGAAAAAAATAAGCAATGGAGAACTAACTTGTAACGAACTTAAGAATGCAGATATAACAATTATAAAATTAACCCAAGAGCAGGATTTCGGCAGGGAAATTGCCAGCATATCTAAGGAAAGAAAGCTAGATAAAAATAGTAAGCTAGCGTCTCTTAATCCATATCTCGATGACAATGGCCTGCTACGTGTGATGGGACGTTTTTAAAACTCTAATCTGCCGATGGCCAGCAAACACCCTATAATCCTAAATAAAAACAACATAATTACGCAGCGGATAATTGAGGATACTCATAAAAGTAGTTTAAATAGTGGCGCACAACTTACAATGGCAATTCTGAGGCAAAAATATTGGATCGTGATGGCAAACGAGCTGTAGCACAAGTGATACGAAGATGCGTTATATGTTTTCGGCACAACAAAAAGAACATGAAACAACTAATGGGCAGTTTACCATCATCAAGAGTGAGACCGGGAAGACCGTTCTCTAAAACGGGAATTGACTATGCAGGCCCTATTCAACTTAGAACTTTCCCAGGTAGAGGCAACAAATCCTACAAGGGATACATAGCTCTTTTTGTTTGCATGGTGACAAAAGCAATCTCAATAGTGAGCAGTCTCACAACAGAGGCATTCATAGCAGCATACAAAAGGTTTATCTCCAGGCGCGGTCTTTGTACAGATATATTCTCGGACAATGGAACCTATTTTATTGGCGCCAATTCTGTAATGAAAAAGACATACCTTGCAGCTATGACAACACTACCTGAAGACATAGCTGCCCTGTTAGCTAATGATGGGACAACCTGGCACTTTATTCCTCCACACACTCCACACTTTGGTGGAATTTGGGAAGCAGGAATAAAATTCGTAAAACATCATCTTAAGAGAGTGATAGGAGAATCAACTCTAACATTCGAAGAGTTAAATACTCTCACCACGCAAATCGAAGCCGTCCTCAATTCTCGTCCACTAACTCCACTAACCAACGATGCATCTGATACAACAGTGATAACACCAGGACATTTTCTGATTGGTGATTCACTAAAAGCTATGCCGGAGGCGATGATTAATAACATGGGGCTAAGATCAAAATGGCACTTGGTCGAAAAGATGGTGCAAGATTTTTGGAAACGATGGTCATCAGAATATCTTCACGAACTTCAACAACGCAGTAAGTGGAAAACCGCCCAGCCAAATTTAGCACCAAATGATCTGGTATTATTAAAAGACTACCAACTACCTGCTACAAGATGGAAACTAGGACGAGTTCTACGACACTAATGCCGGGAAGGATAATTTAGTGTGAATCGTGACAGTTAAATGTAAGGATGCCACGTACAAACGGCCAATAACAAAACTATGTAAACTACCAATTATTGATGATTCATCACCTAATCAATCCATTCCATCAATGATCGATTCCACAAGGGCTAGTACAACTTCCATCGAGAACAAACCATTGCCTAGACAACAACCTCACCACCGAGTCAAAACCACGGGTCAGATGAATCACCTAGCAATAGCTATTCTCTCAGTGTGCTGTCTTTGTGGACTCGTGAGCAGTAACATTGAGATTAAACCATTCAACCAATCAACAGGAATATATTTTGAAAAATTAGGTAAATTGGAAATTATTGCTATGGAGAGGACTCTGGCAATTCAATACAACATGAGCAGCTATTGGGATGAAATCAAAAACTACAAGATAGCTCACAATGAAATACAAGCCGCTTGCAATGAGTTATCCGGTTTTCATTGCAACATTCTAGAACAGCTAAATTGGAAATTCAGGAATCTGGCTGCTGATAATGAATTGCTACTAGGCAGTAACAAGGAAAAACAACGCATTAAACGAGGCCTTGGAGATTCAACAGGCATCGTATTGGGGGACATATTCGGGATTCTAGCTCAACGTGAAGCCAGGGAATATGAAGCTCGGTTTGAGAGACTTAATAACAATGAGCATGAACTATTGTATTTGATAAAGAATCAAACAACCTTGATCGACAACACGGTCAAAATGGTGAAACACAACACCAACCTCACCGCCACATCAATAAACAACATGATACGGAGGCAAAACCAGTTACGAGAAGAAATGACACAACTTCAAGAATATCAAACATATGAGGATAGGGTTCGCTCATTATTAGTTGGCTTTCTCGAATTAAGCCTGGTGTTAAATGACCTAGAGGATACACAACAAGGCTTACTTGATTTGATCTATGATGCGCATCATGGGAAAATACATCCCCCAATTCTTGCACCAAGTCAGCAAGAGGAGCAGTTGCAATTGATTCTACAACATGTACCAGCCTCCATCTCCATTCTAGGACACGATATTCACGATCTCAATCACATATACCAGATCATGAAAATTCACAGTATAGGGTAACGCAACGAGGTATTATTATAGAAATTACTTTACCACTCTCATTCACGTAGAACTACACACTGTTGTCAGTAGTACCTGTTCCAAATATTCAGCATGATAATACTCAGTCACACATTGTAACCTCAACCGAATATCTCGCCATAGATGACCATAAAGAACATTTCGCAACACTGACCAGAGATGACGTAAGCCGTTGTCAAATTTTCAAACCAACTCAATTTCTATGTGAAATTTCACCAATTAGGAGCACATTATATAGCCAAGGGTTATGCGAACTAGCCATATTACAACGAAACAAAAACCTCAACACAATGTGCCGCAGCGAAACTATATGAATGCAACCAACCATTGGATAAAGCTTCACCAGCCAAATCAATGGATATATGTAGTACCATACGAAAGTACGGTCGATGTAATCTGCAAGCACGTTATCCAACCATACAACTTCAAAGGTTCTGGCCTCATAAAAATTAATCCCTACAACTCACATGGGGTATTATTTGGAGGCTCTCATCTAAAGGATTTCACCTCACACATTGTCAATACAATAAAGGTACAACACTCGCTCGAAACAATTTCCACGCCATCAACCGACGACATCGAAAACCAAATTGCAACACTGAAGAAATCCGAAGATAACATATCAGATAAAGGCTTTCATCATATTCATCACTATAGTATGATTCACATACTATTCTGGGGCGCATTGATAATTGGAATAATATGGATAATAAGACGCTTACGCAGAAAGGTTACGTCGAAAACGGAGCCGTCCTTCCCCCTACCGGGGCTGAGAATGAGTACGGTCTAATAAATAATTACCATAACAACTGTTTTAGCTCTAAGAGACCAAAAGCTGGCCCGGGAATATGTTAAGACGAGCTCAACAGTAATTTATACTAAAACTACAACGATTAATAATTTATGACTAATCAGCATTATAACTCTAAAATTGCATTTATAAAATGCACTTATTGCATTTATATTATTTATCTTCATTTCTTTTATCTTACATTACTATAAGAATTGTACTTTAGTCAGTTTTTGCTGTATAGACAATTTTGCTGTATATAAACAGTGAAATTTATAAAATAAAAGTCAGATAACAATTAAAACACCAACCTAATTGTTCTTTTACTCAATATAATTAACTTGGCCTCACCCGTAGTAACCAAGTTAATTATTAATTCATAATATCTTGTATATTCAGAAATAGTGGTCCAAGCCCCCACCAGAGGTAAGCGCACTATTCTCTGAATATATATTATAATTTCTTGTGAATCTACACATTCCAATCTGTGATTGGAATTGTTCACGCCCAATGACTGAAGTAATTCAACATTCAAAAATTTTTATGTTTGCTGACGACCTAAAACTTTACAGAACTGTCGAGAATTAGCGACGCCTAGAAACTTCATGACGACATTGACAATTTAGCGAAATGATGTGAATGACATCTTCTTAACCAGAACGTCAATAAGTGTAAGGCGTTATTCTTCCATCGGTAATTTGATCCAGTTTTAAAACATTACGAAATGAACAATATGCCGCTACTACGAGTGTCTGAGATCATAGAAAATATGAGCATTAACAAGCACATACAACAATGTGTTGCTCACTAATTCCATGTGGGGACTGATTAAACAATGGACGGAGATATTTATGACCTTGACACAATCAAGATTCTGTACTTCGCATATACGTGCGGTCGCAATTGGAATAAGCTGTTACCGTTTGGCATCTGTTTTATGATACAAACATCTGTAAACTATAGAGAGTATTCAGAAAAAGTGTATCCGTCACTTAACTTGGAAAAGCGGTTGGGAGTATGATCACGAATTACCCTACCATGAAAACCTGCAGCGGTTTATATCTGAATGACTATACGATATCTGGTTGGCTGTAAAAAATACAACGTGAGCTTTAAAGTCTTTATTTGTTGGTAACATTTATTGGGTGACATTGGCCCACGTAGTACCAGTATACACCTAAGTAGAAATGAGTTCTTGCAAGTTGAAGCACATAGAACCAACTATGGTTCTAATGAACCGATTAACATGATGTGTAAAAGCTTTAATCAGATAAATCACCTGCTCGCCAAACCTGCTTCTGAAGTTGTCGCAGAGTCTCTGTGAGTTTTGGTCGATTATATTGCGCACACGTTCAGCGGAGATGCCTACTATCTCGAACACTTTCACTCCGTGGCCTTGCAATATCGTATCATGGATTGTGTCAATCTTTTTTTTGACTTCATTAGTCGTTCATCTGCCTGAAAATTTTAATTAAGTCTAGTGACAGATTGACACATGACATCTTGGATTTGCGATTGTGATACCGTGTACTAAAATTTTACCAGACTTCTCACTCCGCCCTCGTATTATATTTAACATTTTTGTTGTATTGCTTTGAGATGGCAGGTGTATCGCGTGTCATGCTGATTTAATCGAATTTAATCATTTATATAAACAATTGAACTTGAAAATGTACGTTGTAATCCATTTGTAATTTACAACTTCACGATTTGATCGAGAAGCTGCAATACGATATGATCGAAAGGGTATTAGGAGGAAGCCCAAACTAAGTTCCGTGTCTCAAGATGCAACTTCATTATTGCACAATTCGCGTAGATTACAAATTTTAATTACAAATAATTGCATATTTAATTGATGTAATTCATTTAGTACGATTACGATAATTGATGTCTATGTGCTGGAATAATACAATCTCTATTGTTATAATTAGATTGTGGTAGAGCGAGGTAATGAAATCGTTTTAATTAATTTTGTCAATTTCTATGAAGTACAATAAAATCACCTTCCATTGCAAAATATTGATTTATTAGACGATAAACATTTATTTATTAATAGCTAATTGTGTAATTAGTAACAAGACATAATAAATATCATTCGTATAAGGAATGGTGAAAATGTCTACTTATATTATGAGATGTCTTCTTTATTGACAGTATCTGTGAACAACTTCAAAAATAATCAACAACGATTTAAGAATTAAATGCTCGTCAGCAGTAGGTTCACAATCTGAAAAGTACTCAACGAAAGGGACATTCTGAATAAAATAATTGAACACATTTAGGGACGCCACAAATAGAGTCCAATACAAGGCAAACAGAGTGATAAATAACACAACAGACGAGGAGTTAGACAAGGAAGTGTACTCTTCCCACTACTGTTCTTAACAGTGTCGGATAATTTGATGCGCAAACTAGCCAGCTAATCACCAAATGGCATTTACTGATCCGCCCTGGAGAGAAATTTTCTCCTATTAGTGGTCTACTATTTGGTCTTCTCAACAAAATTGCGTATCAACAGTCAATATCCAAATGGACCCTCATCGCCGGAGATCTCTGCGATTGACACAAGGCTAGAGTTCTCGTTTGAGAAGAAACTCCTCCTGGCGCTCACAATATTGATTCATAATTTAGCATACGTCTTGGTATTGATTGGCAGGACGTGTAATTGCTTGCTATATGTAACGCATGCTAACTTTTAAGGCTGCTTCCAACTGGTGAGTTACTACTTACTCGACTCCGATGAATAGACATAACTTCATCCTAAGAATCAATCAGATTGTACTCCAGCATCTATTGGAATTCGTTATATATCAAACGATATATATGGCCTCCGTGGCGCAATTGGTTAGCGCGTTCGGCTGTTAACCGAAAGGTTGGTGGTTCGAGTCCACCCGGGGGCGATTAACTTTTTCTTTTTTGGAGTTTATTATTTTGGTTGTTATTCCCGGAATTGCAGTCGGAGCACTTCCAACTCTTTCATGTTCAATAATTGTATAAGAAGACATCAGAGGGCCTGTTCAGTTTTAGAGAGCATGATCGAATAAACCTTAATTTGAAATACCTAAAGGAAACCCAGCTGAGTCGATTGAAAGTGATTGTCTTTGTCCATGGTGAGACAGGACGACAAACAATATTACCAGTATAGCACAAGTGAAAGATCAACAGTATCTGAAATTGACAACAAATTATATACCAGCGTCAACTAAGTTTCAAGCCTTCATGATCGTGATACCACCGACGTTTACCGAACCCCACAGTTGTTTAACTGGCTTTGTGAATATCAAGAGTCTTTTACACAGATTAAGTAATCCTTAATGCTAGTACCGAAGGTTTGGGTGGAGTTTTGTATTAAGAACCCAATGCTGTCTATCAAGAACTCAATGTTCTGAAATCTATCAGCTAATTTGCACCGTACAAAGAAGGTTTAGAATTTAGGGACAAACTAATCCAAGTGAAATCCAATTATCCAACTAAATGGCATGGGTTAAACGGACAATATAAGGCCCCTAACTAGGACATACAGTACAAACTCCAGAAGTTAACCGATCTGGCACAAGAAGTTAGTCTCAAAATCATAATCAATAAGGCAAAAACTATAAGACTTAACACAAACATTAGTACACAAATTACCAGCAACCAAGTAATATCTACGAGGATTTTGATAGGTACGCACACCTTGGTTGAACACGGCCAACAACCCAAGAAATACATACAATATGCTTCATAAAATCTGGGATTGGTCCACCCTGTGACGAAATATACAAAGCTACGAATGTAGAATGGCTGTGTAAAATCAACGCTGCTATATGACTTTGAAACATGCGAACATACGCAGAAGATAACCAAAAGACTTCAGATATAGGACACAAACAAAGCAAAAGTCTCAGTGACATAACAAGAATTTCGTTGGAGTGGAATTCGCAAGGGATGAGAAAAGTGAAAAGGCAATGACCCGGAGAGGAATGGCGCTAACCGAGGCGAAACAACTCGGTAAATCTCGGGAGGAATCAGCAGAAGCAATAGCCTCACAGAGATGCGCTAGAGTTAGATGGGCTGATCTTTTCAAACACACAATAATTTCAAACTTCAAAATACTGATTATACCATGACTCTTATACGAACGCCCCTCGTGCTAAAAATATTAGAAGGATTAAGCCCATACAGGAAAATAACACTTTTAGGTCAATCATGATATTGCAAACTCTAAATAAATACTGAGAAATGCTGTTTACCCATATGGTTTCTCTGTGGTTTGACGAACTAAATGTTGTTGTTGGGTGCGGTTAATGCCACTAACAATACCATCAAATCTACGTCCACGCCTTACAGCTATGAAAATCACATAACCGGTTTCTTAGCACTGGCCATAAAATAGTTAGATTTAGATCTAAATATGTCTTATTCAAGAACCGTGAATTCACAGAAACCAAATCAAAGGAGTCAGGGACCTAAGTATCCTTCCTGGTTAGTAATTCATGCTCGCGACCTAGTATTTTTGTTAGTAATAATGATATAACAGACTCCTAAATGCAATTGTTATGTAATGACCTCACAGCAGTCATCGTCGAAGTAAAGGAACAGGGTATTCGACGTGAGGTTCTAGTGATCTCTGGTTATTTTCCATGATCCGGAGCTTCATCCTCCTACTCAACAGTTTATCAAAGCTATAGAGTATACAAACCGTAATGATATACCAATCAATGCTGGGACAGCTCTGATACAAATCCTAGAGGCATTTCTCATTTTGGATGGTCCTAGATGTCGTTACTCTCTCTGAACTATCTTCTAAGTAACCCTAAAAAAAACTTGGACACCATGGTAGACTAGGGAACTGAGCAGCCTCAGGAAGAAAGGAAGGGTATGGTCTTCTTGTTCGGTGGTTTAGTGCCATGTTGACGTCAGAAGAATTACTGCAGACTTATAAGTAGCGAAATGACGAGGGTGATAGCCTGAAAGAGATGCCTGCCAGATGGATTTCTTTCACCGCTCTTGTGGTCAACTCACTCTAAGTCCAATTAAACGACAACGGGTTTTCTGTCAGGGTTATGCCGATTACATCACCGTAATACTGGTAGGTAAATATACGGATGTACCCTGTGATCACATGCAAATAGCTATTAACATATATGAAACCTATAGTTTATGGAAAAGATTTTATCAGTTAAACCTAAAAAAAGCGAAATGGTTTTGAGAAAGCTCGCCTACTAGGCAGAGACAATTTATTTGGCCCTTCTAGACACTGCCAAATATGGAGGAAGGTGGCCCGGCACATAACTGTCCTCATTACCATGAACTCTATGGGGACGAAGCAGGACTTCCGGAAATTATTTTGTGTAATTATTACCGAAAAGTACATGAGACTACAACAGTCTTTCCAATACCTCTCTGGTGACGATATGATGATCTTTACTGATGCTTTAGTATGCTGTAATATGACTGGTGTCTTTCAGGAAAATTCTATGTAATATTGAGAACAGTGCTCTTTCTAAAGGAGATGAACTGCAAAAATCGGCGTTCCTAACAGGCAGGTTGCTCTAAAGACGATTGTTTCAAATATTATCTGCCCGTTTGAATGCAGCTTCCAATTTTAATAGGCCTGAGTCCGCTTTAGAAGTTTAATTGTTTCGTTTAATTAAAACCAAAAATGTTGTGGTAGCAATGCAACATATTTAAGGACCTCCGTAAGGTGATTTGTATGTTTCTAATCTTTGCAATCGGTTTTATAGCTCAATACACTTCAAACTATTCGCGGTTTGCTTATGTACGTCCTACTTAACGAGATTACAGCCAAATCAAGAACGTAAGGCTTTAGGTTCGATTTACCTAGAACCATCTGCACTATTGCCAGGGTCGGGTCATGAATGTGATTGGACTTCATTTGTGAAAAGAAGATATATTTATAGTTCCTCAGACCCAAGTGAAACTTTCTTGGTAGAAATTCAATTGTTTAATGTATCAGTGCTTTGTGCCCTTTCTCAAATTTTTGTGCAACATCCAGGCAACAGCATATAATACACCATTTTCTCAAGAGATATTAATAATTCTGTACAGTTACTCTATAGTTCCATGTTGACTTTAGAATCTTAATTGATAGTCTACCGCAACCTGTCGCTCCTCCATGTTACAGGTTTACAGGTTGCAAAATTCTGGATCATTGTGATAAGGGATATTCTATTTTTTTTTGAGATACACAATCACTTTCCATAACCGCGTTAAGTAAGAATGTTATCATTTTTAGCATTATCGGGTAATTATCTTATAATTTTACTTATAGTAATAAGATCGTGTCCCGGTACTTTTCTCGGACTTTTATGGTTTTTGAAGATATTCTCCACTTTCCAATTTAAACTCAATCGACTTAAATAACGAACTTTTATTCTTTTGCTCTGGTACAATACCAAATTATTAATCGTTTTCCAATCAACCAAGCAATAGTACTCGCTACGGCCGCTAGTGAACCGCTACTGTTTCGGTTCTTGTCTATGCTAAATGTACAACTGTTAATTTATCAAAGATCAGAATCAAACTACTAGTGGGTACCAGAGGTTAGTTGACTGGAAAGCGACAATTAGTAGCTTTATGAGGTGAGACTACACGCTTTAGATAACCAGCAAAAGTAATGGTTGTTTCTTCATCGCTTCTGGCCCAATATCAGCATTCGTAGTCTTAAAGCTGAATTATTTATCCCTACTGTTTCTTATACTTAACGTAAATATTTTTGGTCACATTGATGATCTGATTTTATTATTACCTCATTGCGTATCTTAGAGTATTGTATTAATAGTGTGATATACTTACACTTTTATAAAGAAGATTCACATGGTTGCCACATGCGAGAGCAAAAGTTCTAAGAATTTCGACAAGAGGTATATAATTTTATGCTAACCTCTAATAAACAGTTTTTCCATGTACGTAAGAGAGATCTCGAATGAACAATTTACTTAACATAGCTGCCTCCAATTGATTCGTTTGGGCACTCTTTTGTTTCTGAGATACTTATGAGGTCCAGCTTCAAGGTCATTGGTACTCAACATTACTACTATTGGTGAATGAACAGACGATAGATCGTAGCAATTTGTTGGTTAAAGATCGGTGCCCTTCATTAGGCGCTTACATCAATTATATCAGAAATTGTATTTTTATCTGCAAGCCTATATTGGTAAGTTGTCCACTTGATCTGCATTCCGTTAATGTTATATTGTTAATGTTAGCTTTGATCCCGCAGTGAGTATGTTTGGTGTTATAATCACTTCCTTCAAGACAGTTTTCTAACTGGTAAAAATAGTACGCATGAACTGTGATTTTCTAGCATATTTTGTAGGGCAGTGCAAAGTATAACTGTACCAACAAGTTCTTTGCCACAGGGGGGTGTAGTGTCATTTCCATTAGTTTATTATTATATTTTTTATGTTGAAAAAACAGCTTAGGGTTGTGCTGGGCAATGCAAACACTCCATACTAGATATAAAAGATGATTTCAGGGTTTGAACCTTCCACTCCAACTGACGTATCTTTAATATTACCTATGTAAATAGCCTGGGAACGATAGGGACATGACTAAGGGACATATACCATAACTAGATAGAACAGGCTTAAACTAATCTTGGAGGTCTAATCAGCCAATATCTATGCAACAGAATCACATGTTTAATTTCTCATTGGTACAAAAATGCAACAATACTGGGAGTTTCTCACATGATTGCTGTCGACACTTAAGATACGAAGAAAAAAAGAAGTCTACTCCATTTGGTATGAACCTGATCTTACAGAAAAATCCCTTTTGCATCCTGCCTCTATCGGGATTCGAACCCGGTAACTCTCGATCCAATTACCACAACTTTAACCATTGTGTGATTTTGAGTGATTTCATTGTGTCGTTGCGTTAGCATCTTGTCGATACGTTAAGGGCGTGTGAATAGAGCTAAACGTTTTACTTAACGTTAAACCAATAACTTATTTTGGTTTGTTTTGGATTCTGTAAATTGTCAACACTTCCCGGTATAAATTTGTAAATCTCGTAACAATTCACATGAAAGTCCACTTCAATTGATAGTGTAAAACCCACAAACGATTTCAAAATAACGAGTACAACCAATTGAAAACGAAACTCTGAATATCATCAATACGTTTTACATTTACAATCGCGAGACTGACTTAACTATCACATAACTATTTAGCTATTGCATCGTTTCAAACCAAAAATACATCATTACCGGTTGGCTATAAGGTAAATAAACGACAGATAGATGATCAACACAAAAAAAAATTAATTCATTACATTATTGTTGTGAGTGTTGACATTCAATTTTTTAAGTGGCCCCCGTATTTGCTCGATCACTTTACTATTGGCATTAGATGTGACATCCGAAATTTACATACTTATGTACATCGAATGCTGTGAACCATGAATGAACTAATTGAAACCGGTGATTTTTGTTTAGTCTTGAACGATAATCGAATGAAGGTTTGAACCCTGGCTTTAAACAAAATGTGGAGACATTGTTTTATCTATGTATAGTTACTTTAGACTATGAGATCATACTTCATATTAGACCATCCTCTTGTTTGTTTTGTTTTATTAGTTTTTGGATCGAAATATTTTATTGTTTAGACATTAAAGCGTTTTGTATGCTAATCGTGTAGCTAGGTTAATGCAGCATAACACAATTACTTGGCATAATGTGCATATAGTATAGACAGTGAACAAAATCAAGAGTTTTTAACATTGCCACAAAAATGAAGGTTTTCATGTCCATGGAGTTACGATTTAACATAGTTACAACAATTTTTAATGATTTAGATGCGGGAAACACTGCGCATAGATGAGTATATGTGTATCACACTCGTAAATAGGAAATTAATTTATGAAGCAAAATAATTACAGTCGTAAAAAAATGTTTAAATAAATCTCAAAGTAGTTGTGAAATTTTATACAAGAACCTTGATTCGGTTTAACGATACAACATCATGAACAATCTGTTCTTCTTTGGTGCGCGATTTGACTTAAGGTATCTCAAATGTATATTTTTTGTAAAGAAGTGTGGCGTTCAGAGCAACCCAAATATTTCGTAAATGCAATTATAACAATCAAATCAATTAAATACAATCAATATTTCGACTTAAGTTCTTGTAATTCGCTAGCACTGACGCGATACGACTGAAAGTACATATATGAATGGCACAGGGCGAACATGAAGACTGGTGGCATATGCCTGATGAGATGGATTTGAAATTTACGATCACACAGTCATTCAATAACGTCATCATCCGAAGCAACATTCGAATCTTACAACTCAAAAATTTACTATTCAAATTGTATAAAGCTTCACACGTTACAGAAGTAATCAAGTTACGATCAATACAGATACTGCTACAGACAAAGACAAGTACACGATACAAGCAGACAATGCAGATACTGATAACAGACAAGTTACGGTCGTACATTATCATGTACACCAGGTATGCCTAGCTTTCAAGCAAGCATATATGTCTCGATCGATAGAGTGAGTTGTGGGATGCGCAGTACAGTTGAGAACAGACTATCGAAAACATTTGCAATTACTTCTGGTGTTCGCCAAGGAGGTGCACTGTCTCCAACACTTTTTATCTCATGAAACACTTCAAGACAAGATCTTATTCCGTCAATCCAATCATCTTTTTGCATATGCAGATGATCACTGTGTGATTGAATTAAATGGCAACGAAGTGAGAGAGATATTTGATCCACTTGATTAGTGTACAGCTTCCGTTGGTCTCAAAATTACCGAGTCCAAAACCAAATATCTGTTCTCTGGTTTTCGAAACCAAGACAATTGAGTTCAGTAGTGGTAGCCACACGTTTGAATGAGTAATGATGATTCAAGTATCTTGGATCTCTTATTACTCGCGATAATAGTGTGGAAGAGGATATCAAGGTTCGCTTTGGCGCTGGCAATCGGATTTTATATCCTCTACGTCCACTTCTGAAATCATAATAACATGCAAATGCATATAAGTTGAAATTGAACAGAGTGTTGATCAGGCCCGTTGTCATGTATAAATGTGAGAGTTGGACATTGACGGATGAGTACGAAAGATGGCTTCTAACATTCGAGAGAGATACCGAGTTCTTGATATCGTGCATGGAATCAAATGGCACCATGTACGATCGCCCCGTCACGTACTGTGTGCTGATCTGAACCGAAGAACTTAAGGTATGCCGACATCCGGTGGTTCCTTTAAAGAAAACACGCGAGTTGTGCTCATTGCTGAATTGTTGTATTCGTAAGACATTGGCTTTCCACCATTCACGCTTGTTCTGTCTACAAATTAGTTTAGTTTTACTCCTAGAAATAAAGCAAACATCGCTTTATTTCTCCTTGCCATTGGAAACTTTGTTATGGGCTAAATTTTGTAACACTTTGGGTTATATGCCAAAATCTTACATAAAATATGGATGATCACCTATTACTTCATGACCCAGCTCAGTCTGGTGGAGGTAAATAGGTCGTGGTAAAATTCATGTTTCGTAGGGTCATCCTTTTTATTATTTTCGTTTTACCAAATACGGCAACATCCTCGAACCTACTTTATTTAGTCAAGCCATATAATTAAAATTTAGTAATTCATTTTAGCAGACAACACCAAAAAAAAAATTTAACTGGATGGTATACATATAACTAATATGAAGGTAATTTAGGAATATATAAAGAATATCAAAGTAATAAAAAAAAATTTAGTAAACCACAAAAAAAATTAATAATAGTAATTACAAAATTATATTAAGAATATAATTAAAGATTAATTAATAAGAATAAAAAAAAATTAAATAAAAGTAAATAGTAAACCTGTATATAAATACACCTGTTGTAGAAATGTATTGTTCCTCGTGTCAACCTCCAAAATATACCCTTTTAATCAACAATTCAGCACGGAATCAGCAAAACAGTTTGTGTAGAAATCAAAGGTCCTTAGGATGTACTCCTTATCCCAATAAATCATATAGTTTCCAACTAGATTTGGTATTTGATATACAGCAAATTACGGCACCGCTTCCATAGAACGCTTTATATTTTTGGCGTCCTTGACGTTAAACCGTTCGATGATGGTAGAACACCGCATGTGGTACATGTGGTCAATGAAAGGGAATTTTGTCTTTCAATTCCATGAAATATTGTATTATATTTAAAATCACCGTTTACATATATTTTATATATATTTATTAATTTATTATATAGTTTTATTCGAAATATACACTTTATTTATTATATATTATATTATAGGTACACATTTTCAAATTTCAAAGTTTATACACTATATACAATTAGGGTAATATTATAAGAACTTAATTATTTTAGATCTTGTCTATAATTTTTTTTTAATTATTTATCATTATTATCTAAGTGTGATCGCCTATCAAATTATTTCCCGACTGACAAAAATAAATTACAATTCGATCGGCTCCTCATAAAATAAAATCTATCCGGTTTTGATACCCAATTGCCAAAATGAGACAACCCTATTTATCCAACCCAAAATTAATGTTTAATAAAAAAAATATGTATCTGTATGCAATTAATAGATTTAGTACAAATTTTTATTTTTTTTATTTTTAAAGGGTGATCCTAAAAACAATTGAAACATTGTTTCAATTTCTTTGCTCAACAGCAAGACGTTACTCTTCATCGAATCAATCATTTTTGGGCTTAGTTTTCACAATACCGAGGTTGTCGATGCCACCCAGCACACTCTCGGTACTTTCCAGACGGTGTCATCACACTGGTACTTAAATAGGAAAACACTACGGCTGACAAGATCGTTGCGTTTCTTCATTTATCAGACCTGCGCAGGAGAATAGCGTTGTATATATTCAGAGCCATAAAGATGGCTCTGATATATTCCTCTGTCCTTCGTGACTTGTACGAAAATTTCCATCAAAGCTTTGCAATTATCAAGTAATGGTCACTGTCTACGAATTTTGTTGAACGTCACGGACTTCTCGCCTATCAACACATGGTCAATTTAGCTTCGAGGTGTTTTACGTGGAAGAGCGATCGCAAAGTACATCTTTCTTTCTCATCATCAAGTCGATCTGATTTCTGCCAGCTATAGCATTAAAGTCACCAATCACCAATCTGATATCGTGCTCAGGTATAAATGAGTCTCTGGTTGGCTTACATCAGTGGGTACATGTATATACAGACAATTGACAGATTGGCTAGTTCTTTTTTACCTGTGGCCCAAAGATCCAACACCATGAATTTCAAGGCCATCTCCACTGTATCTCGTGTCTGTGTATTTAAGCGGGGGATCGTTGTTATTTTGGCGGTAACCGATTTTGTTTGTTTTGTTGACATTTCAATTTTTTTTACGGATGCGAGTCGTCACTCTAGCGATCCCACCAGATTTAATCACCTCCTACGAAAAGCTACAGTATAGATTAGTATAGGTGGTATACGGGTCATATGTTTCGTTCGCAAGATTTACGAAACATGGATACTCGCACCCACAAGGCTAATTGAAGTTAATAATGATTTTAAAATTAAATCTAAACTGATAAAAATAAAATTATATCTAAAGCTAATCTAATAATAAAATTAAATCTAAAGCTCAATGAGTTTTATACTGTTCTCTTTGCCATTTTCTTAGTTCAAATTCCAACGAATAATCCAACTTCCATAAGCCTTTATTGGAGTTAAATGTAGACTCTTGACCATTTATTGATGGAAAATAAAGAATAACTGGCAACATGTCCACCAGAAGCACGTTGATTCTTTGATCAAAATGGTCGATCACAATTCTACGCAATTGAGGCTTTATCTCAATTCGGGCTTAATATTGAATTTGAGACCTTAGATCAACTGTAGGTTAACTTCTTCAATCTTATCTTCCCTAATTAAAAGGTATCTAATGGTGTTAGATACCACCCAGGTGTCGCAGTGGTTAACGGCGCATGGGCCGTCCCATCGTCCATGTCAGTACTATAGGCTGACATGGAGCTATGCAATACGCAGAAGGTTCTACGTAAATCAGACATATAGCCGCACATATAGTGGTATCACAACAGACCATCACCGGTCTAAGTGTGCGGTAGCAGCTACCCAACTAGGTGACAGATTAACCACAAAATTAATCGCTTATCAAATCAGTTTCTAAATAACCCGATGTCATGTAGCGCCATCCTCTTGAAACCACAAATTGTTAATATTCATACTGTAATGAAGATGCCATATTAAGCTTTGTAATAAGAGTCAATGGTCGAATGGTTAGAATACGAAATATATGGTGAGAAAAGAGAAACTTGATGGTTCGAATCCAACCGGAGGCCATGCCTTATTTTAAGTTGGAGTTAAACTTTGACGAACGAGATATGTTATTTTTCCGACGCCCCAAGCGATAATGACAGACACTTTTAGCTTAAGAAGTAGTTGCGAGATGAGGAAAGAGATAACTTTAAACAACGAGCTCCTATGATGAAATTTCGGGAAAGAACATTGATGGCACATATTGAGTTTTTTTCAATGACAAAGTTGAAATCAAAGGCCAGCTAGTACACTTGCCCGGTAATGTTCTTCTTGCCGACCATATAACCATGGTCCATTAGGGTTATAAGAACAACCACGTTTCGGCAAACGAAGGTTGCTGTCGGCAGTAATCTAGATAAAGAAAGAAAATATCTATTACAGAATCGTTTAGATTCAATTAGAAATGAAGATTAACATCGACGATCGTTTCTGATGGTCAATCAATTGAGGCTCCTCAAGTACATGATCCGCCACTGAATATCATTATGATAGATGACACAGTTACAATAAAAAGGTATCATAAAATAGCAGAGTCGTTATAGTGTGTTGTTTGGACTAAATACACTGGACCCACAAGCGATTTTACACCATTTGAGTTCGGTAATGTCGATGAACACATCTAAGACTCCCTGTAATCTATTTTCCATATTAGTACCATTACCATGGCACAATGTAATGTGCAAAGTCTTACCTTTTTAGCTGTACGTACATCATAAGACAACCATATACTGATTTAACCACTATATACATTCAAGCGTGATAAATAAATAAAATTTAATAGATACAAGGACGTCATCAGCCTCCCTATAGTCATAGAAGTCAAATACAACATTCGATTGTTTCTTCAATATGCTTGTAATTATAGTAATTATTCAGCAATTGAATCAAATGCTAATCGAATGCAACATTTATCTATGTTGGATGTATTAGTCACTATATAGTGATGATGGATAGTGTTCAAAACTCTTACAAATCATCCAAATTTTCCACAAGTGAAATTAATTACTTAAGACATCTTATGTACAGTTGGATGGATTGGTGGGTATAGTGTCAAAATATGCACTCATCGAGCATGGAAAGATCGCAATCGGTTATTATTTTAATGCAATTGAATTGTTAACACAATTTGCTTGGTAATAGTGAGATTTTATAGATTTGTAGTTCAGATTAGATGTGAAATAATTTTGCTTGTACATCACAAAAACATTCATTTATGTACAGTCATGTTTGTATAATGTTGTAATTTATTTGTATACAAAAACGTAATACGAATGCCAGTTACAAAAAAAACGCATGTTGATTTCACAAAAGACGATTAGGCTCGAAAGAGCTAATCCTGAGAGGAGTCTATAGCAACCAATTCAAAAATTTAGAAAAAGATCTCCACGAACTTTGGGTCTTTGTCTTTAGAATAATATCTGCTGAAGTGCAGCCTAGTTGATCTTTGACTTAAGCTTCCATTCAAAGATGGAAGTTTGCAATTAATAATATTTTCACCAAGCGTTCATTAGCTGACTGAAGTATAATCATAAATTACAAACTTATTTCTATGGATTAAAACACGATTACCTAAACAATCCACAAATGTTACACTAATGTTCAAACGATACGGATCAATATGTAGAATCAGTCTTGCAATGTGGAAAAACAGTTTCAATCCAACCTGATCCAATAGAAAATATAAACAAATCGCTCATAAGCTTTCCCGCCATAAAGTATCATGGTTTACTCCCCAACCCTTTTACTTAAAGATGAGGATGGTTAGCTTTTTATAATTTACCTTTATATATTTACCAGTCTTCATTTCAGATAGACTAGTAACTGTTTGTTTGTCGTTCTAGTGACAGAGAAGGTAGCGTACTTGCTCTCTGTCATTCTGGAGGTCTCCGGTTCGATTCCCGGAGTGGTGACCATTCATCAATCACGATTGAGTGTTTTTAATCTGAATGTGTATGTGGGTAGAACCGTAGGCCTCTAGTGGCATTGAATTCTGGAGTATTTCCGCCTTCTTTAATGTTTTTTTAAGTGTATCATTAAAGCAAATATGTTTTTACTCAGTAAGAATAAAAAAAGTAGTGTTTTACAACGCACTACTCTCATTTGGATTGAAATAAAAAATTGACCCTTTCATAGCATTTAGTTTAGTACTTGCATAGATGTGTACTTGCATAGATGTGTATTGGAGATCAAAATCCTAACATAAAGACGGTACTGTATTCCATTGTGACATGCCCTTCCCAGACGTACACTGTCAGTCCCGAAATCTGTTTGTTCTTTTTATAAAGTTCAACATATCCGGTATTCTTAAGGTCAATAGTTGATCTTCAAATAGGAAGAGTATGAAGAAAAGTAGCACAAAAAGTACTTCACAGTTCTTTTTTTTCTCCCTCACACTGTTTGCAGTTTGCGTTGTTCTTAATTATCATTCGGAACATGTGATTATTCAGGCAACAATGACTCGCGAGAATGTCCAGCAAGGTCATCAAGGTGCATATATCATAATTCAAGAAGGATAAGGATTTTTATTGATTTATTGATTCAAAGGAGATTTTGGATAGTCGACAAGAGATGTGGTTGTTCCAACTCTTCTGGTGCTAACTACCAAAGTTCGATATCTCTCTCCAAAGATAATGACGATACACCTAAAGCGGTCTCAGGTCCATTAAAAGTGGAAGCTGCACCCAAACGAGACAATTTTATTAGTCAAAATATTTCTTTTGATACCCCTGTGAACAGCTAGTTGCACAGCACACCTTCTGATTCAAAAATCTAGCGGAAGAAGACCCACAGCCATCTCAAGAAAAAATACAAGCCACAATAGCATGAACTAACAGAACGGCATCAAAATCGTTCAAGATAATTTCAATGCCAAAACTGGAACAGACAACACTAATGAAACAAAACACTCACATATATATATATATATATATATATATATATATATATATATATATATATATATATATATATATATATATACTTAAAGTCAGATACACCAAGTAATGGTCAACAATAAAATCCTCAAATCACTACAAGATGTCAGAACAATGAGCGAAGAAGACGTACACAGCGATCACCAAGTAATAGCAACATTTCAAATCAAACCAGCAGCTGAGAAACACTCAAAGACAACTATGAGAGAATTCCACACAAACATATTTATATGATACGTTAGCATGAAATATAGAACTAAACTGAAGAAGCTTATATCAAGATTATCACTTGACAAAAAAGTACTTGACAATCGGAACATTCGGAAGTTTTCAATTACTTATGATGAATGGCAAAATGCAGAGGTGAAACCGCAGATACATAGATATAGCACGTCAACTGAAGACGGTGATAAGGAGTAATCGAATGAAATATGCAGAAAGTATTCTCAAGGCTGCTGAAGAGGCAGAAGCATATAAAGGATGACCCTGGTCAAATTTTAATAACGGATGAAGCACAATTAAAAAGCTAAAAAAAATTTTCGAAAAAGACGTATTAACAACACCAAACATCTCTGGGCATATCAATTGAAACCAATAGCGAAACTAGCAACACCCATCCACTATTGGAGCAGGAAATTAAATGAATAACCACTAAAATATTTAAAAGAGATTCATCTACATACCCAAGCACATTAACACCAATAATCCAAAAAAAATTGGAATTCTGGTAGAATACCACAAATGGAAGAAAGGTTGACAATAACAGAACTGTGACCCAAGAAAAAACAAAAATTGACGAAGTACACATCTCTCTCTCTCTCTCACTCTTCAACAAAACTATAAAGATATTTGCAATGATCATCTTTGACAAAGTCTCTGCAACGATCAATGCAAAATTAAGAAATGAACAAGCTGACCTTAGATCAGGAAGTATTTTCACAGATCACATCAACCCAATTCGAATCATAACTGAAGAATCCAGTGAATGGAATTCACCACTGTACTTACTCTTCATCGATTTCGAATGCACATTCGAAAGAAACAGGAAAACACAAACAAACGCATATAAATAAAGCCAGATATTCATTCAACATATTACATAAAGTTTGGAATTCTTCTGCTCTTTCATGCAATACCAAGATACGAATGTCCAGCTCGTGTGTGAAATCTTAGTACTGATATCATTTATGAGTGTGAGATATGGAAAAACACAGAAAAAATGAGACCTGTAGTTTAAGGTGTTCTTAAACAAGTACCTTCGATGAATAGAAAAACTGATAGAAAAACTGCATAGAAAAACATAGAGATATAAAGAATGAAATAAAGAGACGGAACTGCAGATGGATTGACCATGCACAGAAGAAATCACCAAGTGATATAACGAGGATCTTATCCGAAAGGGAAAAGCAAAGTAGAGAAACCAGCGATGACATACAAGAGAACAATGCTAGCTGAAGTGAAACACCTTGATAAATGATGGAAAGAGATAAAAGCTGTTGCCAACAACAGAATAGACGCCATATGCTTTTAAAATTGGCGATATGTGAAAAAACCACTAACTACAAATTGAAACTTAAACAACTAAGGTTCCTCTTTAAAACTAAAAATATTATTTTTATATCCGAATAATTTTGGTAAGAAATAATTACTTATTTTAAGAATATTTTGACTGAATATATGCAGAGCCATCTAGATACAGAGCCGTAATAATACGTCATATTTTTAGTTGAGCTATTTTTAAAGTAGGTGCATTTTATTGATTATTGATTACGATCGGTGGTGCTAATGAACACATCTATGACTCCGTATTGGAGTGCACAACTCATGGGCCGACCCATCTTCCATGTCAGTTCTATAGGCTGACATGGAGCTATGCAATGTGCAGATGGTTCTACGAAAATCGAAACTATAGCCATACGTCATCGATTTGGCCATTAAGGCGTAAAGTAGGACGTAAATAAGCGAAACGCGAAAGAGCTGGAAGAGCCTTGCGCCCAAAACAGATTGCATAATATAAAATATATAAAAAAACTGTGGTTTAAAAATATTTTTGTTTCGCCTTCCACCAAAAATTTCCTATTTCTTTTTTTAGTTTTATTTTCTGTTAATTTATCGAATTCTGTATTAATTTATTTTTTGATAACTTCAATTTTCAAAAAAAAATAAATAGATACATGAAAAATCCAATATTAATAGTTTTCGCTATTCACTAACTGTATAACTTGGCACTGCCATCATTAAAATGCCATGGGATGAGAAAAAACCATGCAAACCATGGTTAGCAGTGACACATTACAACGAAATCATGGTTAACTCGAAACTGTAGTTACGAAACCAGATTAATAGACAAAATATTATGAATCATATTCTCAGTCCTGGTGATTCAAAGAGATAGTGGTGCCGTTGTTGATGTCCATTTTATCCCTATCACTGCACCAATATTAGTAAAGCCATAGTATCTTCGAGCTTCTGCGGTGTTGCATTTTGGTTTTCGATGTCGTCGGTTGCTGGCGTGGTAATTATTTCGAGCGAATGGTCTTGTTGTATTCAAAATGTGCGAGCTGAAATCTTCTAGATGGGAGCCTCCAAATAATTCCCCAAGCGAGTTGTAAGATTGTCTTGTCAAATTGTTACGTGCTGCTGCTGCATAAGCAGTTATGATTAATGATTCAGCATCTCTTAACATACAGCCGGAAATATTCTTTATTAGGCATAACTGACGTTCCTGAATTTTCATTGTAGTTGTTCTAGAATGGTGAAATGAAAACCGGATAACTCATTGCAAGCGGATTGTATTTTATTGTAAGCTATCTTATAAGAACTATTTGTACTTTGGGTAACAGTACCCTGGCTTGGTTGTAATGCAATCTTTCATTACGGGTTTCATAGTGGTTATCCTGGAAGTAATTAATTGTTTGTTCGTCTCCTTCCATTTCTATTAGAATCTTTATGTGTTGTTGATCAATAATCTGTATTTCTTTGGATAACTGTTCCATTTTAAGATTCATATATTCTATTCGACTCTTGTCGTTGTCCAATGCTTGTTCGATGGAGTGTATTCTTCTTAGGCACTTTCTGGTTGACATCAGACGAACCTTTGAACATCAGAACCTTTGATTGGGAATATACGCTATTTTTAATCCATACTTGTGATTGGCGGCGGTGTTATAACTAGCCCATTGTTTGACAATTCTTAGTTGTGAAGGTGGAAGAGCTGCATGTTTTCCAGACTAGACGATGGTGTTGGTGCTAGTGGGGGTCCATTGTGCAGGCGATGACGCATCTGGCAAGTAATTAGCTATTCTTTTCGGCAATTATTTTCCTTGTTGCTCTATACTGATGATCCTATTTTAAAGGGGGATCAATCACTATTATCTGGTCATCTATCGCAAGAAATGCGGAGTATATAGTTTTATCAATTTGTTTTCTTTTATCTTTTTTTGAGATAGGTTTTGATTTTTCGACTATCTCCATCTTTGTAGTAATTTCTGGCAACAAAGCTTGTTATTTTTTCCTGCCTCCTCTTGTTTCCCCAACAACTTCACCATTTTTAAGGTTGATGGTAGGTTGATCTCATCTGAGTTATATTTTTAAAATATTTTGAACTATATTGAATTTGAAGAACCATGAACAATTTCAATCACAGATAATGGCAATAATGGTGCACCAATAGTGATAGTTATTGACTTATTTAAGTTATGCCTAAAAAATGGAACGTGTAATGAAACAACTCTTTAGCAAGTTTTCAATCTTGGAAAATCCAATTTCAAGAAAACAAGCTTAATTATTGGTATAAGTGAACAATTTGTTAAGGTATATCACCTGGTTGATCAACCACATTAATGTGGTTGATCAACCAGGAGAATACCTTAACATTAATAATGAAGAGCACGCTATCACTGACTGGTGATCGCATGCCAAACGAAAGAGTTCCTTAAACAGAAGAAAGACCTTCTAGATGTAGTGAAAGATTTTATCGAATCCGAAAAAAAAATTAACTCCGTTGTATAAGATATTGTCTTTAGATACCGGGAAGATGATGGTTTAATCGATTGCTAGAGCTTAACTGAAAGGTCACTATCAGAGTTCGAGATTCTGTAACAGTAGCAAGTGCACTAAAGTAAGCACTAGTTATATTGAGCGGTGGTTTAATTTCATAGCCCAACAGTGGTAATTTTGAAATCCTCGAATCACCAAACCTAGTTTATAATGGGGAAGAAACCAGTTTTGTACTTTGTCAACAATTTTACATAAATCTCCGACTTGAATTATAAACTCATTAAAGTATATTTGTCAGTGTTTAGAACAATACGTTACCAAAATCACAAATGACATAACACGAACATCGTTAGAATGGAATCCGCAAGGAAAGAGAAAAGTCGGAAGGCCAGCAATGAATTGGAAGAGAACGGTGGTAGTCGTCGCGAAAGAACTCGGTAAAACATGGTGAGGGCTCAAAACAATAGTCAACAACAAGTTCGCTTTTTCACCTTTAAAACATTATTCCATCAATATATACGAGTTGAAATGATATAATCACATAATCACGATCTAAACATTTTCAAATAATTGGACGTGAATATGGAAGTTATTAAAGGCATTTTTATAAAAATCAAAATTCATTGTTGTCATGATCTTCTCTTTGTTTCCATCTTTTGTATGGATTACAAACATATAATTTATGTTCGTATGTATATAAGTAATATTGTATGTTGTAAGTCTGTTTATATGTATGTATCCATGCGAAACACATAAAATTTTTATTAACGGGCCAAAATAAAGAATCTAAATCTGGAATATTTCACTGTTCCATCGGACGTTCCATTAGAAAGCTGTTCCATCGAACGTTGAGACTTTATTGGGTCCAGTTGGTTCGGTCGATGATGTGGGAAGACTAGTCCTTTTAATTTGTGAGTTATTCTAAATTCTAAATGCCTGACCAAAACTGCTTTTTGTAATTTATTACCAGTATTCATTAGTACTACCGGTAACCATGTACATCTATCAATAATGGTTCGACTAAGTGTGTCGTTTGTTAGTAAGTGACAGTCAATTCATTCAGGTGAGCGTAACAACTATAAAATTGAATATCGTTGATATCTACTCTACAATGCCGGTAATAGTAGTAGTATACCAATTTCCTGTCAGGGATGATGAATAACATAAACCCATATAGAGTTCGGTTTGGTATATCAATTGTTTTCTTATCAAAATTTTCTGAATTGCTCACACACAATTGCAACATTCGCTTTTTAAATCGCATATTATTTATGCATAGTTCATGAACCTTCTTGATTATTTGGTTTTTGGACTAAACACTCGCGATGACAGAATTTTGTACAAGATTTAATCCGCGAGAATCAGAGTTTACATCTGTATCTCGAAGAATATTTATGCATATCTCATTGAATAGTGTATAGATCGGCTTATATGAAGCTGCACACATTATTCTTAACTCTCAAACATATCTAGTACGTTGATGTAAGACTAAAAACATTCCTCTGATAGCAAGTTGTGATGCTCACTCTCTATGGGGAAGTACTAACGTTAACAACAGAGGCTCATCTCGGCTGAACTATATTTGAGTTCATCTGAGTTGAATATCCTCAATGTTGCATCAGAACCAACTTTTGTTAACTCTGCTCGCAGAGAGATAATTGACATTAGTTTGTGTTCCATGTCCTTCACTAAATATATATTAAATTGGAGAGTTACGAATGGTATTCTCACCTCCGTTCACATGTGCACTCTTTTTATTAGTTATCTTAAAAGAACAACGCTTACCGTAATATGGAGATTATCAACTGGGAAACATTCTCTCTTGAGCTTGTTTCCTTACTCGGATCATCTATGAACATTCATTCATCTGTGGACATAGAATTTTAGGTTTCTGAGCGATCTATAGCAATTACAACTACGTTTAAAATTTCGTTGTTCTCACATCTCAAACTAAAGAACTCGGAATAAACCTTTCTGGTGCTCTGTTCTAAAAAAGTTAAGAAGAATTACTAGAAAGCTGAAGAATAAGGCCAGAAGATCTAATCTTCAGTCTGGTTGGGATAAATTCCTAGCTGCACAAAAAGTGTACAAAAAGAACTACGAATATCACAGAGATCCTCCTGGGTAATATTCTGCGAGGAAATTGGTAGCTGAGCAGGAATAATACCTGTTGACTTCACTTCGGCTACTTTACTGCCTCTAAAACTCGACCCCAAATTGTTTTGGCGTATATGACAGATATTGTCATCAACTTTTTTGAAATCTTTAGAAATGATTGTTGATAGTTTTATAAGAGAGTAACATTTAGTTACCGCTCCGCATAGAAACAGGCGCTTACAGAGTTGTCAAATCCTTTGAGACTGCCTCACATGAACTCGTTACACTTTTCTGGATATTTCAAGAGCTTTTGATAGTACTACTTTCATCTCAATTACGAATGTTACTCAATTACGAATCTCGCATTATGATATAGAATACCTTTGTCTCGGTCAAAGCTTCCAGAGGAGGACCGCAAGGAGGAATGCTTTCACCCTTGTTGGCTTTTGGCCATTGACGCAATTCTTATTCTTCTTTTTGAGTACGGTTTTATCACTTAAAGTTATGCTGACGATCCTAACACGCTTTTCTCATTATGGAACAGGCGTGTCTGGATAAGGGTTGACATGTGAACTAGTCTAAGACCCACATGGTTATATTTATAAGGCGTTTGAACACTGCAGATTTTTTAATTTTACTTTTCAGTTGTAAGGTTAATAGCTCAGCATAAATGCAATCAGATTTAGAGTTGATAAATTTTGCAGGTAGTTCGGAGAGATTTTTAATTTACAAACAAGCTCGCAATAGGATAGTTAGATTCTTCTCTTCCAATCATGGTTTTTTGGTGTCATTTACGAAATCTAGGTTTTAGTACTTCTCAAAGTTAAAAATGAGTGTTCTAATTTATTTTCTAATATTTCCTATGAGGAGTTAGAGTCTGCTATTTAGAAAGTTAACTCCGAATCGTCTGGTCTTGATAGAGTTAGTTTAAAATTGGAGAAACGAATTTTTGCTGTAGCCTCAAAATATTTACTACACATTTATAATTTTATCTTAAACAATTTTAATTTTATTCCCGAGCAATGGAAACTCAGTAAAATAATTCCAATTCCAAAAATTAGCAATTCTATTGGGTTTTCTCAGTTTTAAATCACAACATTCTTTATAACATGTTTATCGCACAATTTAAATTAATTCCTTTCGGCTCGATTAGTTATTAATTATTTATCAGATCGGCTATTCTAATTTTCTTCTAGTTACTTTAGGTGTTCCTCAAGGTTCGGTACCTCGAAACGAGGATTCTCCTACAAAGAATCCTCGTTTCGAGATTGTTTGTTTCACATTTTTGGTAATGATGTCCAAATTTATAGCAATAGTAAGTTAGATCAGCATTCTATTGTTAGTAATATATCTCTGCTTAACGACGATTTAGAGAAAATATATAATTTGTCGATTTCCAATGGGCTCGCCTTGAATGCTTATTAACGCAATCTATTATTATTTACAAAAAATCGTTAGATACGTTTTCTTTTCCATGTAGATATCTTAAGGGGTTACTCGTTCCGTGTTTAATTACTGTTAGCAATTTGGGTATAATTTTTAACAAAACTCATGGGGTGACCATTTAGTTAAAGTTAGTAGAAAGACATTTGGCTTACTTAGTTCTCTGTATAAAGTGGTAGGGTTGACGGATAGTCAGTTTAAAAAGAGAATGTGTATGTCCTATCCCCTTCCGCATTTCCTCTATGGTGGTGTTGTCTTATTTCGTATGTTTCAGGAGAATATGACTATTCTAAAAAGATGGTTTTATGCTTGCACTCGTTTTATTTTCGGAATCAGGAAATTTGACCATATTTCACCCTATACTACATAGGCTTATTCTTGGTGTATTTGCGCTTTTATTAGGAAGCTACTCAAAACTAGAGAACCAAATTATCTATTCAAAAAATTAATATGTAGCAGGTCGCATTATGCCAATCTTCGATTGCTGCCAGCTCGAAATTCTTCTAGGAGGTGTGTTCCATACAGTATTAGGAGTTTGAGATCTTCCGAGACGTTTAAATCAAAATTTCTTGAATGGTGTGCTAGAATGACAATATAATTAGTTTAAACTTAATTGTAAAGCCTTTTTAAATATTGTTTGATCCCTGCTGCTCATGTGTGCATGGTGTTGACTTTTGGCAGTAAAAAATTTAAGAGGTATTTATGCTTAATGGAATTCATAATTTTTTACATGTTGATTCCATATGCGCTTTTCCTTTTTAATCCAAATTATAAGCAATAATTATAAATAAATAAATGGATTTGTGAAAAAAAAACATTTTCTATACCGGATTATTTGGGTATCTACAAAATTACGAGTACATATAAAATTAGAACATTTTATAAAGAAGATTAAAGTAGATTTGCCCTTCCCAAATTATAAGAGATAGCATTATAAATTGTGATGAAAATATTTTTAAAGTGCCAAAATTTTTCTGTATAGAATTTTAAAATCATCTCGTGGTGGTTTAAAAACTAATATATTTATAATATGAGACGTGTTGTCTAGACTTTTAAGTTGCCTTTTGCAAATTACGTCCAAATTATGGCCGCCTGTCATCTGATAAGTGCGGAAGTAATTAACGATGTAGTATTTAAAATAAAACGAATCAGATTCGCAACAATTAATATTTATTATTCAGAATTCAGTTATCATAGTTATATGTATATATATATATGCATTGTAATTATACAACACTTATCATTGTATGAAAAAATATTTAATATTCTTAAATTAATATAAAAAATATAATTTTTAATTAAATTAATATATGTATGTATATGTATAAGTAGTGATATTATGTAACTGTGCCGCCACCTGAGTTTGAAAGTGGTGATGGCGACCCAATATCCAATTCAAAGAGATCACGATCTATTGATGTACTATCTGAAAATAGAAACAAGTAAAAATATTAAGTTCTCATCTTACATTTAATCGTTGCAGTTACTATGTAGCAAAATCAAAAAAAAAAACCGAACAATATATTTTCACTCACAAAATCACTTGACTTTTAAATTGTGTACAGACTTAAATTAAATATACTACGTATGTATATAAAAGCCCAATATCAAACTGAAAGAGATTATTCGTTTTTATTGTATTTGTTAGCAAATAACTACATTTTTATTGATTTTATTTTTTAAATCAATAAATATAATTAATATATTCATAAAAAACACGTCTTATACTTTCACAAAACCACTATTATTATTTCGAACAAACATATGTAATACTAAATCTTATTTGTTTTTCTTAAGCTGCAGAACGTTAGTAACGCCATATTTCTATATGAGTCAATAGAAATAATTCAGCCAACCAACAGTGGTTTTGACATTGGCGATTTTTTAATAACTTCCAAAAAGTATTTATAAAGAATTAAAAAATTACAAACCTGATGTTGATTCTAAAATGATTTGGGCCCCAGAAAACCTATTATTAACCACAAAACTAGATCGATATAAATTATTTATTTTATTTAAAGAAATTAAACAGAATATGATATTTGAATTTTAATTTATTGTCAATTAAAAATATTTAATGGGTAATATTACAGGCCTTATCTAAATTATTTGTACTTCAAATACAATTTGTTTTGTTAATTAAGAATAATTTGTGCATTATAATAATTGTTATGTTCGTTTATAAAAATATAACTGTGTTAATTTATAATTGATATTTTTTTTCGTTTTGCGAAGCACGAATAATTTTATAAAGGTCTCCAATGTAGGCTTAATACAATTTCAAGTAACGAACTTTTTTCTAATTTCGATGATCAAACTATATATAGTTCATTAATTAGTTTCGCAGTACGGCTTTAACGTTCTACACTACGTCAGTTAAATCGAAAACATACGACTATATGTGGGTGTTACAAAAGTGTCACTACATAGTTCTGATATAAGTGCTTTACTCAAAGATGTGTTTAGAGCACCGATCTTAATCAGTCAGATAAAGAGCCTTACGCTTGTGCGTTAGTTGCTTTTAACCTTAGTTGAAACTTTCTTTATAAACACTATAACAATTCGTCATATGTTTTTAAATGAGAATGCAACGGGGATTTAATGAAACATTAAAACGTGTCTTATTATTTATAGCCTATGATTTAATTGTTAATAATTTGCATACATATAATGTGAATATATTAATTAATAATACATACAATAAAATTAATGTTAACATGAAATTTAAAACATAAATAATGGGATTTTACCAACATAAAAATGTATCATGAACAAATTTTTTTTTTAATTTTTTTTATACAGTAACTAGTTATCATAAAACGATTTATATATTTCGTATTCTATTCCAAAAACTATTAAATTATATTGATATATACATATATAATTTAGGGCAAACTGCCATTCTTAATAAAACTTAATAATCGTTACTTGAACGAAGAAGAAGCCGTCAATTATAATACAATCGAATAATCGGTCATATTGGCACAATACAGAACCAAATCTGAATTGCTGTAACATTGGTTCGATTTGCTTCGACAATTAAGAACGTAAATCGAACTTTGTGGGATGGCACACAGATAGAAGCGTTGAATAGATATTGTGTTTTCGATTATGTTCACCAAATCTAATATTATATTTATATGTACATATGAATAAAACATGGGGTCACCAACAAAACAATTTGTCAATCAAGAAAATTAAAATAAAATAAAAATAAATAAATATTAAAACATCCCTAATCACACAAATCAAATAAATAAAATAATATTAATAAACTTAAAATTAAAACTAATGGAATAGAATAAAAAATATAAAAGAAATTTTATCTTTTCTTTTTCTTAGATTTTTTTTTATTGTTATTATTAGAATTGTTATTATTACTCGGTTGTTGTTTAATTTCCTTTTGGTTTTCTGGCAGTGAATCGACAATTGCTTTCGAAAAATTTGGTGTAGTTTCCGACGATGTGGTCGCCGCACTTATTAACGGTTGTAATTCTTCATCATCCTCGTTGTTCGTTTTAGGTGGGTCTTGTTTTATTGCCACCGGTTTTATTTTATTAATTTCATTATACGATTCTTCCGTTTCGTCTGATGAATTATTTTCATCAGATTTTTCAACAAATGTTATCTCGCTTGTATTTTGTTTGTCTTCATCTTTATTAACTTCATCGTCATTGTCGTCGTCATCATTATTGAATTCATCGATATTGTTTTGTTCATTCAATGGACTTTCGAAATTCATTAATTCCGACAATGGTTCACCATCGTCGTAGTTGAACGGTTCAAATTTATCAACAAATGGTTCTAATGGTGGTAACGGATCAGAAAAAATACTTTCATTTAAATTTAATTCAAATGTTGATAAATCTAAAAATATTGGTTGCTGCTGCTGTTGTTGCTGTTTTTCGTCATTCTTTAATGGTGAATCGAAATAGATTTGCGATTTTTCTAATAAACCATCATCCGAATTAGATGTTTCTTCTAATTTTGTTAAATTGAAATTTAATTGTTCGCTTTCAGTGTGAAATTTGTCAGCAGTTTTTAATATAAAATTTGAATTTTTTATTAAACTTTCTTGAATGCTAAAATGATCCGCAACTTCACATAGATCGGAATAGCTCTTAATGACTTCCATTTCTGATTGTAGAACCTTTGATTTGTCAGACTCAATCAATTCATATTCATGTGACGACTTCTTTTTTGGTTTGTTTTCCGTTTGTTTTGATGGCTGTTTTGTTATTTGCTTTACCTCTTTGTTAGAAACAGTAGGTTCTTTTAGAACCGACTCGGTACTTTTAGGTTCTGGTTTAGAACATATATTTTTTGATTTTACTAATGTTGACTTTACAACAACAGACGCTTCGACATTATCTTTCTTTACTACTGGTGGTTCTGATATTACAGTAATAGGTTTATCCTTTTCCTTATCACAGATATTTTTGTTATTTTTCTTTTTATTTTGTGCTGACAATTCTTCAAATTTTTTTACTTGGTCCTGTTGTTTTTGTTTTGCTTCTTCATTTTTATTTTTTTTTAGCAAATTATCATTTTTCTTTTCTTCAATAACAGGTACAATCAAATCCAGACCCATTGGTTCGGGTCGATCATATTTTATAATTTTTTCATTTTTGTGAACATCATTGTTCGATTTTAAATCTCCCATCACGGTTACAACGGGACGAAACAATGCTTCATCACAATTTTCAAGAACATATTGATCATTAATATAGTCACCACTTAAATCTTCGGAATCATTCGTTTTTATGATCGTGGTTACAGTTCCTAATGGATTGACAACTTTAGCAATTGTAGCGCCTGGATTACGTGTTACGTAAGTAGATGATAAAGAAGTCTTAATACTAGGTGGTATAGCTGAACTCTTTAACGACCCTTTAAGAGAAAAAAGCCAATGACACAGTGTCAATCAATACTTATATAAAATTTCTAAATATTTTAAAATTAATTAATAAAATCGCAAATTAATAAAATTTAAACAAAAATCACGAAATTTTGATTTTTTCTAGTGTTAAGTTTTCATCATGCATTGAGTTTAAGCTTTTCAAAAATAAAAGAAACATTTAAAATCATAAAATTTACCGAATGTGTTAATTACATACAATGTGAAATACATCACATGCCTTTGGCTTAAATTCTCTTATAGAGTTGATTTGTTGTTCAATTATAGAAATTAATAGAATATATGAATTAGTTTGCCTGCATACCCGAACACCGGTACACTTTCGAGCTTGTATATTAATTATTTAAATTGCAAGTAGTTATAGAGAAGGAGAGTTTGAAAATGTAAATTTGCATGTGGGAAAGATACTAACTTTGATCGTTCTGCCAATGAATAACTACCTCGCTCTTATTAGACGAACACAAAAGTGAGAATTTTTATGGAGTCTTTTGTTATCAAGCTGTTGATCATTACGATACGTTACAAAAAAAACAATGAGATCAATTTTGAAATTTAAATATATCTTTTCATTGTTTTTTTCTTTTTGTTTGTTCAAAGAGGGGCAGCAAAATCAAGAATTATGCAAGTGAAGAAAAGCGAAAAAGATGCATTATAAACAAAATAAAATTGGTTCAGCTAAGCTAAAGGAATGCTCAAGTCAATTATCAGATATTTCAACTGTGTTTATATTCTTTTTATAATTTTATACAAACATATAGTAAAAAGAAAATCATGGAAATGCGTAAAAATAATGACAAATGAAACCTTGTTTGAAATTATAAGAAGAAATTTAAAAATGAAAATTATATGTTTTTATAACTGATAAAAAAATTGCGTTTAACACGAAAAGTATATATAAATTATTCTGTAGCACAACCGACTCTTGTATTTTACTAATATTAATAATGTTTGGAATTAATAAAGTTATGACATCTTGAAAATCATAGTTTGATAAAAGTTTACTACTTCGAGTATTATTATGTTGATAACACTGAGTGTAGAACTATAACTATTTCGTCGATTTCATAAGCTACAGATATAAAACTGAAAAAAGGTATTAGTGCGTTAAGACCTCGATAATGTTGTGCAACGGAAAGTCTTATAGAAAATATTATGCCACGAGAGTGCACCACAAAATTACCGAGAATCAAGCAGTTTTTATGTGTAATCGAATTTTTATAATTATTTTGTTTGGAAACATTAAAATATTAAAACTGCGCATGATTAAAATTAAAAACAAAAGTAAAATCAGGAAAATTGAAATAAACATTTAAAAAGGTAACAAAATAAAATTAAATAAAAATTAAAAAGCATTAAAAGTTGATTAAAAAATTTCATTACCTGCTTCTGTTAACGGAAATCCAGGTGATTCTCGCATAGCATCTGCCAAGTCCTCGCGCAATTGATTATCACCAGAGCCTTGATTAAAATTCGATTCTGTCGATTGGCCCTGATATAATTGATTCATTCTGGGACTCTGCTCGATGCTACCTAAAAAAATTAATAAATAAAATTAATAGACGAATACAGTATTTCATAAAATGTAGACGAGTATAAAATAGTTTTTTGTAGGCTAATTTTTTAATAGATATAAAATGTCAACCTTACGAAACAATAATCTTTCTCAAATAAGGTTGACATACATTGATCGAGACATAATTTGACATATTCATCTCATTAAAGCTAACAAAAAGCGTGCTCGTTTCAATTGAAGAGGAGATTAAATTTTCATCTAAGATAATTGACTAACCATTCACCTAATTGAACTATACAAGATTGATAGGTGGATACTTTTCACTTCAGACAATTGCCAAAAACTATAGTAAAAAAAACAGTAGCCAACATTAAATATAACAATGTCGAAAAAAAACGAAAATAATAATATCATCATTTAATAATATTCATCTTCACTTAATTCAGTTGCACTAATACCTCAGACAGACTAGAAAATAGTTAGCGCGATTAGTGAATTTTTACATAGGATAGAAAGAGAGAAACGAAAAAATAAAAATTAATTACCAAAGAGTTTCAACTAATCGCGATTAGCTAATCGCTAGTATGGCTCAAGTGTAAGAACGATTGATCGAATGATCAATTTTATAAATTGGTTGCAAAATGAGTGGGACTCAAGAGGTTTAAAAATTGTTCGTTCACATCATCGATCGCAATCAGACGATAAAAAAACCCTTTTGCCAAATCTGGCCCTGTTAGAATTAGAGATTCGGTGGTTTCCATACTTCAACTACTTTAATTCATGCATCATTTGGTTGGTAACAGATTTTATATTTGGGAAATAAATCAGAAGTTGTTTGATTTAGATAATTTTGTAGTTTTCATATGACTAAATTTAAACCGCAATAAAGAATAATATTAAGGCACCATCTAAATAGTTTAAAGTGATGATGTAAACGATTGACGCCGACTGTTTAAAGAATTATCGTTAGAATTGTCAGATGACTGTCGGGGAGTAATAGCCTCGGCCTACCGCACGGTATCAGCAGCAGTGGTACAAGTCATCGCGGGTGCAATCCCTATAAAGCTTCTCGCCATGGAACGCCAAGCAATATTCCGAAGGAAAACACAAGGACCGGTATATAAAGAAATAAAAGATGACGAGAGAAGGCACACACTTGTAAAGTGGCAAGAATCCTGGGAACATGAAAGCAGAGGTCGTTGGACTTTCAAACTAATCCCGAACTTGATGCCGTGGATTGGACGAAATCATGGGGAAGTAAACTATTACCTTACCCATTTCCTGAGCGGGCACAAGTACTTCCGGGAATACTTGAATAAAATTGGAAAAACAGACTCGGCTGAATGTATTTACTATGAGGCAGGTGTACTAGATGATGACACACTATCATGGAATGTAGAAGATGGTCGACGCAGAGAGAAGAAATGGAATTGCTTGTCGGGACAGTGCATTGAAAATATAATCAGTATTATCCTTCAAGGGGAAGATGAGTGGAGCGTGGTAGCACAATACAAAAAAAAACATATTACGAATAAAGAAAAACGACTTGGATGACCTTCCTAGGCAAAACCGAAATGTCTAATTAAAGAATAAGAAAAATTGCTTTATCCGAAGTAATGTGATAAGTCAAGAAGAAAGAGGGGGTGTTTTAGTAGGTATATCAATTAGATGACTCCCACACTCCGCTCATGAAGAGTTTCACCTCCTCCACCCAAAAAAAAACTCTTAAAGTAAATTACCATTAAATGAATTTTAATACAAAATATTATTATGTATATGTTTAAAATGCCAGTCCGTTAATGGATGAATTCTTTGTATATTCAGAAAACAAATTTCTTTGTTTAAAGTTGTAATGAAGAAGTTGCGAATTTTTGATTAACATTTCATAAAAATTATCATCATCATGCTATTTTAGGAATCAGTTACATAATTCCAATTAATTAGCCGTATATTTATAATCGTTTTTATTTAAAACCAGACTAATACTTCATGAACGAATTATTGCGAGACGTTCAACTGGAGTATCGAGCAAAATTGTTCATTAGGAGATTGGATAAAATTCGACTGAAACGGAATGTAACTCTCACGGATTACTAATTCAAATCGAACTGCCCTGAATTAATTAAAAGGAGTATATCAGGAATTGCAGCTAATATACAAATCATATCAAAAACCCTTGTATGTTGAGCCGTAAAAGTATATTTCTGATTAAAAACACGAAATTGAGTCATGAACAATCCTAACCCCAGGGAAAATATGATCTAATTATTCATATTCAAATTTGTTATAAGCTATGCATTTCTAACAGAATTTGAATAAGCAAACGATTAAGATGAATACTAAGAAAACAAAACGATATTTTGTAAAAAAAAAATAATGGACTGTGATTTTCTAGCATTTTTAAAACCCAACCGATTATAATATCAAAATATTAGATTTTAGACAAAATATTAGATGTTTAGCTAATATAAGAACCAATCGATGGTGTTTGGAGCATTCTGTTTCATTCATGTGCAAAAAAACAATAAAAGATCGAGTATAGAACTTCGAGGGACGCTTAAACTTAGCGGATGAAAATTAGAAAAGATGACACCAAAAGTCAACGAACGTATAGGGTCGTTTGTTGACTTTTGATGTCATCTTTTCTAATTTTCATCCGGTAAGTTTAAGCGTCTCTTGAAGTTCTATACTCGATCTTTTATTGTTTTCTTGCACATGAATGACACAGAATCCTCCAAACACCATCGATTGGTTCTTATATTAGCTAAATATCGTTATATTTGTTAATCAATCTAGTAATGGACAGTTTAAAGAGTTAAATTATTTGGAAAAAATATAGGCAAATGAAACTGTTTCTGCAGATAAAGTGACATTAAGGTAAATGAAACTCAAAATCATCGATAGATTGTAGATTTGTTTCTTAACATACAATCTGTTTTGGGCTGTTGCACTACCATTTTGCGAGTTTAAAATTGCCTCATTGCATTTTTCCGTTCCGGGCTATAATATTTTTCTGATGCGGAAATTTTATCATGCACTAAAACAAATGACTAGATGTGTTTATTCCTCTAATCTAGTTTGAAGCCCAAGCTTATTGAGATTCGAATGCGGTACCTTCGTCTCCAACTGAGTTAAAACCAGATCATCATTTGGTCGAAACAGATAATATTTTATTCTTAATAAGCAGATCTAACTAAGAATAATACAATTACACGCAATTGTCACGGAATTCCTCTTTCAATTGATGAGTTAGAAAGTATAAAGACTTTAACTAAAATTGAATAAAATATATATCAACTTTTAATCTTGATCTTTTGCCAAATAATAATCAGACATGTAGTTGTTAAAAACATCATGGATTCTGTAGAAGTAAAAAAAATAAATTGAACTTTAAACGTGTTCTGATTTGAGATACGGTCTCAAATAGTAACCACAGTTGGTTATGAAATCTAACCGACCTAGCATTCATTGATTTGGTCATTATCAAAATATTTCATATAAATTGATAAAAGTTTCAAACGAGCGTAAAAACTGCCAAATAATAGATTACACGCTAACGGCAAGGCAAAATTTACAATAAAAATAACTTTAACGAGAGACCAGAAAACTACTCACTGCAGAAACTTTTGGTATTATAAAATTAACTTTTTAAATCCAAAAACTAATTAATGACTACCCTGTTGAAAGAATGTCACCAAATTTAGTAATTGCTATCTTAAACTAAAAACGAACTTACTGTACGAACTGGATTCAATTAAAACCGAAACTGTTGATTTATTCCCTGTAGTTGTTGAGGGCATATTCACTGGATTCGATCGTGTATGATGACGATTGCCAGTTGCTCCGATTCCAATTTCAATCGCTTCCGATTCAATTGTAGAAAGTGACGATCCGCTCGGTGTATTATATGTTTTGAACATAAATTGTGGCCCCATCCATAACCGTCTATGTGGTCCAGCGTGAGTTATTATTTCAACTTGTGCTAACCAAACATCATCACGTTCATCGTTGCGCTCAAGACGATCATCCGTGTAATTGAGTCCATCTCCCAATCTCTCTTTCAATAAAATATTATCGATCGGAAGCGGTGGTTGAATTTCAATTGAATCATCATTTCGTAATAAATTCCACTGTGCTTTGGCTTCAATATCTAACTGTATTTGAGTATCATCACATACTTTTTCTTTTGGAATATTCGAAATTGGTTTTGGATCAAAATCATATTGAATTAAAGCTCCATAAGCGGTCATAATGAATAATGACTCGATTGTACGATTTTGTAATTTAGATGCTGACGAATCTCGAGGTATTCCAAGTTCGAGTAACCATGCTCGTGGCCTTGCAAAAGTTGTACACATCCGTAACGGTTTAGCACTCTCATCCGAAAGCGATGATAAACGCTGACGTTGGCCTGTAGTCGATTTTGAATAGTTTTGTGTAGATCCTGTAGTAGACGATAAAATAAGTGGTTGTCTTAATTGGGCTAATGGTACAACGACGGTTGGATGAGGAAATGGTGGTGTCCGTGGATTCGGATATGCAGACATTGAAGGCAATAAAGTATAATCAGGATGTGATATTGGACTACTTGATCGACTGTCAATTGATAACCCTGCCGATCGATGAAATCTTGACAATCGATTTACAACATGAGATGAACCATGTGTTCTTACTCCAGCTGTTCCTCCATATGGTGTGATTGGGAAGACATGAGTTGTACCGCGAAGAGTAGAAATAGCAACCCAACGAGAATCTAACGATATACAAATGTCTTGAACTTTTGATGTTGTATCACCACGGTGTAGTACGTATAAATGGTGAACTGCTGACATTGTTGGACCACCCGGATGTGGGTGGATACGAAATACATGAAAATCGTGACCACGTTTATCAGCCGTAACCAGCAGCATACCTGAATTGTCGAAGTTTAACGCTACAACAGCTTCAGAATGTGCAATAAAATGAGCAATTATTCTGTCATCACCATTTGCAGACACCGGAGCACCTGATACTGGACTCGCATCATTAATGGGATACTAAAATTTGAATAGATTTGAATATTATTATTCATACAACAAATTCTTAATATCGGAATTTATACTTTTATATCCAAAATGGTGATAATCCCAGGTTGTTTTTTCTCTCCAGTTGTTTGGGGCCCTCCCGATATATTTGGCGAAAATGCTTGACCACCATGAGCTGCATTGCTTGAAAATCCAGCAGCCATTGTTTCACCTAGTTCACGCAATCCTTTGCCTAAACTTTTTGCTGCATTTAATACAGTAGCGGTGTAACTAGAAACTCCATCATAATCACAACCTCCACTACTACGTTTGGATGGTATTAAACGACGTTCGGCATATGCCATCCATCGAGGTCCCAACGCTATTGGATTTGGATTTAATCTTAAATAAAAAGCATTATAATTATTTATAAATTATATTGTGAATAAATATATCATTATACCCTGGACTTGGGTGGCATGCTGTTATAGTTAACCGATCCTCTAATGTTCGAGCATCAAAAACAGCTATTTTTTCAGGAAAGGTTACCGCCACTGATGTTCGATTAGCTAATATATCTATAACTGGATTTTTAAATTTTATTGTCTTAACTTGTTCTTTGCATTTCAATGAGATGAAATTTATCGAACAATATTGGAGACCAGTTCCTCCACTGGAACTATTATCACATATAGCCATTAAAGGTCTTTTGTGCGCATATTGATCAGCTGGGTCATTTGCCGACTCAGTATCACATGGTAACGGTGTTGGTAAAATTCTAAGAACTTTAACCGATCCATGACGCCACGATAAAACTTCAAATGCTTCACCATTTGCTGGTATTGCCCATACCTGTATTCCAGTAACATATCCAATAATTAATAATAAAGTTGGTGGTACACGACCCTCGAGATCCCAATCATCGCCATAACTTAAATCACTTATATCAGCCGCATTTTCAAATCTTGTCCAAAGTACAGCATCCTTTGGATCGCCCTGCGGTGTATTGGCCAATGCAACATCAATGAATCCCGCAAAACTGTCGTAGATCGTAGGATCGTTTACAGCTTGTGGTGGTACCACGACTGGTACACAACGCAAAACATGTCTGGGTGAATTGGCTGACATTTACATTAATTTCCTTAAACAAAAAAAAATATAGAATCAGGTTCTTAGCTACAAGAATATGGCTCAAAGTAACACTGTAACAAATAATAAATTTTGGTATATAAAAGAATGTCGTTGTCATTGGGGTTTGATGGTAAATGTACAACTTGGTTTAAAAGCAGTTTATATGACGTATGATATTGCACTTTAATATTAATTTAAAAAGTTGTTTGATGTGGTAAGTAAAATGAATTAAAGTCAGATTGCAGCGAAAGCATATTTCTTATTTAAAATCTTAATTTTATTTGCGAGTGTCGTAATTGTTCTTTACAGTTTGGTAGGCGAAACCAAAATTGAGCTACACACCGTTCGATCATTAATCAATTTAAGTATACAATTTTTTTGGAATCCAATTAGTGCTCCTATCACAGCTCTTTTAGGAAACAGACCAAATATATAAGGCTAAGAATGAATGTCTCTTCATATGGATTGAAAAGCCCAAATCTTAATCACTATGGAGTATTGTCCTATCAAAACCAATGAATGGATAAGATAATTAAAATTGTAGAGCCTACCCAGTACAGTAGGAAAAAAAATATCGAAGTTAACTACACACAGTTTTGTTGTTGTATTTTACATACAATACACATACACGCACACATCGTATCGTATGCTTTAAGAAATGTAAATGTGTGGTAGTGACAATTAATCGAAGGACAAAGAAATAACATAACGAAGGTTTTTTACAACAAAAAAATCTTAACACACTTGCATAATAAACAATTAATTATGCATTTTTTGAAGACCATAATTACGTTTATGATTTAGATTAACTTACTTTACCTAATCTGTAGATACACATTACTATTTCCAAGACCAAAATCAAAATGATTTAAACAAAAAAAAAAAAATTCAATACAATGAAAACTGCGTCATAGTTCACAAACAGAGATTTATTTTGTATTTCTTTTGTTTTGAATTGAAAAAATTATTTATTAATTTCACTATATTTTGCTATAATTTTTCACTATTAAAAACTATCACACTATTAATAAATATAATATAAATTAGATTTTTCTTATAAATAAATAAAAGTTTGACGTCTCTTCTTTTTCTAACTCTAATCGAAATACCCCAGTTTCTTTATACACTTTCGTGAACTAAAAACTGAATACATATGCATTTTTATTTAAAAATAAAGGCCCAACTAACGACTGTTATAATCATGACCCTAGCACCAAAAAACGTCCAATAAACAATTTTTTTGTGAGTTATGTTATATAAACACTATCTATGACAGGGTCTACGCTACTCAAACCATAGAAATACAGTAAAACTCCTTTTATCCGGAAACCATTATCTCGGAAATTTCTTTAATTCGGAAAAAAACGCACCGTCAATCTATTTAGTATAAAAACTTATCTTACTAAACGGAACTCGTAGGATCGGAACGGAATTTACTATTGAAGGATAACTTCATACAAAATTCAGTCAATAACTCGGAATGTTTTTATTTTTTTATTCTACGAATAAAATTTCACTGTGTTTTTACATTTCAATACTTTACAAAGGCATACAAAATATGAAAAAATGTTTGGAATCATAGCAAAATAGTTTGTATTTCTTTTTTCTGCCAGGAATATGAAAGAGACAGTATGTAAAAATATTTTTTTTTATTTTCAGTATGTGATTTGTTGTAGAGAAGATACCGTTAATATAGAAATATTTATGTAAACCTTTTGTTTTGTGTGGAAGTAACGTAAGTGGTGTTATAAAATTTATTAATTAATTAAGTAAAAAATAATTTGTGTATTGCGTAGTTAAAAGTGTGTGTTTTTAAAATACCAGCCAGAAAAAATATTAATTTGTCATTGGGACAAAAAAAAGTTAATCGTAATGCGATTAATTGGAAAAAACGGTAAAGGAATTATGCGCACATTTTAAATGTGGCAAAACTACCGTGTATGTTGTCTGTCAAAACAAGCTGAAATACTGAAGAAATCAAAGACTCATTACGGTTCAAACTCAAAAAGATTTAGAAAATCAAATTTTGAAAATGTAAACGAAGTTTTATTTCAATGGTTCTGTGTTGCGCGAAGTAAAAATTTCCCACTCTCTGGACCGATACTTCAGGCAGAGACAACGAAAATAGCTAGTAAATTAAACATTACTGATTTTAAGGCATCGAACGGATGGTTACGTAGCTTCAGGAAGCGATATCATATTAGCTTTAACACGATATGTGGGGAAAGTAATTATGTAGATGAAACCGTCATGGCGAAATGGATTGTAAAATTATTTGAAATTTGCGATGGCTATGGTCAAAAAAGTACAGGAAATTGAGATGAAACCGCGTTATTTTTTCACATGCTTCCAGCGAAAACGTTAAATATACGAGGGGACAACTGTTCTGAGGGAAAGTTTTCTAAAGAACGGATTACGGTGTTGTTAACCGTATTTGCAGATGGAACTATAGAAAAACCGCTTGTAATTGGTAAAGCCGCCCGGCCCCGTTGCTTTAAAAAACTAAATATAGATAATTTAGGAGTTGATTACTATTCCAATAGAAAAGCGTGGATGACAGGGCTAATTTTTAAACAGTATCTCACTAAATTAAATAACAAAATGAAAGAAGAAAATCAAAAAATTTTGCTATTTCTCGAGATGCGGCGTCTCATGCAAATCTAAACCTCTCAAATATTGATTTGGTATATTTACCACCCAATACGACAGCCAAACTTCAACCGCTTGATTTTGGGATAATCGCTAATATGAAGGTACGTTTATATGCCAAATAAAAAAAATGTATGCTTTAAAATATTACATGCATAGTTACACATTTTCCATTAATTGTTTCAGGTAAATTATAGAGATTAGAAAGCTTATGCTACAACATTTGCTTGTACAAATGGAAAGCTGCAACAGTGTTTCCACGCTAGCTAAGCGAATAACAATTATTGATTCTATTCAGTTGTTAAAAATTGCGGGCCAACAAATTTCGGTCAACATTGTTACAAAATGTTTTCTCAATGTTGGTTTCGTCTTTGCAGCGGAGGAACAATCAAACTCTGAGTCTGCCGATGAAGAAATCACTACAGGTGGAATAGCAGAGATTCAAAATTTAATACAGTCTACATTTGGGTCGGCGATTTGCAGTGCTTCAGATTTCATTACTATCGATGATAATACCACAACCGAGCATAATTCTATCAACCTAGGTGAACTTATTGCGGATAATATTTTATCAGGACCTGAAGAACTTTGAGCGATGATGACGAAGAAGACCTTGTGAGGTTGAGAATAGAGAAGTTCTACAAGCGTTTAAAACTCTTGAAATTTATGGGCGACAATCCGGAGAAAATGAATTTTATGATACAGTATCAAAATTAAAAGCTTCCCGTGCGATTCCGACTTAGAGGAGTTTCCCTGATGTTTTATAGCATGAACGTCACCATATTTGTTGTTGTTTCCTCATATAAAATATTTCGTTTCAAGCGTTATCAGAATGAGTAAGAGGTAACTAAGTACGGCGATGGCTTCTTCGCATCGAAACACCAAAACAAACTGTCAATTTTGTGATTGTTACAAACCAGTGTTAAAGTGATTATAAAATGTTTAAAACTGCATAAATGAAAACGTATTCAATTTAATTAAATTAAACAATTTCTAAACATTACATAGTATTATTTTGCAAGGTAATATTATTATTAATAATGAAGTGTAATGCTAGAAACTGCTGAAATTATCTGGGCAAAAAATATTGGAAAATCGGTTTCAATAGTAAGTTATGGTTTAAATTTTTGGGTCATAACTTACATCATAGCACAAATGTATTCATTAATTACAAAAAATGGACATCTTTTATTGAAAATTTAACAAAATATATTTAAATATAAATTAAACAATTTATTCGATGTATTATATTTGTTTTAATTATTTATAATTATTATTTTACGTTTTGGAATTTCGTGAACATAAACATTTATTTTAGCCAGTACAGTAGATTCAATACTATGAGAGATAGTGCATAATAAAGTCACACAAATGGCGTGCGTGTGTACGATATTTGTATTAGTGCTGTGTTTTAAATTTAATGTTTTGATAATTTAGAATTATATGCAACAAAGTTTAAATTCATCACTTTTAGAATGTATATTGATAGTCAAATGATAAATAAAATTTAATTTTCGCTCGGAATGTTTTTAAAAAATAAATTTAACATTTGAATAAAATTAAGTTATTTAATTAATTGATTTATGTTTAATTTTTCAGATAATGCAATAAAAATGGAATTCCGAAGTGAAAAATCAAATAAAAATCGAAAAAACAGATTCGTTTCCTTGCTTCATTTCCAAAGAATAAAACTTAACTCAATATTTTGTAGATAAGCCATATCAGGGACACCATTTTTAAAAAAATGCACTAAATACGCTTCCTCTTGGGAGGAATAGAAATGAGTACATAAATACTATGAAATATGTTTTTTGTTTTGAAGCTTAATTAATAATAAACTCATAGTTAAATTGTCATTAGGCTGGGATAAACATACTGATTACACCACGATTTTGGTAATAATTGTATTTTTTAGACTAAGCTAAATAATTATACTATTTGAAAAAGCGGTTAATATTTGCTTTTTGAAAATCAATTTGATAGTAATTTTGTTATTATCAATTTAAAAACAACTTATATTATATGTACACTTATGTATTGTACATAACATCGGTTGTAAATTTGAAATAAAAATACAAATTAAAAAAAAAAGTTATTAATAAATACGAATTTTGGATAAGTATAAGTGGTATTATTAAAAGTTAGTAATTATATTTGTTTTAAATGAAATATCATTTAAATTATAAATAATTAAAACCAATATACTTAATTCATTAAATTGTTTAATTTACATATAAATAATTTAGTGATTGTGTTATATTTATTCTAAGTATTTTTAATTTAGTTTGACATTTCATTTGAACATTTGTTTAATTATACCCAACAAACAAAGTGTACGGAAAGCGGAACCCATTCACACACAATTTCGCACGAAGTACTCGGAAAAGCATCCTCCAAACGCACGGAAAGTGGTGCAATTGGCCAAAGAAAGTTGTCACTTTTTTAGCACTCCCTCCCCTTATTTTAGTTTATGAATGTATTCGTGCGTACAAAATTTCCGTACCTATTTAATACCCTTTTGCATTCAAAATAGCTACACTTTCCTTATGAATTTAACACTTGTTTGCGTACGTTTTGGATGTAGCTTTCCGTACAAATTTATTATACTTTGTGGTACTAATTCTATACCCATCTTCAACTAATTGAACACACTTTCTGTACGTTTATGAGGGCAATTTCCGTGCTAATTCAAGGTTTTTAACCATTTACTAAGGGGGTTTCAGTTTTAATTATAACAAGCGTTTTAAAAATGTTTAATAAATTTTTGTTTTATTGTTATTATTTCATTCTTATTATTATTATTTCAATCTTAGTTTTCAGTCTTATTTAATTATATACATATTAACAAAGAGGTTTTATTTATAATGGTACAAAAAAATGACTTCTTGTCATAGTTAACAACTAACAAAACATCACAATTAACAATTAACATAACAAATAAATTTCTAGTGTATATTTCAAAGCAAGAACATCAAAAATTAAAATAATCATTTTAATTTTCGATGATCTTGCTTCCTTATTCGATCTTTCGCACGCTGGAACCATTTCTTAATTATATTAATGATGTCGGTGTCCGACGCGCCCGTAAATTTTTTTGATGCACAATCTAGCAAAACCAAAAAGAAAATGATTAAGTAATTAGATTTGGTGAAATAATCTTCTAAACATTTTGGAGTATTTATTTAGAATTACCTTTCAATATTTTCATCACCAGCATATTTTTTATCGGGATGTTATCTTACAATCCAAACCATGAAAATTTTGTTGCTGATTCATCACTTATTATTTTTTGAAGTGAGTGCGCGATATGTCATGATGGTTGACATTATTAAACACTTTTTCCTGGCAATAAGAAAATAATTTTTTAAGTTAGTCTATTATATATTCAAATCTTTAAACAAGTACGTACAATGTATTTCTCCCATTTTGGATTTTCCTTGCAATTCTTTTCTAAATTTTGAGATGCTGAGATTGAAGTAGTAGGAATTGCATAACTAAGTTCTTCGTCATCTTCATCATTTTGTTGGATATTGGCACTATTAGAACGGAGAACGACTAGCTGGCGAATAATTGTTCGCTGGTTTTTTAATATTTCATTATTTTGTTTTTCTAGTTGTTCCAGTCTATCTTTTATAGTTCTTGTTGAAGCTAAAACATTTACTTATATATATATATATATATATATATATATATATATATATATATATATATATATATATATATATATAAATATATATATATTATATATATATATATATATATATATATATATATATATATATATATATATATATATAATATATATATATATATATATAAAGAGAGCTACTAACAAGAATCTCCTGCACTCGTACTTAATTGCATCGATTCATCAACTTTGATCGGTTTGGGTTTTTCCGTTGATGTAGTAGGAATTTTTTTATTTATTCGCAAAAAGTTTTGGTAGCCGAACTCTGAGTCCGACCAGCAAAAACATTCATCAGTATCATCCTCTTTTAATTTGGACCCGGATGCACAGTCTTTTGGAGCTGAAAGAAACAAAATAATTGTAAAAATTGTATTTATAAATTGTTATTATATTTACCTTTTGATTTGAAAGAAAATAAACTTTGGCTCTGGTTATCCATGTTTTTAATCTCCACAAATCTACAACAAAGGCATATACAAATTAAAACCATCAATTTTTAAAGCCATAACTTTAAATTTAATTGCTTCAATAGAAAATGATTTTGAGTGTGGTTCCAGCAATTCATTATGTGAACAAAAAATTTTTAGATGGTTGGATGGGAAAGGTTTTTCAAAATATGGTTGTGCATTTGGTTTAAATTTTCCTCTTATATTAATGTCCAAATTTTGTTCTATGATCTCTTCTATTAAAAATAGGTTTGTGTCTATAAAACAATAGTTGTTTGGCGATTTCACTGAAAATTTGCAGTCGTTGAATTGTAAATCTCGATACGAAAGTCCATTTAATTTGTAATCAACAATTGCGTATGGTTTTTGTAACTCATTTACTGTTGATAAATAAAGATCCATTTCGTATGATCTATTTGTCAGTTGTTGAAGTGGTTGGTTATGCTTTTTAATGCATTATCACAATAATGCATTATCATTTAATGCATTGTCACAATAATTAATAACAAAACAATAAAGATTTTATTTAAATTATTATACTTACTTTAAAATACGTATTCTACTAAAACAATTATTTTAAAAAAATCACTATTTTGGAATAGAAAACAAAATTATATCAGCAACAGCCTTCTACACTTTTCAATTTTAGAACTATAAAAACCTAATGTTCATGTATTCATTGCTTAATACATCGATATTTAATATTTAACACGAGTATACATTGACGACAGAAAAAACGGGTACGGAATTTCATGTGAAAATAACACTGTTGTGGGTACGTACCCAAAAATGTTTGTTGGGTATATTCAAAACATATTCAGGGTGCTGTATCTCATATGTTTGTGCGTTACGAGTCCAAATATGTTCAACTTCCTTTCTGATGTGATAATACGCTTTATTATCCATGTCAAGAAATTTATAAATTTCTTTTGGAATAAAGATTTTCAATAAACACTATAATAATTTACGTATTCAAAATATAAAATATATAGCGTACACCACAAAATGAGAATAAAATTAGTTAATAACTACAATTAAAAATTAAAATTCATATTTATAAAATAAAAAAAAAATACAAAATATCACTTACGAATAATCGTTTTTCACACAAAATATGTAGTTACTCCACAAATTTAATTATTCAATAATTCCACGTCTATTTAATTACTCCACAAATTTAATTATCTGATTTTAAAATAATTATTTAAATATTTAATTTTTAAAATTTGTGTTTATATAATACGAGTATGTAGGAACACATTTCACAAATTTTCAAAAACCAAAATGGCTACTCAAAACGATATAAATTTGTAAAATTTGTATAAAAACAAAAATTGTAGAAGTATGAGTGCGGTATTTATATATCATAGAAATATAACGTTTCGATAACATTACGTTTTTGTTTCGCTTAGGTGAGACTTCGCAAATTTATTTAGAGGGTACATTGATAAAATAATATAATACTTGGTTTCGTACAGTTTCGAATTATTTGCTACACTTTTCATATAGGATATTTGTAATTAGTTAAGTGCAAAGGTATGAAAAAATCAAAACATGAATTGTAGGTTGAAAAGTGACTTAAAAATTGGAATGTATTTATATTTGAAAAATGAAAAACAAAATCAAAATTTGAGAAGACAAAATTGAGTAATGTTATACTTAGCAAACGTTACACTTTAGCGTAAAGAAAGTGAATCGTGTACGTACATTTTGAACAATGAATTTAAAATAAAAACCGTTCATTTACGTTTTCGTTTCGCCAAAGTGATTATTTATTTGTGTAGCTTACGAACGAACTGTTGCAAAATAAGCTTGTTTTGTATCTTGATTCTTTTGTTAAAATGGCCTATTAAACGTTATATTTATAAATCGTTTTGCTACGACTTTCAGTTATTGAATAAACACAAAATTATTTTATCTGTAAAATAATACATATTTATTCAATAATAAATAATTAAATTTAATACACAATAATAATTAATTATGTCATAATTGCATTTATCAAGAAAACGATTCCATTAATACATGCTCGGTAGATCATATTTGTATTATGACTTACTATTAGGTCCTTTGCAGATAATATGGGACTACCGGACAAAACGGAACGTACGATTAGGTTGCAGTTAGGAAAGTGATACCGTCAACCTATTGAAAACCGAACAAAAGGTTACGAGAGCAAAAAGAAAGATGATTGGCCATGATTAGAAAATCATCAATGTTCAACGGAACAAAACCGTTTTGCTTCTTTAAACTACAGTATTAAATGGCAGCCACGAGAAACTGTTAGAGTGAAAAAACTGCGTTGCAACGTATAGTGGCATTAAAAGAATGTGATGCGGAATTATTACAAATCGTGTTGAAAAATGAGTAGAAGAACTATTGAAAAATCATGTTGGCTTTAGATCACAGATGACCACAGATGGAAATAAAATCTTATAGAGTTCAAGGGACGCTGCCAAAGAAACGAAAAAGATGATGTTGATTGAGTTTATAATAAAACTGTCACATCTCAAGAGAATATTGCGAAGTAAGCCAGTGAGAAAACCATTAGTGAAATAGAGCGAGAATAAAGCTACAAATAAATCGTATACCTTACGAAACTGTGTTGACCACTTTAGACATGAAGTCTAAAGGCGGATACAGTTGATGAGGTCATCATGGGTACGATCATCATGAATTAATATTAATTCGTGTTGGATTTGGGTAATGGAAGTTGAGCTTTAGCACTATGATCTGCCACTTAATCGAATAGTGGAAAGCCAATCTTACGAAGGGTTAAAGCGGAGCATGAGTTCGTAGTTGCTATCACAATCAGAGAAATTTATAGAACCCAGTACGAAGGAGCATCGAATGGAGAGAGTAGTACATTGAGCCAATGTGTCGATACCAAAGTGAAATAGGTGTATAGGAGAAGTTCGATAGAGAGGAAAGTGGCACCAATCTAGAAATCAAGAAGACCTTATGGAAGTTTCACGGAACAATCTATCTTGGGATGTAGAAGTTTGATCATCATTTGAGCAAACTATAAACAAAATTTTGATAGGGTCGAGTTTAATTTCAAAATGGATAAAAAATCTAACACGTTATTGGCCTTATTATATAGATGAAAGAGTATTTGGAAGAACTCGTTGGTCGTTATGGCCTTAATATTGAGACCATGTATCGCAAGGTAATGTAGTAAAGATAACCTTGGAAATTTTGGATTTCTTATTGGTGGAAGAGGTTGTATTGGATTTCTAGGCAAAAAATAATCGAAAGTGTAATCTCGGTTTGTATATTAGATTAGTAAACTTGTTTGAATACGTTCCTCCACTGCGATACTCGTGTATCAACTCTCAGAAAAATACTTATTTTACAATTATTTGTATGGAGAAAGAATAGTGAACGTAGATCGCAATAGCTCTTAATCATATAAATTAGCAAATACTTTATTTCCTAACAAACACGTTTATTTGAAAAAAGGTATTCATACGTGGTACTATGACCGTATCGGGCATCAATCAAATATAAACCTAGTTATAGTGATCACTACCATTGAGACACCTATGAAACTCAACGAAAATATCCAGATCTATAGTTTCATGAGGTAAACTTTGTTTATGAAAACGTCGGTTGTCGATTCAAACCATTCCACTATCGGTATAGTAAAAACAAAGCTTAAACTATTTACGTTGATGATGGTTTATAACGTAATTTAACCTATAATGAAGTACAAACTTGGTACATAGGAAAAATATAGGTGGTCTTGCTAGGAAAAAGCGTCACTGTTTTTTTTAAAATTAAGCTTTAATTGGATGCCGGGCAGAATTTTAGTCTGTCCTGCACCCAACGCGCGTTCCGTCAAGTAAAGGTTGATAGCTGCCTTAGATTTGGAAAACTAAGACCTTAATAGAACACTTCGTGTGGTTTCATTTGAGACTTAAGATGGAACATAAGATGTAAGCGATTGTCAGAGCTTCTAAATAATAATCTTCTAAATATTTATGAACATCACTAGATGTAACTGAATTCATTCAAATACAGATGGTAAAAATGATCATTGAAAATCCATTCTATATTTATGAGGAATTCACGAAAACCATGCATAGATGGAAAAAAATTGTTCGCGTGGAGTTGATTTCATTTTCTCAAGGCTTATTATATTCGGTATATCTTTGTCCAACTATAATATCTTTCGATTGACATGGCCGAATAAAGTTATGTCTGAAGAATGGAAGGTTGATTGTTATGTTCAATTTTCAATAAAAGCGATCCGATTCTGAACGAGCATACTGTCTTATACAATAATTTATTACTACAAGGAAGTCTATCTAAATCAGTTAGTCAATAGGCACTGATCAAGTATATTTGTGCTACGATTCTTTCCAATTATTTTTTACGTCTAGTTATGTATAATATCTTTCACCTTTTCAGGGTTTTTTTCCTTCGATCGTTTGGGCGGTGCGATCGGTGGGGAAAATGAACATATATCTGGATTCCCTGTCGTGTTTAGAATCCATGGCCGACCCATCTTCCATGTCAGTACTATAGGCTGACATGGAGCTATGAAATGCGCAGATGGTACTACGAAAAAACTCGGACCTATAGCCGTACAGAGTGGTACCACAACGGACCGATCGCAGGTCTAAGTGTGCGATAGCAGCCACAACAACCTAACCTATGTATAATATATACGTACTTCTATAGATTTTAGATGACCTTAACGATTTCATTAATCGAGTCTATGCAGACGATTGAATCTAAATGGCAAAGGAACGACAAATATACTTGATTTAACTTTTGAAACTATACAGAGTGTTGATCAGGGGATCTATTATGAAAAGAAAATAGCAATATCGAATCATATTTTTCCGAACACCTAATACAAAATCCGACTTCTGTTAAGGTGACGTAATTTTCATTTTGATTGCTCGTATTTTGACGTTTCATAAAATGAAGTAAAAATTTATTGCAATTTTAAGAATTTGTATTCTTCTGATCGGATCGTATTTTTCTAGTCTGATATATTTTATAATCAACCAACAGATTGTCACGTATGATGAGTTCGAGAAATGGATTCTACGTTGATTGTACATTTCAGAGTTATTTCCAATCACGAAATCAGGAATTCAATGCAAATTCCTGATAACGTGCATGAAATCAAAGGACCTGCAAATCTCTGTTGACGTGCATGAAATAAGAGATTAACCATTGGCATCCATCTACATAAAAGTTTCGAAATATGCATCGATCAAACATATATAAATTGGGTGAGAACCAAATGCATTTATGTATTTTGTAAGCTTAAAAATTGGAAACTGAATATATAAGGTGCAATATTGAAATTTATTATTTTATAAATTAGGTTCCATATTTAAAAGAAAAATTTAGGTTGAGTATCCTTCTAATCTCAAGTCGTTTACATCTTATCATTAACCACCAGTATGACACCAGTATGACATAAATTATTTGACAACTTTTTGCCATTCGCTCTAAAATGCTATATAAGATGAGAGAAAATGTTTATTCTGAAATAATTTTCAAACTATATTGCAAATCATGGTTATACCATAATGAATCTATGGGTATATCCATGACACATAATAAGAAATTATTCTAAGTATGACACAAAATCCGATGGTTTCAATATATCCGTCAATAAGATTATAATCTAAAATGTCGTACTTTATGATGAGGTTTCCTAGTTTTGCCTAATTATCAATAAACTGCAGCGCAGTCTTGTATAATATGTAACTGTGTCAAGAGACACAATGTAATCAATATAAACCGTTTTTTAACACGACTTTGGGTGTTACTCAACGGTAATCTGATTTTCCATTCTAACCTCATCTTGGTGTTTCCTCAAATAAATTCGAATAAAACATATTTTATATTGTATTTATTAATTATTATATTTGTCTAATAATAAATAGAGTAAAGTATTATAATAATTTCATTTCAGGTAATATTACATTTAAATTTTAATAAATTTTGAGTTACTAATTTTAGGTCACACAAAGATTTGTATAATTTAATTAATGTCTCTTAGTTATTCCAAGTAAATATTATATCATATTGAATGTTATATAATAGAAATGTATCAGAAATTCTATCCTTCACAGCCTACAAAAATAGCATATATATATATATATATATATATATAAATATATATATATATATATATATATATATATATATATATATATATATATATATATATATATATATATATAAATACATATATATATATATATATATATATATATGTATTATATATTATATATATATATATATATATATATATATATATATATATATACATATATAAATATATATATATATATATATATATATATATATATATATATATATATATATATATATATATATATATATATATATATACTGGATGTTAAATAGCTTTAAGAAACCAACGTGAGTTTTATACCCCGAGCAAAACAATCGATACAAATTAGGGAAGTTCAATTAAACTCCAATTAAATTATACAAATAACATTATATGAAAATTACATAATATTTTATATTATTATAATAGTGTCGTTATATTAGCAACTAGATATTTAATAAATTACTAAACAATTCGTACTTAATGTATATAATTCCTGAAACTAGATTTTTTTGTATTTATGTATTTAATGTTTTATTTTTAAATATTAGTTTTTAATCAAATTTTTTTTTGTTATATATTTTCTATTCCTTTAATTTGTTCTTTATTATGCTGAAATTAATTTTTTAAAATAATAAATTGAAATAATAAATTGATATAAATTTTAGTTTAATTCAGTTATTAATAAATTCGTAAACAAGGACCATTTACAACACACACGGGACAGTGAAATTATTATTCAATGATTAACTGATGTTTGTTACTAATTCTTAATATATGTACTCGTATGTCACCAGTTCTTAAAAAAAAAATAGTGTCTGCTGTAATAAAATATCTAATTAATTTTTATACTATAAAATTAATACATATTTTGCTTAATTATGTTGTTTTTAATTTAAATTAACTAAGCAAATTATTTTCAGTTAATAAATATTTTTTTAATTGTATATATTTAGCATTTAAAAATAAAAAATTATAACATGGCCAATAAATAATTTTATTTTATAAAAAAATATTTATTAATTATTTTTATTTTGTATATGTTTTGTTGTTGTAGATTAATGACATTTTATTTTTTAATTAAACAACGGACGGGCCATTTTAGTGATAGAGCAGATATAGCTCTGGTACATATTTTTGGTATATTTATATGCTAATTTAAAACTAAAATAAGAAGTCTGAAGTGAAGCTTAATTTTTTTTGTTTTGTATAATTTTGTAATTCCAAAAGCTTTGTTTGTTTTTTTTAATAGTTAAAATATTTTAGACGGATTATGTGTTAAGTGCATATTATTTCAGCGTATATTTTTTATGTTAGAGACAATGTATAAATTCGAAAGCAACTTATTAGTCCTCAACTAATTATATTATTTTGTTTGGCAAATAGCAGATATATGTATCCTTCTTAAAGAATTTTAAAATGTATCAATACAATTAAAAATAAATAATGTAATTGTCCTTATTTAAATAATTTTTTTTACGTATTAATAAATAACAAAATAGTTTATTTATTTTTTGCTTAACGCTCGTTTACGGGTCGTACCTACTGTCAAGTGTATAGATTAAGGCAGGAGGCTTGTTTACGTTTCATTTTAAAATAGTTTGTATTGTGTATAGTCAGAAATTATAAATTATAAAATTTATGAATCATCTACTGAATAAAAAATTAAAATGGCAATATATGATGCCAATTGATTAAATAATGATTCAAAAGTGTAATACTTTTTGATGGCAGTATATAGAAACTGTTTAATTGAGAATTGAAATGCGAAATGCTATCCCTTTGACATGGTTTAAGTTGGTATTCAGCACAGCTTTGTAAAGTATGTTTGAAAAATTATTTTTTATTATGAAGTAAAGTGTATTTAAATATGTGTTAGACGATTGGTTTAAAATTTAATAGTGTTGAAATTTGTGCGGCATTTATAATTTATTGTTCTTGTAAATAGCCAACATAAACCGAAAAAGTAATAGACTCGTACATTTCCTCAATATTATACAGCAGTTTACGCTTGAATAGGAACGATCGTTTGTTCTAAATACATACTTGGAAATCAGTCTAGCTTTTGCAAAAAGTGTCTTTCATTTGCGTACTAAAAATCAATTATCGTCTTCAAAACTGTGTGAAAACTCACACAAGTATGGCTTAACAGATAAAGATATAGTTTAACCTACATCTGCATCCGTCAATCAATTTTTTTGAATAGTGAGAACGTGTTATTACGATGATACGAAATGTAACCTTAATGTCCCCGAGAGTTAGTTTCCCAACCAGAAAATAACCACAGTAATATAGACACACAGTAAAAATTATTTTAGGCTTACATGATAATATTTCATAAGTATTAGTAATAATAATAAATGCAACATCTTTATCGTTAAGCTTCTATATCATGAAAAGTTTTGAAATTGGGTAAACAGTTTTTCGCTCCATCTCTAGCAGATTGTATGATGTTATTTTATGTAAATTGACAACCTATAATACCAATTATTACTTAAACCCAAGTCTTTATTAGGTGATGATATTCCACAAAACGGTTGAACCTATTTAAGCGAACTGCATTATATATATACATATATATATATATATATATATATATATATATATATATATATATATATATATATATATATATATATATATATATATATATACTACTTTGTAAATATGTATATTAAATGTTTATATACGTAGAATATCGAGAGTAAAGTTAAACTTAACTGAGTGGTTAAACTACATTGACAATTCCTTTAGACTGAATAGAAAATATTTATTTTTATTCTGTAGCTCACTAATCAAATATCTCAAAATAGTTAGTTTAGGTAAATTAAGTTTAACTCGATTCGCAACTATTTAGGTATACAAATCTATAAAACCAATGCAGCTATATAAATATACATAGATGTGCTTCAATTTTGCATTATTTGAAACGAAACCGAGAGTAGCATGTTTGTGAGATAACGATGTTTTGAATTGTTAAGCTATTCGATTTTTCTATCAAACAATATTTTCTATCTAGCTTTCTGTGATGTAACATGAAATAAGTTAAAACAATTGTACCATGTCACCTCACTTTTTTCATGCCCAACTACATGTCCACCACTCTACTGTCCGCACAAATTGTTTGGTATTAAATCAAAGCATCCTGTTTTATATATATATATATATATATATATATATATATATATATATATATATATATATATATATATATATATATATATATATATATATAGAGTAGCATGTTTGTGAGATAACGATGTTTTGAATTGTTAAGCTATTCGATTTTTCTATCAAACAATATTTTCTATTTAGCTTTCTGTGATGTAACATGAAATAAGTTAAAACAATTGTACCATGTCACCTCACTTTTTTCATGCCCAACTACATGTCCACCACTCTACTGTCCGCACAAATTGTTTGGTATTAAATCAAAGCATCCTGTTTTATATATATATATATATATATATATATATATATATATATATATATATATATATATAATATATATATATATATATATATGTATATATATATATATATATATATATATATACATATAAATATATACATATATATATATATATATATATATATATATATATATATTTATATTTATTAAATATATATATATATATATATATATATATATATATATATATATATATATATATATATATATATATATATATATATATATATTTGTGATCAGTATTTTGTTTAATTCTATCTATTAAATATAAAATATTTTATTTCCAATTTTTGGTTTATTTAATAAATAATATATTAAAATTATAAAATCTATATAAAACTAATATTAATTATAATAAAAAAATTATTCATGTTTATTATTTACTTTAAAAAAAATCATCATGATTACATTCTCCAGTCAGGCCTTTTGTTAATTTCCTGATGCTTCATATTGTTAATAATTTTTGGATTTCGTTTTAATTCTGGAAATTAATATTCTAATTATATTTTTAGTTTAATAATTTTATTTTATATAGGTATATATATGTATGTATGTTATCAAATCATATATTATTTATATACTTATTAACAATTATGGTATAAATATAAAACAAAAAAATGCATGACATAACTTTAATTATAATAATAGGGATATTATAATTATATATTAATTTTTAATAATATATAATTATTAATCCAAATTATAGTTTTAAGTATAATATCTAATAACAATGTATAATATACTTTAAGCACATCAATTACTCATAACTGAATCAATATTTTATTAAATTTTGATTTTTTTTCTAAAACAAAAATATTTTTATAAAAATACTAGAAATAAAAATGCATACAATAAATATAATTATTTGTTTTTTTTTCATATTTAAACTCAGATCTATGAAATATATAAACCAGTTCAACATAAAAACTAAGATGACTTAACTCTACCCTGTAGCAAGTTTGTTGATTTTTATTTATATTAATTTTAAAATTTAACTATTATCGTATAATTATTTTAAAAATAATAAAATTTTTAAGTTATATCTGAAAGACTTAGTAACACAATTCATTATTTGTTTAATAAAATTTAAAATCAAAAACGTAAATAAATATAAATAAGTCGAAACATTAGTAATATAATTTAGTAATTTAATAACTAAATATTATATTATTGAAATTTAAGAAATGGAAATACAAGATAACGATAGAAAATCATTCAAAGGTCGCCTTAATATTGATTTAAACATTTTCCTCTTCTGGAGTTTCAGTATTATTGCCACCCCAGAAACGGTCGAATCGGTTTCTAGCCTTTTCTAATACATCAGTGGCGGCAGTCGTAGTTGGATTTCGACTACCAGAGGGTGAATTAATTTCAGGATCAAAACTAGGATCTTCTAAACATCGTATTGTAGAGCCTGGTACACGTTTTTCAGAAACATCCGATTGTTGTGGTTGCGATGGCAGTTGTTGATTAATAACATTTGGTGTTAATGATGAACTAGATGTTGTATTGGATGCTTCTAGTTCACCTGGTTTCTGTTCGGTTTTCCAAGCTATTCAATGTGATAATAATTTTTTAGTACATTATTTATCAATATATGTATGTATATAGTTGGATTGACGCGAGCTTTGACTATTTTTTATACAATTTTTGGATTAGTCTAATCCATTTTAGGCGGCCACATTACTTAATAACTGATACTATTACAAGTTTAGAGTGTGTACTAATTTCAAAAATTATCGATTTAAAAAAGTTTTGAAAAATCCTGTTGTCCTGAAATCAAGATGGGGCTCCATCGCATATTATGTTTAAGTGTGGCGAACAATTAAATGAAAATAAATTAAATTATCGATTTTATTTTTTATAAATAATAATCTCAGCTCAATATTAATTCATAATGTAAACCATTTTGCTTTTTTTAAACTTTAAAACGAACCTTCCATTTTTGCTTGTTCAGCAAGTTCAGGTGGCGCTGACATTGGTGCCGGAGGTGGTTTATCAACCGGAGTCGATGCTTTAAATTCACTTTGAGGACGATTTACAGTGTCCCCTAAAATGAAAAAAAGAAGTGTTAATTTAAATACAAGAAAATATTATTATATTATAAAATATCGAAACCAACCATCACGAACATTCTGTGTTACAGTAAATGTTTTACCAGTATCAAGTGGTACAGTCCAATTAACTGGATCGGGTGAACGCATTAAAATTTGTTCTGGTGATTTAACGCGCGTTGGCTCTGGTGGTGATTTTATAATATGCTCAGTTATTTCTTGTGGTGGCAAAGGGCTTGCTGTAGAAATTGTTGGTGCACCCTCTTTATCAGCTACAGTATCGTCAGCTATATAAATTCATAAAATGAATTTTATATTCTTTGTTTACTTCTGTTATGTAGAGATACGTATTATATATATATATATATATATATATATATATATATATATATATATATATATATATATATATATATATATATATATAATATTATTGAGTGGTCGTCGAAATCAATTTTAGAAAGCCTGATTTTATCCCAAACCTATTTATCATTGCTAAGCAAGCATCACGACTAAAAAATTATAAATTTGATGGGAATCACCATTGTGCTTTGATTGCACGCTATATTATGGTGAAATAACCTACAATCGCAGAAACTATTGAAAATAATTAATGAAGTAGCAGGAAAATAAAATACCTGCGCCACGGACTATAAAGGCACATCGAAACATCTGTTTGAATTAACATGGTTATGACAATTACATACGACAGATAGACGTTATCTCTGGCGATAATCACATCACTCACAACGAAAACGTATAGACAGTTATTCATTGATTAAACGAAATGTATTCAAACGAACTTTCATAAATAAGTATGACAGTTTCTCGATGAACATTTATTATGGCCAAACTAAACGAGTAGTGAATAAATAATATTACAATTAAATAAACAGAAGCGAAAATCCGGAACAGATTGACAGATAAAATTTGAATTTATGACCTTGACAGTAATAGAAACATTAAAAATGTAAAATTTTATGTTCCAAACTTAAAATGCATCGTCTCGATTTAGGCCGATCATCTCTTACCTCTCGTAAGATTAGTATTGACAATATTATTCAAGAGGATATAATAAACTGTAGAATCCCTTTTACAACGGGAACAATTGGGGTTAAGAAAAAAAGATCATGTATATTGATGATATTCGTATAAAAATTAGTTACCATAACAATATAAGATTCATGGTTGAGTAATCGAATATACTTCGGAAATGTACTAGCTATTCCACATAGTGAACGATTTGAAATATTATAAACATTACAAACCATAAATATCTACATCTTTCAGTAAATCAAGTTGAAGAAACCGCTGATGCGAATGTATAGTAGCTGGACAAACTGTATGGTTTGGTTAGTTTGAGTGGCTGCACACGAAGACCGGCGACGGTCCGTTGTGATATCACAGAATCTTACTTCCCTATCACCTTTATAAGAATCAGCTTGAGCTACTTATGTAGTGTGATAAGTATTGCTTAAGTATCATTTGTGTGCGAACGCCGGACATGAGAATACTAGGTGGACTACCAATTCTTTCTCTTCTTCGTCCATACGGCTTCTGTAAAAGTCATTAGCTTCTAGACCTAGTCTCCTCGCATGTTCTCCAAGTAGGCAGCGTTTTGTAAGTATCCCCACGATCGTTGTTAGTTCACGTCTTCGTATGGAGATCTTTGAGCGTTTCAAGTCCAGCTTTGGCCAGACTTGCCTTGCTACAAACAGTAAAGAATGTAGAATGATTTTCGTATTCGTTGAGAACGATGGCACTATTTGTTGCTAAACATTTCGAAGCGTAAATAATTTTTTCTCCATAACACCGAAATTTTGAACGAAATCGTTAAACTTTTACTTTGTCTCTCAGATATTCGCGAATAAATGTCTCATAGGAATAATAAAGATCTTATTTTTCCACATATTCGATATTGCGAGAATCCTAAGTGGCATACATTGATTTACGGTTCGAGGTAACATTACACTCTAATTGGTTTTAATCGGGATTTCTAAAATTGTTTGACGTAGGACGATCACATTAATATATATATATATATATATATATATATATATATATATATATATATATATATATATATATACATATATATGTATATATATATATATATATATATATATATATATATATATATATATATATATATATATAACATATTTTTCTGTAGACTGGCTCTGCAATTATAGTTTTGGAAAATTAACATCAGCAATGCGAGGTTTGAGCTGAGATTTTAGAAATATTTAACACGAATTTGAAAATAATTTTTTCGCCTAGTGCAGGAAAATGTTTATCAGGTGCACGATTTTGTCAACAACAAATTTTGTAAAATTAAACTATATATAAACTATATAGGTTACCAAAATAGGTTATAGGTTACCAAAATTGCAATTAAACTATTTTCGACTGACATCGTGTTAAAATATGTTCGAATTAGTATATTGCATATACTGACGTTAATTTTAAAAACTTTCGCAGTCTTTTCCAGATATCACCATTACAAAACAAAACACCAGATTCTTAAACTATGCGGTTATTTATGGTTCGAATTTTTTAATTAATGCTTTTACAATAACAATATAGGCATAGTATTAAGTTTCTAGCACCGGGTATATTTCATAAATTATGTAAACACAAACACACATAGTCTGAGATATTGGATTGACACCATTCAAACGATTATAAATTTTTCGACGAAACAAAAACATATAATAGTTAAAATCAATGTTTTAAAAAATCAAATTAAAATTATGGAATAATTATAAAACATATACAAAATTATTGATGAAGTATTTTCGACTGAGCTTTTGTAATTTAATAATTATTGCACTATTGTCTATGAGTATTGATGAGCTTGATGACGAATATGTAAAATATTTTGTATCATGTATTTGGTATATTCAAAGCAAATTTAATAAAAGGCCAAAATAAAAATAAATTTAATAGATCAACAATTAATTAAATATATTATTATCAAATACATACGGCAAGCAACAAAACAGAACAAACCAACAAAAATGTAGTTGTATAGTGTGAGTTGGTAATAGGAAAATAAGACAACGAGGAGGAACAACTTAGTTCACAGTTCATCTAAAATGTGACACATTAATGCTAGACATTATAACAAACCAAAATGTTTTCAAAACTATAATTTCGATTTAATTTAGAAAACTAATTTTAACAATACAAAACTATCACCGTGAACATAAGTCACAATGACTGGTGAACACAAATATAATAATAATAAATAAACTAAATAAATATTCAAACAAATAAACTTATATATACAAGAACATAAATAAAACAAATAAATAGATGCAAAAGATGATATATACAGTAGCAAGACGATAAACATCCTACGGACAACTATTAAATCTATTTATTTAAATAGAGTTAACACTTTTATACCGATCCGAACTGTTTGCATATGTCATCTTATTGCCACATAGCTAATTCGATAACACAATATTTTATTTAATTAATTTCACACGAAAACAAAACAAAACCCACATTTAATTTAATTACATGTATTATGTATATACTAATAAGTTGTCACTAAGTAATTTAGCTTGAAATGAGCTCATGATTTATTATTCTTAGGTTAAATCGAAATATAATATAGTTAATCATTGTATGGTGCAGATTTTAATTCCATTAGATCATATTTAAAGGTTCTGGCCATCTGTGTGATTCAAGTTCAAGCCACATGCGTCGATAAGTTCAAAGAATATACGCAAAAATTCGTTAACGTTAAGTATGTGATACAATTACTAAAACAGGTCAACAACCTAATTTAGACTTAAAACCTAATTTAGACTTAATTGAAAACAAAAGAAATGGTTTAATGAAAATGGTAAGTTTAAAGTTTTCTTATAGACCTGAACAAAGTCAAATATTTTTGAAAAATTCGTTATATTATGCGGAAAATTACAAATCCTGCCCTTTGCTCATAATAATAGTAACCTTAAAACCGCCATTTAAAACGTATTCTCGTTTTTTTACTTTGCTTTACACCGTTTTTAAAATTACGTCATTTATTGCTGGAATTCGTTTTTGTTCTAGAGTAATCTCAAAATTAATTGGAAATCTTAATCCATTCTGAACTTCTGACTATAATATGCTATCATGCAATAAAAGTCGTTGTTTACCTTTTTTAACCTATTGACATATTGTTCTATTGCCGGGCTTTTTAAAAAACAGTGGGCCAGACACGATATACTTGATTAGGAGTTCCATCATTATCGGCCATGAAGTAACATTATTAAATATTTAACTCAGTGTTGGGAGCGCGGCTTCGGGAGCCTATGTATGGAATATTGACTTTGTTGGATCAGCTATATATTTCTAAGGGTTTTGATAGAGTATAGCACATATCTTTGTTAAATAAGATTCTACTACTTAATACTTTGGGTGCCATTGTTGTAATGAGCATACACTCTAAATTTCAGTTAATGTTAATGAATGAGATGTCTTTAGCTGACGGCAAAACGTGCATCCTCCTTTATTTAGTTCTTTAATGAAGTAGATAAATACGATAGGTATAATATACACAAGTTTGAAGTATTATTATACATAAGAAAGAGTAGAAATTACATGGAAAGATTATATTATATTCAATATCTGACAGCTTTATGAATAAAACCTAACTCGTTTGGCCGACCTAAAACTATATGTCTTTCAAAACTTGAAGAGCGCAATCAGACAGAATTTTTTTTCTTTGGTAAATATTATTCAGAAATTAGGTAAATAATTCTAAATCATTTCACTATGACTGGAAGTTAACATTATTTTCGGTATAAATTTCCCTTGTAACCTTTTAAATAGGACCCATCATTTTAAATTTTTAATCTTCCTCAAGACACTCCGAAGGAATTAAAAGACAATCGATAGTGATAATAAAGAGGTTATGTCTATCATATTGTCACCAAGTAAGTTTTTAAGGGAGATAGTTATTTTAAAAACACTCCCACAACTTAAACTCAACAAAGAGTGAGAGATAACTTTTCGGTCTACTTTTCTAGCATTAAAAATTAATATTAGTTGCGTTGCAACTATAATTCTTCAACTTAAGAAACAATCAACAATTTTATTTAATATTGGTGACTGATGACATATCGGTTAATATAGAGTCTCCTGGCGACAATAAATATATAGTGGCCTAATTAATAACTATCTGCGAATGCGAGTTTAAAGGTGAAGTGCTCAAATGAGCAATCAGTGACACTAAATGAAATATTTGGGTGATAAAGTTTTTTTCAAATAAGTTTCAATGATTTGTGTAATTTCGAAATATTCGGTATTAGGTGGCTCAGGATTCGAATTTTGGGGGGATCACACACTTTAAATGGGCTTTTAACACGGTATAAAGCCAAATAATATGGCAATTTCATAGATGGAGAAGGAAAACCATATATTGGTCCTTTACAAAGTCTTATACAGAGCCTTGAAATTTCTTATTGAGGTTAGGTCACAAAGAAGAAGACTCCCAACTTTATAAAATAGTAAAATCTTAAGTTCTGCAATTGGCTTTTTATATTTGTATTTGTAAAGCTAATTTACTTTAAATTTGAGTCTCAGATAGCTTAAGGACTTATATTTGTTCGACATATAACAAATCACTCACATATGTCAGCCTTTGCGCACCTTAAACCTATACAGCACAATTCAAAAGGATTCTAAACTCGAGTGAAAATTGCCATTGATAATAGTCTTGAACTATTATTTAAATAGTTATGTATATTTAACCTATCTTTAAAGCATGATATGTCAAAAATCATCTGTGCAATGATAGATTTTCGGATCTATCTTTTTTTAATAATAAGTATACCATTTTTTGTCTAATCTCACTAATTTGCATGGTGCTCTGATCATATAGGTTTAGCCAAAGACGACTATGAAAACGGATCATTATACTGAGATTGGTAAAAAAAATTGGATCCGTTTTAAGTGCAACATACAGTTCACACTATCTGGTCGTTAGCAGATTCGAACAAGTATATTAGTTTAGGTCAGTATTCGTTTGCACGATAAACACTTTATAGAATTATGTGATTTCCATTGCATAACATTGAAAGTGCTGTTCGGTCTATTTTTGATGTCCATTTTTGGGATGCAATACTCCCATCTCGGTGGTGATTTACTTTAAACGTAAATCGTATATGGTAACGCTATTGTCAATCAAACATTGTTTATGAACATTGCATACTCCATACGCAGCCAATAGTACTGACATGAAAGTTGAATTGGCTTATGAATTCTATACATTCCATTAAGTTTTTATTGATAGACCATCGATCGTATACAGTAGATGAATAGCTCCTTTTGTAACCGTTTGTGTCAAACCGTATAGCTCCTACTTATTGCTTTCTATATCTTTTACATTATCAGATTTTTCATTTTTTATACGTGTTTTTTTTAATTCGCTGTTTGTTTTGCTCTCTATGTCTTTGATTGTTGCTAAAAAGATGTTTTTATACAAATTAATCAACTAGTTTCAAAAATCGAGATAACGCCAAAATTTGTCAGTCGGGTTTAAAGGAATAGTGGTGTGAATAAACACATTAATACCTCCTGTTAGAGTGCAGATTACATTGGCCTTCCAAGCTGTTACTATAGGCGCTAGCAAAACAAAGTGCTCATGGTTTATCCTAATGTGGCCTATAATCGTTAATATTTTCAAATTGGGTTTAGTGTAAGATAGACACTCAATAGATGATGTTAAATGAAAAGACTTTGGAGTGCATTGACTCAAAACCAATAGGGTAGGTATGACGTCCCCGGACAAAACGTACACTTTTTACCAACCGACTAGAAAATCAGTGATAAATTATGAACATTACTATGCTCTCCTGATGGCAAGAATAACAAAATAACTGAACTATTGATGTGACCGAGCTATTTGGATGGTTTCAACTATTTTCATTATTACTTTTTTGTTTATTGAAATATTTGATCCATTTATTTTGAGGATCATATGTAAATAGTTAAGAAATGATCCATTAATCATAATATTTTATTGTTTTTCTTTTAATTTTTATAAATTTTAAACTTCAGATTATAGCAATTAGGAAGTTAAAAATATTTTCTAGTAGATTTTCTTAATTTGTGTTGCATTACTCCACTACTTGTTGGCCCAGCATCTATTATTGGGAAAAATTGAATTTATTTATTATTTCTACACAACTACGAACTAATACAAATAAACTAAACATTTTAAAACAAAAAATATTTTTTTCAAAACATCAATTACAAATGAAAGAAATTTCTAATTTTGACATCTAAACTAAGTTTAAGACGACAACGTAGTACTAAGTTATTTTTATGTCTGTACACTATATTATACAAACATTTCTAATTTTCTAGTTATCAATTATCAGTTTTTTGACGAAAAAAATCCACTCACTTTGGTACCACAGTTACAAGCTAATTTTGAGTTGCTTAAGAAATCTTTTAAAATACTAGAATTCCAATTTGTAACCGTAAGCTGTAACATTCAAGTGGGATAACGACTTACTTCAGTGGCCATAGGCTGGTTTTCCCTGGGAATTGGGAATTGTGAAAAAAATTCCCAACTACAATTATCCCCAATATTTTATTCCCCAATATCCCCAATATAATACACTTGGTGGTGTGCTGGGAATTATTTCCCCTCTGTGAAACACATAGTTTTAAATGTTCGCTGCTGGAGTACCTTTTTTATGGTTTTTTGTCATGTTGCGCTATGTTATTATATTTGAATATGATTTAAATATTGACAGATGAATAACAATTAAAAAAAATAGGTGTTTTCGCTTTAGAAAAACAATTAAAAATTTTTTAGTGTCGGAATTATTTTCTGCATTCACTATTTATTATGATTATTCGTATTTATGAATGAGCTAAATTTTTTATATTTTAGGGCAGATAAGACCAAATTTAAAAAAATAGGTGTTATTGCTTTTGAGAAATAATAATTTTTTTTTAAATTTATACTCTTTTATAATGATTATGAGTATTTTAACATAAGAAATATGTATTCCCAACAATTTTATTAGGGAAAAATAAACGTCAAAACTGTTATAATTGGGAATTATTTTTTTCAAACGAAATATTTTTCCCAATAGCCAGAATACACTTTTGGGAAAAATTATTCCCACCTGTTATGAAAACGTCAAAAATTCCTAATTCCCCGGGAAATCAGAATACTAGCCACAAGTTGTTTTAAGGTCACAAGCATTTCATAAGATCAGGTATAAGATCATTTGAAATTCACTATGAATAATATCTTCTTCAACGTCTTCTTTTGCAGTAATATTTTCAAAAACTAAACTCTAAAATATTTCGATTTAATCTTGATTATTCGTCAAACATTAAAAATCGAGGATGTTGTTTGTCACCTGTTTAGGCATGTTTTGGTATAATGAAGTGTCATAAATGTATATATGAAGTGTATGTCTGTTTAGTATCAAAATAATTTTTGTGGACGATATTTAAGACCTCATGGGAATAATATATGTATATTAACTATGACAATCCTAGTGATGGCGACCGATAAAGTGTCTTATGTGTGGAACATAACTTTGTGTTCTAAATCCGAACCTTACGCCCTATACTAAGATTTAAATAGACTATCTTCACAAAACATTGTCAGCCTATAGTTGGTCATTTTATTTACATTTTATCAAGGTATATACATAGATGACTACGTGGTATGACAAATATTCTGTTAAGCTTTAGTATTTACTGCTTTGTTTGGTTGGTAACCACGCGAATTATTAACTAGTGAGAACTAATAAAATTATTGGCCTACACAACTGTTTAAGCATAAACTTTATTGAACACGCCGGCGTGTGTTTCGCCACGCTTTTGAACAATGTTAAAGTATAAAAAAAAGAGATTTTTAAGGTAAAAAAAATTTTGTCGTTTCGGAAACCGGTGTTCGGTGTTCAGTGTTTTTCCAAAATTGAGAAAATTGGTTAAATGCGATTTTATGATATAAAATCGCATCGCCTGGAGATGTTTTGCTGAAACAGCCAACATACCTTTTTATTACCATCGCCAGCATTGGCGACATGACACTCTAGTTTGGGAACTTTCTTGACAATAACAACAATCAATACTTTGCCTCACTTACAAATAAAGGATATTGCATAACAAAAGATGGTTGTTCTCAATGATTGCAATGCAACATTAAGGATAATTCCCTTTCAACTGGATTTTTTTTTACTAAAAACCTCTAGTTTAAACATATCTTATGATTTCAAAGCGACAGCAAACTATCTCAATTACTTTTTATTTATTTATAGGTTTACAAAAACTCGTCGCTTACTTATTTGATCACTTCTCCTATTTGGAACCATAAGGGGTTATTTTGAATAATTCACAATATTTGTTTTCTAATGTTTTCGTCTCATCTTTTCAGAATTTTGAAGACGATTCTGAAACTATTTTGTTTGTAAAATGTATGGAGTGTTTGTGTTAAAATAAATGTTTGTATTATTGAGTTATTGGTAATATTTGTGTTAGTGTCAATTAAACCATTTTATCAAGTTATTTGGCCACAGTAAATCGAAGTTCTAGCGAATTACAGATTCGTTTTTTTTAATTAGCTTATTTTTTTATTTGATATTTCATTGGGGCCGATTATTGAGTAGTATTGCACAATATATCCTAGTGATTACATAACATGTAATTTTTTATTTTCAAACGATTTTTGAATAAAATGCTTCCAAAAGTTTCAATTGTTTTTTTTTTAATTAGTTGGAATCTTGAGATACATATAGAATCATTTGAGAGACATGACCAGTGATACGTACAACTATAACTCTCAACCGATACATTTTTCAAAATAAAATAACTTGGTTGACGTTTACTTTACTTCACCAACAAAGAATATGTGACAGTGCTTATGACAGGCATGAGAATTAGTCCTCCTTGATTTTAAGATGATGATGTGAAGGTCTTCGATTGTTTTCTTGGTGTTCTTAACCGTGAGAGGAAATGTTGGGTTACAATCGATGCATTTTATCTGATGCTATCTGTTTCAAAGCTTCCATTACACAATATTTAATGTATACAGTGCATATACTTTCCAAATGACCAGTCCATTCCAACTGTCACCGAAATTCAGTTCACGAGCCATCGCAAAAGAAAGGCAAATTGGTAAATAGTTTCTCAACAACCTCGAACTACTATTCTGTCATACTATATAGTAAATGAAAATTTGTTTATGACTAACGAATGTACATTCACGATACATTGCAGCCTTTTTGCAAGGCATGCAGTACTTAAAATAATGTTAAGAAACGAAATGGCTTCTATAGCAAGTAGTAGCGCTCTTGCGTAGATCTTGTGAATTATTTCAAAATGTTTGCCGTGGATAGATCTAAGAATACAGTTTCATATAATTATTACTCGTGGTAACCCGGTTCTGTTAGGTTACAAAATTAGTTTTATTTACTCTTAGCTCAATAGTTGTTTCTTTAGTTTTTACATGTCTTGAATAATAATCAAATAAAGATCCGCCATCTGTTGGGTAAAATAAATATGTCGACCTCTGAGTCAAATTGAAAATAATAGATGTTAAGATATTACTCTCCTTTTTTGTTCTAAACCATTAATCTTTGATCGAAACTTTTCGACGGGTTTGATTTTACAACTATTCTACGGCCAAACAATAAACATCATATTTACTACCTTGCCCTGCTGTTTGTATTTAACATTACTTGGTAATAATATTTGCAGTAAATCTAACATTGGCAATAAACAACAAGGTTTAGTATTTTAATACTTATAAATTGTTTGAAAAAACTTTTATTTAATAGCACAAGCAACATGAAGCAGATTTTAAAATAATGGTCGTATTTTACCGAAGAGTAATTATGGAGCTAACGTATTAAGGGTTTCTGAAAAACTTTATAAAGAAAATAAAAACAAAATACTGACAGTATCACATAAACGTGTGAGTTCATTACCGTGCTTAATATTTATAAAATAATTATTCGCGATTTGCTCGAGACAATTTTATTCGGATTTAATCAGAACGAACACACTTTCGAAGCATTGTGCGAATACAAAATTTACTTAGTGATAACTTATTATATTATGTAGTAGTGTGTTAACAAAAATATGTACAAACAACATCAAAATACGAGATTTGTTTAATTATTTACTTGGTTATAATTTTTAATTAAATTTTTATTAATTTTTGATTTAAATTTGATTTTGGTTTTTTTTTAAGTAGATGTTTTATTATAAATTACTTACTTTCCGCTATAATATTCTTATCCTGATCGGTTCTAATCCGTGGTTGGTCTTCAAATTTAATAGTCGAATCTATCTTTAATCCACTTTGGCCAGTTAGAATAGTAGATTTGGGTCTTTGTTGTTGTTTGTTATTGGTTTTACGTAAATTGGGAATAGTTAATGTAGAAGGAGATGATTTACTTTGATCATTTATAGAATTGTGATTAGGAGCAGAATGCGCTCTAGCATGAGGAGGTAAGGAGCTACTCTTTGAACGGGTTCGAGCTGTTGTGGAAAGGGTGGCTAGAAAAATAGTACATAAAAATTATAAATTAAAAGTTAATTGATTTTATAACAAAATACCAAAGAAAATAAAAAAAAAACAAAATAAATAATAAATAGAAAATTAAAAATAAAAATTATTAATAATAAACGAGATACTTGTAACACACGAAAGTAATGTAACTAAATAATGATTTATTACAGTAATTTAGAAATTATATTCAATACTTATATATTGTAGTTTATATTTTATTTAATCAACAATAAATCAAAAATATTCTCATTTTATTTATTTATTTATATAATAATTATATTTCACGTGACCAGTTTAGAAAGTCTGCACAGATAAATAAGATCTTTCGATAAGTAGTCGGTGTTTATTAAGGGCCAAACAAAATTCTGGGTAACTTTGAGGTTCCTGTAGATTTTTTGGATATATATAACTCGGAAAATTTTCACAGTACCGACAAATTAACCCGAAGTCTAACTAACAATAAGTTATTCTTGTTTAATTTTATAGGATCTACCGGAGTTTCAACCTTAATTCAAATTTAAGGCCAACTTCACGTCATATGTCTGTATGAAAAGAAATTTGTTCAAAATTATTATATTTCATTAATAATTGTTTCTCTTCGTTGCATATTCGGGACTATAAACTGTCATTTTATTTAAATTGCGATCAACAACCTAATTCGATGTCTAATACGAATTATTTTTAATACATATATCAAAAATTAGTACAAAAAAGCAATGTATAATAAGTTGAAAGTGTAATAAGTCGTCCCGAATCAACTCTTCATATTGCTGTTAACAATTAGGAGATGCCAGATTACTCTCTTCTCCATGGAGGCATCTTCGATGAAAGATGAATATCCTGTATCATTTCTGTGACCGAGTCCGCGTACTCGCTGTCCTTTGATTTCATACGCGATATCAGGAAGTCGAGTTTTGGACCATGTGATACTTCACTCGAATGTTAGTAGTCAACTCTCATACACATCCGCCAATGTTTTCCTATTTTGTAGGAAAGTATATGTGCTTCGAGTACAGTCAATACTTTCCCTTTGTAGGATTTTTGTTTCCAGCGGGACTGGATAAACTAAAAACTTCACGGATGAATACAAACTTATTGTGTCTGAAACATTCGACATTGCATGGCTAAAATTAATAGAGCACTTAAATTGGAGAGACCTAAATATAGATCTGTTTACGCGAGTGCCTATAACAAAGAAAGTGTACATGTAATGTTTACCACCTAATGTTTTGAGCCATAAATTTAACGATTTCGATTCATGTCTTGCATTTCTCACACTGTAAAATGTTATATTCAGCGATATTTGGTGGTATTGTAGTGGGTATAAAAGGCTTTTATTAATTATTTAACTCTTCGAAAGTTAGGAGTGTTAACTATATAATAAGATTGAACTATATAATTGCAGAGATATGAGAAGCCCCACTTACTTGAAATGATTTAGAAAGGACATATACATTTAAGTTCAATCTACAGGGATATACTCGAAGATGGTATAAATGACTCAGTTTTTTTAAAATATATTTCAGATATATTTAAGTGTTGGAAGTCGTGTTATTAACCAGGCAGTTTATTCAATTCATTTCAATAATTCTCGTTCTCTTAGTTTGATGTACGTGTGTAAATGCCACTTCAAACATTAGCACTACCAACTGTTTGGAAATTTGTGTATTTAGCTCCGATTAACGGTTCGTTTATTTTAGTACTTCATGCCAGTCTGTAGCTTTGTCTTGACGATACAACGAATGTAGTGCTAAAAATTAATTTTATGATCATATATTGGATTTTGCGTCTTGGCCGTGAATGTGAACTACTACTGTCCCTCCTTTCGTCGAATACGCGAACGAATTGGTTTTTTGTTTGATGTCAAATAAGTTTACATAATTCAAATTAAATTGTATGAACAGAATATTTTATGATTTAGAATTTTAAATAGCGTACTACTACCAATATTTTCATTTAATTTTCTGGAGCATAGGTCTAAAATGGAGTAATTTTAATAATTATTTGAAATATCGATTGAAGCGATCCAACCACATTTTCCGAGAAGTAAAAATATGTTCCAAAATAATTATGGGTTGCAAGGATAATTAATTATATACTTAAACAGATCAAAATATGTTCGTATTTTATATTTACTGTGTTATATTACACTGCTATTTCAAATTATGCTATAATTAATTATCGTGTCAAAACATAGTATATATTCTATACTAATATGGACGGGGTATAGGTTCATTAGTTCTGTACTGTAACAGAAGGCTTTACATTTGTTCCACAGCATCATTTGGTCGGTGAGTTTTCTTACTGTTAAACATGAAAATATTTCCTTGTTTAGTTAGTATCATACACTTTCAGTTGCAGTTTAATTGCCATGTGGATCAGCTTCAAGTAAGATTTATTTAAGTATTGTAATCAACTATACAACTTTATTTTTATTTAAATATTAATTTATTGAAGTCTATTTTACATGCGTTGAGTTAGTTATTTGATAAGATATTCAATGTTGTGTCGATTATGTTTTCTTACTTTTTATGACGCTATATGACATATTCTTTACATGTTTTAAACGATTCCAAAAATAAGTACACATTATAAGCCATTCCAAAGATAAGTACTCTCTGTAATATTTGTAAGCTTTTCTAACTGCTTTTTATAAATTTATCTCGGACTTATTTTCCCATGAAATATAAAACTTAAATTGAAAAATTGATTTAAGACATAATAAAGTGCTCACGAATATCGATTAACCTAATAAACATAAACTCATTTAAAAGTTATTAGCTACTGACGAAATACGTTCACCACCAAATACAAATTTCTCACTCAAGATCTGTAAGTTACTAGAACTGTTGCAACACGACGTACACCATGATATAATATGAATGACTAAAAGGCGTCCATTTCGGAAATCCATAGGTATGTATAGCACATTGTTGAAGTATGTGCAACAATATATCAAATGATATATAAAGCTATGTATATTCCAAAATTATGTGAGCCCATGTCCTGCTTGCTTGTAAACAAAAAAGGTTTATAAAGAATAAGGATGTTATTCACACAAACAACAGTCATATTTAGCCCACCTGAGCATTAATTCCATTCAATTATGTATTCTATCCTTATATCCGTTTTTAATTATGAAACAAACTTTCATAAAATATACACAAATAAATTTATTGTAAAGCATACTACAATGTTATCAAATAAATCACTAAAGCCGCCATCCCTTTCAAAAAGTCTTCTAGTTATGTAAGTGTTTGATTTATACAGCAAAGTAGCTGCCTATGGAAAATAAAATAAAGTTTTTGATCAAAACTAGCCAGCTACATTGCATTCCTCTAATTTTTTGAGTAATCTTACCAGTCCATAAGTAACTTCTACTGAACATATATATTATGTTCAGTATAATAAAAGTATAACGGTACTGATCGTATAAAAAGCAATCTTCAATCCTTTCTACCATTAATACACATGACGCTACACCAAAACCTCACCAGTATTAAAACCATACCTAAATTTTCATGTTAAACCTCAAACATGAAAGCATTACATGCAAAACTATCGAAATCAAACATACTGTGGAAGGTTCTGCTGTATCTCTTAACACACGCACAAAGCAAAACATGAAAAATATAGGAAACCATGCTTTACGAAACAAAACGAAATATACGTCATATGCGAACGTATTTCAAGGGGAACTTGGGAATTACAATAACCAAAAATGCGCATACGAGTACAATCGAAATGGTGACTTTCGAATTTTTAAATAATCGTTTTCTAAAGGGATAAATTATCGATTACCACAAGAAGAATGTACTTAGAAGATTATGTTTTCAAAACTTGCGGGTGTTCTTAAATATTTAAGAAAAATTCCGATGGAAACTTACTGCTACATTGTTTTGTAATAAGATGTCTAATCTTAGAGTTTTTTTTAACTGAAAGTTAAACACTACCAGTGTGTCTCGGGTTTGTTGTCGTTATCATTAAGTTAAAGCATAGAAACTAAAAATGCTGATGCTCGTAAGTGTGCTCTGTAATACAATAAAATGAATTTTTTTAAATCGAGTATTAATATCAGTGATTAATACTCCAAAAGCTGCATCGTGGAGCGAAAGGTACCGGGTTCGAATCTCGACAGGAGTAGGATGCGAAAAAGAATTTTCACCATCGATCGTTTGGCGATGCGATCCGTGGTGCAAATAACCTCATCTGAGACCATGTTGAGTTTAGAACCCGTAATCGGCCGGTATATAGGTATGCAATGTGCAAATAGTTTCTACGTAAAATCGGGACTACAGGAACGTCAAGTAAAAAGTATGATGTCACAATAGGTCAAATAATCAGTATATCAGTATAAGATATAAGATAAGATAACCAAAGACTAGTTCTATATAAGATTTCTGGCCGCTTCAAATAGATGGAAACTGTCTATTTCATTGGTTTATCCTGTATCAACATTACTGATAGAGAGATGTAGTATTCCTTTACGGACAGTCATGACATGGTAACTTTCCACAACGTTTTAATCTAGAATTACTATATTATATTTGTTTAATATTTCAGTTAATGAAGCATATTTTATATAATTATTTTTGATCAAAACATGTAAAATACAAAATGTAAATAAAACTTAAATAAGACAGAATTTAGAATCTAAATTTCTTAAAGAAATTCCAGGAAACCTACATCTTCAACCGAGCTTCTAAACTCAAAAGACTGAATGTAAACACAACGAATCCCTATTTAATTTCCACTAGGCTACACAATTCTCGAAGGATTCTCGGCTTTAAAATCATCAATTTTTATTTATCACATTGAAGAACCAGATGTCAGGGTACAGGAAATATTTAAAAATTATCTGTATATTTTACCTCTAGAGCTGTACACCTATTTTTTCTTAACTACCTCGATAGCAATACAACCCCGTTTTCTTGGTGACTACTGCCTATCACCATACAAAAGATTTCTGTTCAAATATTTGATATAAAAGTATAATTGTGTGTTTTAATTATTATAAATGATTGGTTTGTTGCATCACTTACGTTCTCTGTGTTTTTCTAGTGCCAGTCTAATCTATTTTAAAGTTTGATAAAAATACCAGGTTAGAATCCCGCTAGAGGCTGGGCGCAAAAACAAGCTTTCATCATTCGATTACGATCAGTGTTGTGAATGAAGACCTCTACGACTCCTGTAGACAATATTTAAAACCCCATGCAGATGGTCTACGTAAATGCGACCTAGAACCGTATGCTCTCGATTTGACTTTGGTGTAAGGTAGAACTTTAAAATAGGTAGAACTGCGGAAGAGTTATTAGAGACAGAAATAAACCAACAAACAAGTTTGATAAACATTTACGCGTTAGGTAAATTTTTTCATTGGATGGATCACCTTAATGATCTGTTGTATTTGCTTAGTTTCGAATAATGTCTATATGAGTTATTTTGTTATGTCGTGTTTTGCGTTATCTTATGTCGACGTTCGACCCTTTGTCTAGGTTCAGCTTTTTCTTATGTCGATCTGTCATCTATCGACTCTTTGTGTCTGTCACCATTTCGACCTTTTATATATCACTTTCGTCCATTTCGGCACTTTTTGATTCCATCTGCCTAGTGGGGTTCTAGGCCTTTCGTTTTATAAGGAGGCAATAATATTTACACTCGTAAGTAACTAAGTAAAGTATACATGGGAGCCATTAGCCAACTCTCAATATATGTATATAGTGGAGCTGTATTCTTTAATTATCATTAGTCAACACATTAATTTGATTTTAAATCTGAGTATCCAATTATTTTCACTCAAGAGACCATTATTTTAAATTGCCATATACTTGTGTCATTAAAATTTGTTTTTTTGTTCGATACTGTGATGAAATTTTCCGTTGATTATGTTTTTCCACACGAGTTTGTATTTTCCATTAAAATTAATAGCTATGGAGACGGTATCTTTAAAAATAAAACGCAAAAAATTATTCGTTGTAACATGTTACACGTTGTAAAAGAGAAAGACAAAAGTTTCTTTCTTTTTCTCGAAACTAGATTTTTCAAAAATCAAATTTAAATTTAGTTAAAATATTGTTTCGGGAGACGATTAAATACTTCATAAATTATATATATTTAGTTCATATGTCAAACAATAATATATAAATATATATTAATTTTGTTTAAATAATAATAAAAATTAAGTGTTCTTACTTTTAGTTTTGACATTTAAATTATCGTGCTCGAAATTTGAGAACACTGTTAGATACTTATGACTGACACTGTTTAATTTATCAATTTTTTGAGAAAAATATAAAATCGAGAGGGATATATAAAGCCTGATTTACATTATGAAAAAATACTGACAAAATAGTCAAGGCGGGATAAATATATAATTTTTCTTAAAATGCGAGTGAATTAAAAAATATTTCCATTACAAAAAATTTAATCAGTACTGAGTAAATTTTTTTGGTTACTGAGAAAATAATTATAGCAGTACTGACGAAATATATCATGATAAGTATTTTTATTCAGTACTGGAGAAATATTTTATAGGAAAAATAAAGATGGATGATTTTTTATGGTCAATTAATAATTTTAATATTTCGTTTTGTGCCATTCATCTTAATTCATTGTGAAAATAATTGAAATAATGAATAATTATGTTAAGTTTATTTTTTTATAATTTATTGTTGTAGATTAAAGTGTATTTTGTCTTTTTTTAAAACAAAAAAAAATTTAAAATTTATTGGTTATGTTACACGCATCTGTCAAAATATATCCACTATAAAAAAAGAAAAAAGGAAAAAACGATCTCAGTCTCTCTAATGGCATTTTTAATTTTTTTCTCGCTTTGATTTTTTCAGTAAAAATACTGACAAAATTTTTTTAATAATGGAAATCAGCCCTAATTTACAACAAAAATAAATTTTGTTTCTTTCAATGTTAATTTTAGAAGATATCGTCTCCATAGTTATTCACTTCAGTGGTATTTACATGTAGTTTCCACGTTTCTTACCTAGTTTATAGGTTAAGAAAAAAACGAAGAATTTCAATGTAAAACAGACTACTTCTGGAAAAGTGGAAAGACACATACGTTTGAATAGATTAGTTTTTATTTGAGTCTATTATTTCCGGTTGATAACATTTAATAATTTAGACTTTACATTTATGACCCTTAAAAAATCAATGTGCTTCGATTGTGACCTGCTGTTTATAGTTAAGAATGAGAGATTGTTAAAAAAGGATTTAAATAGTAGGAAAAACAAATTAAGTGGGATTAAAAACATTATAAGCTTAAACGATAAATAAGTCTTCGGAATATAACATTTTGTTTTTTAATTTGCTGTCCCGCCAATTACCGAACTCCCAGTAATAGTCGAAGAGAATTATTATTTCAATTAGATAGTTAATTTTAAAGAGACAAGCAAGTTTGCAATTTGTGTGCATACAAAAAATGTTGACATTAAATTAATATTTATAGTATTATATACAGGTATATTCATTATGAACATAGTTTTAGACACCTACACAGGCTTTTCTCGCATTCGCCCCATAATAATATCTGTATACTATATACATTTCGTACACATAGTATTAACCAAAAATGAGGTAAACTAAACTATTTAAATAATACACATTACCTAATCATACATATATAATACTAGCACTTAAGTATGTAGCAAGTACCTATTCAATACTTTTCAAGTTCAATGACTATCTTTCATGATAGTAACACTATTATATTACATTAATAATTAAGTTTTATTGTAATTTTAATTAGAAGGACAACATCTATTGTTATATTATATAGTTTTTATTATTATAAAAATATAATATAATATTTAAAAAATAAACTATTACCAAACAGGATTTTAAAAACTAGTTTTGTATTATTAAAATATATTATTAAGATTTGTATAAGAAAAAAAAATTAATTAATTATAAATAATTATTAAATATATAACAAAAGAAAATGTTGTTTTTCATTCAAGAAATGATGCAAAAATAAAAGTTAATTATCATCGAACTAATTAATGTTTAAAATGAAAATCTAACTAAAGGTAACATCGACATGTTAAAAATTAATTTTACTTTTTACGGTATTTTAAAAATCAATCAATTAGTTTTAATTTAATTTGTTACAAAAAAATAAGAAATTAACAAATAATAGTAATAATATTATATATGATGTGAAGGGCCTGTACGAATTCGTTCTAAAATTATTTTTCGATTTTCGTATACTAAATTAATTACATCGGATCAGGTCGTTTAGTACAATTTCGTACTCTATCCCCCTAAATAAATGAATTAATTACGTCATTAGGATTCAAGACTCTTGAATATAGATTGGGCAAGCAACTATTATGATTACCTAGAGGACGGTCTAGGAGTATACATAGTTATTGGAATGTTGCAAAAAAGCGATATTATTAGCGTGGAACGTGAACGGGCAAATAATTAGAAATTAAAATTAGGTGTTAATGAAAAAAATTAATAATTTAAATTCGTTTAGTACAAATCGACCAATTAAAAATGTTATTTGAATTGAGTGTACGATTCGACAGAAAACTTTGTTGTTTGATTTCACCAGGATATTAAAAAAGCCATGAACATGTCTTCGTACACATTTGCTATATAAAACATAAGAAATCTATGACCTTCTGTTGGGGACCAATCCATCTGGACTATAGGTTGTCATAGAGCTCGAGTAGGACGTGAAAGAGTGCCTTGACCCCGAAAAAGAAGATTGCAAAGATTGAAAGAAACAAAATAAAAGTATATATTTTTTGTTTTTTCACCTCCTGGAAAGATTGCGACATCAGGTGTTCCGGCCTCCAGAACGTGTAATTAACATTGACACTCGATTATGTATAATATAATCATGAATAATGAGAGATTTAAAACACTTAAATCTCATTAATTACTCAGATGAGTTACATTGTACAATAACTTTCGTCTTGATTTTGGCTTATAAACCAAGATCGAGTATTTACTTTCGGATTCAATTTTTGTTAGGTCAACGTAAACAGTGAATCAATAGCAGTACAAGCTGCTTCTTGATTGGATTGCCGAGATATTCTCTCGACTGACCGAATAGTAAGCTTGTATATTGTATTACTCAACCACTTTAAAACCAATTGAGAAATGAGTCTTTATTCTTGGGTGGCCATCAATGAATACATGTATACAATTGGCAGATTAGCTAATCTTTTATATAAGCGTGGCGCACACATTCTATAAACTATTCAGATGTCTTATATAGTAATTTTAAATTGTAGCCTAGTAGCCCCATGTTTTATTTCTTTACTGTGGGGTAACGTATCACCTTTGGTCAAATAGTTACTACACTTTAAGATACCCTCTTGAACCCGTTTTTAATTCCAGCAGCTACTCTATCTTAGAGTAACTACATCTTTTGGGTACCAATCCTTAAGGTGGTGTCTGAGACCTTAGCCTAAGCTCTAGGATTTCTAATATGTTTCAAATTTATCATTTTTCATAAAATTATACAAACTTATGTTGAGATTGGAATATTAAACTCAAAAAATGGTAAGAGAATGACGTGGAAAATTTTAATGAGCATTTGCAAGCTTTCATTTTCTATTCCGTTATCAAGATGGCGGTTTATAAATTCTTCACTCCACCAGGCTATCGTAAATTTATTATTAGTTGCATTCCAATCGAACAACCGCTAGTAGTTCGGTTTTTATCTTTGCTAATAAACCATAGTAAATTTAGCAAAGATAAGAACCGAACTACTAGCGGTTGGTCGATTGTAAAGCAACTATTGTTCACGTTAATTGGTGGTACATTTACTGCTGTAGAAGTACAATTATAGAAATACTTGGTATGTCGAAAATGGTACAGGTAAAAAATTAAAGGAAGTGATAAAATTGTAATTGTTGGCCGTTCTTCAGGTTACAGGCACTATTTGACTGGTTTATGCGTTTGAGTTAATTTAAAGCTTTAGAATTTGCTTTTTAAACATAAGTTTTCGTCGAAACGTGCACTAGGTTATGTCAATAGGGATACTATAATAGTATAAATGATAAAATAGTTTGAAGTAAATGTAGGATGATTTAAATAAAAGAAATTAGTAATTAATCTTTTTAACCAAAACTACTTTATCACGCTTATTTCGAATTCATTATTAATAAAATTTAATTGTTTTATTGTAACGGTCAACGTATTCAACTAATGTTGGTTGATATATTTTCCGATTAGCATGCACTTGCATTATAAATGTCCATGCATTTAGAATTTATAATAATGGATTATAGTTGTTTAAATTGAATGCATGTTAACATGTTAACCGGAGAATCGTTGACCAACTCGTAGTACCAATGAAAATCAATTATCGTAATAATAATGATACGTGAATATATAAAATATTAAATACAAAACTAAATTAATTAAAACTAAATCAAATATACATATATACTGAAATTTATCAATTTTAGATCATTTGAAAATTACGTTGGTTTTACTTACTTGGTCTTGGACGTCGTTCGCCAGTTGGTGTTGAAACTGGAGTTTTTTTGTGCGTCTTATTTGCCGAAGTAGGAGTTGGTGTCGCATTTGCAACACTAGTTGTGTTATTATTTGCATTAGCTCCGGTTCGAATTTGTCGCTTTGGTGAACTCTCATTGTGTGCATTTACACCTGGTCCCACCGATTGCGATCGACCTTATATTAAATTGAATAAATTAATGTTATATTTTAATGTAAACATAATAATAATATTATTAAAAAAAGACCATTGTATAAACCTTTTGATTTTTGTGGGCTACCTTTCTGTGGACTACCTTTTTGAGGACTGCCATGCCGTGAAGTAGCTGATTTTTTGGGGCTACCACGCTGCGAGTTGTATGAGTCGTCTTCCTTTGATTTTGGAATAGCTGGCATTAATTTTTCTCGTGTTGGCGATGGCAAAATTGTGCCTTCTTCTACTTCTGCGAGTGGCAAAATTAAAACAAAATATTTCAATTAGAATATTTTAAAATCATTTAAATATAAATGTTACCAGGACCAGTGGTTCTTTCTAAATGATGGCGAACTACACTTCTTCGTTTATTTTCGCCAGAAATGGGTAATGCTTGACCAGGGAATTTTCCTATTCCTTTTGTTGGCGAAGTTTTCTTATTATTTTCCTTTTCCTTTTCTTCTTTTGTGATCGGTCGTACGGTTGATGCTAACGATAATGCTGATAATGAACTACGGCGAGATACTTGATCCCATAAATCTTTTTGTTTTTTATATAAATCTGGATCTATTTCGATACCCCAGCCTCGACACTATATAATATATTCATAAAAGAGTAAAAAATTATGGACATAATAAATAATAAACCTCATCAATACCTTATATTCGCCAGCCTTCTTTCTTAATTCAATTACTTCCTTGTACCAAGTTTCACCCGAATTATGAGTTCCATTTGGAATAATTTTACCATCGTTACGATGTTCAGTTTGATTTTGTTTCTTATCAGCTGTAAATCCATATCGTTCTACATCACTGACGAATTTTTCGTAATGCATTCTGAAAATAAATCGTTATAATTTATCAAGCTCGATAACTAAAAATTTGCATACCTTTCATGCGGTTTATGATCTTCCAGATCTCGTACAAGTGGTTCAAGTTCGTGTACAGCAGCTAAAAACGGAAATTTAATATTTATTAAATTAAATAATTAAAAATTAATATATGGTTTTTTACACAAAAAATTGAAAATAAAATTAACATAAGGTCATATTTTTCGTGAAAAGAAAACGCTTATTTGTAGTTGATAATAAAATAAGACAGTCTAAATGTGCAAAACACGGCAACCGAATCCGTGATTAAATTTGATTTGTCCAATACTTTCAAAATTTATGGGCGCGTGGGAGCTTATTATTAAATAATATTTAAATTTTAAACGTTATAGTATAGCTAATCAACGCCCTCTGGCGCTTTTTTACCCAATCGAAGTATTACCATATCTTGTACTACGACCAAACGCTTAGGTATCAAATGCATGGCTAGTAAAACACAATATGTTAATTTAACCCTTTAAGTAGTCATTTTCTTTTAAAGAAAAAAAATAATTGAATGTCTTATTTTGAAATGTTTGTAAAGTGTATATAATACAGGTCATATGTCATTGGATTTCTAAGCTGTGCGATATTGATACGAGAACTATCTACTATATAGTTCAAAATACATATATGTATTTTGAAACCCTATAAACAAAAAATGAAGTGAGAATTTGAGTTATTGCGTGAAATCTGCTCTGACTATACTGTCATGGATTGACAGCCAGACTGGATAGCGTACGTTTGTAATTTATCTAATCTGTATCGTTGTTTCGTTAGGCTAGTTCGGGTGATCGAAATCATTCAGTTTCATCCCATCAGGCATATGTGACTAGATGTTTTCTACTGTCGCGTGACGATCATTGTATCTGTGAAGAATGGCTTATTCGTATTTTGAAGTGAGCGTCACGATACTAACAATGGAAGAAAACATTCTAAAGGTATGTCAATTTAACAAGCAACTACTAATTTTGGATAGACAATTTGAATCCGATGGGTCATCGGCTTAATCTAAATTCCGTTTATTATATTTACTTGGAGATAAGATGGGCGGAAACTTTTGTCTTTTAAATTTTGCGCTATCACTCGTACCTGGTAAAATATAACTCTATATCTAATGTTTACCAAAAGGCGTATATTTCGTATAGCTCAGGATTTGCTTAGTGGTGCATGAATGCGAAATACGATAAACCACCCGCTTATGAAATGTTTTATGTTCTATTAAATTAGAAAAATAAGCATTTTTGAAACTCAAACAAGTAAATATAAAATTAGTATCTAAAATTATTTTAATTAAATTAATCAGATAAAAATTCGAGTAGTCAAATACTATTGAATGTGCTTAGAAATCCAAAGACAACCATAATTTGTATGTGCATTTATGTATGTGAATTAAACTATTTGCAAGTGTTTTGTGTTTATCCAAACTAAGGTTATCCAATTCGTTTTTTATGTAAAACCCCAAATTATTCGGCTTGTTTAACATTAGTGTTGTTCGTTAATATGTACATATATATTATTTAAAGTATTGTCCATCTTCTTAAGGTTGTGTCTAGTTTATATCATGTTTACCTCTAGCCCCCAAGTTTTATTCTTTACAGTATGAGACAAAAAGTTATATTAACTAATGTAATAGAAAAGATCCTTGTTTTTGGAACATATTATAAGATAAATGAAGAACCATTTGATTCTACCCCCTTCTTAGTCTACGCCATATAATTCTGAGGCACAAAATCGCTACGACGACATTTGTGAGAACAATCATAATCCAAAATATTTTGCACTTATTTTAGAACAATTAGAAGAGTTTTTAATCCTTGAAATATATAAGTGACATGTCTTTTCAATATACTGGAAATATTTAATGCTTGATATAGAAAACGTTCACCAGATGAAAACTGCTCGTTCAGAAATATGCTAATAGAAGCACTAAAAATGGTCATATTGAATTTCAAGTATAAGCAAATTTAATGCGGGACAAAAGTTCATTGGCAAACATACGAATGCCGGCTTAGTCTTTTCTCAAATGAATATTGTAAGACCTGTAAGACTATAAGTATAATGATAATGATATTTTCGTGCATTCGACGGATTTATTAAAGTGTCAAAACAATAACAAAATATTCATTTTGTACAAAACTTAATAGAAGTTTATCATAAAAACCATTAGTGTTACCATTTGTCAGTTTCTTGCCACTAGAACATAACTATCTAATACTGTATGACATTTGAATGGGGTTGCACAGTAAAAAAAAAATTGAATTTTAAATGCAATTTTTACATGCTTTTGTTGATACAAATACAAAAATATTGTATAATTACACAATTTACTAAATTTTACATGAAATATAGTTCAATAATCCATTTTTATTGTAAATTTTCATAACAAATTAGAATTGAAATGTTTTGGACATAAAATTACACGCTTTTTGTAGTAATTTAAAGTTCCAATTGAAAATCACATCAAAAAATTGTGAATATATTGGTTTTGAGACGCATTATTAAATAAGGTTTGTTATTTATAATTTCACCTACAAAACAAATGTTCAAATTCCTGTTAGAAAAATAATCTGTTTTATACTAAATGATATTTCATGTAATTTTACCATAAAAATTTAATAATCATAGAATAAGTATTCAATTTTACATAGTATTGCATGTTACAATGCACATTCGTTGAAAAAATTCCGAAATATAACGAAAATGATGCGCTCAAGCACATTCATCATTTCATTACTCATATATTTTTTACGGAATGCAGACATGTTGTATGTCGTTTCTAATTAAAATAAAAATTATAGTATTTTTGTAAATCAATTTTACATTATTAAATAAATTAATAAATTTTATAAGTTAACGTGAAAGTGATTTGAGTTGAACGGGTATGTATATATACTAATAATTATTAAAATTTACTTTAAAAAACGAGTGTTTCCCTACAAATTTAGACACGACGAATACGAATTTAATAAGGAAAAAAAATTAAACAACCCGAGTGTGAATACGATAAGTGAACCAAATTAGATATCGCGGAGTTCTGAATACTTCTTTCCTAAAATCCAAAAAGGTAAATATAGAAATATTCAAATTAAATATTTAGTATTTTAAGTTTATTCTTTTATTTTAGCAAATGCTGCAGGCATTCAAGGGTCGAAGCTGGTACTGGAATTTGATGGAACCGAAGTAGACGACACCGATGTTTTTATATTTTTTGGCGAGAATATTCCTCCGAGCTATCTCAAACTTTGGAGGGTATGCCTTAATTAAAATACAGACTACTCCAGATCTAAAAATCAAATTATAAGGCAAAAATCATAAATTTTATAAAAGAAATAGTATAAATTTAATGTATTTTAAATTTGTTTTGACAAATTGAAAATTGAAATTTGCGTGGCCTTGAATTGCGTGGCCAATCTGAATAATTATAATTTATAATTTTTTATTTATAACTTCATATAATATGCATGTATATTGTATATACATGTACATATAAATTTTTTATTATATTTCTCATGAAAAGAATTTTAAATAAATATATAATTGTTTAACGAAATCTGAAAGTTTGTTTAATTTTACATTTTGGGTTCGTAATTGTCAAAAAAAGGTTTACGTTGACTAGCTTTGGTATGAAAATTTACAGATTTAGCAATGCAATTTTACAAGCGAGTTATTCATTTTCACATTTATGAAGGATAATAATGTCGACCATTCTATGGAAATTTACATACTATACTATGCAATTTTAAACTAAATTTAAATTTATATGAAAATTTACGAATTTAGGAATGTAATTTTACAAGTGAATTACTTATATTCACATTTCTTAAGCATAATTGCTGAATCATAGTGCGAACATTTACAGACTAAACAATGCAATTTTAGATGAAATAATGATTTTTAAATTTTTTGTTAAGTTATATTACGGACATTTCCTGTTATTAATCATTTAAACATGTAATGTAGTATACGTGTTAAAACAATTAGTTTTAATTGTAAATGGTAATTTTAAAAACCCATTTAAAATTACATGAAAAGACTAGGCAAATTTGCCCACTGTTAAAAGCGTGTAAAATTCAATGGAAATTTTTTACTGTGTGGATATTGTCCCATAAACATTTTTTCTATGATTATTCGATAACTTCAACCACTTGGTACATAGGTGAAATGGTTGCTGTCCAATTGTTCCAAAATACAAAGTTACAAATCGATAAACGTTTCGTTTTAATTTTGTTTTAGCAATGTCAACATACCTTCCCCACCCAACCAATAAAATCAGGTTAATATACAAAATCCTCTTTAAATGCTAGCGTGACTAATCATAAATATAATTAAAACTTTTATTAGAATAAAAACTATTTGTGTTAACAATTATGTATAGTTTATAGTACAGTCGTTGCCCAATAAATGATTATTGATTGATTAGTTGAAAGACGATAACGCGTAAATTTATCGATTTCATGTCTCATCTATACAATCGGTTTTGGGACTGAAGGACTCCTTCCTACCTTTTGCGCGAATTGTATGGTTATGATTTACATAAAGTCAGTTTATATAGTACTGACATGGAAGATGGTTTGGTTAGTAATTAGTTTTTTCATTAGCTTAAACTGTACAAAAAATACAACATTTTAGAAATTAAATACTAAAGAGAGGAGTTAGTAAAGCAAGTTTCATACAAAAATATTTATATAGCTTATGAATAGTGGTAAAGTTGTTAAGAAATATTAACTTTAGTGGAAAAGAGTTATGAACATTAGAAAATATTATTATTAAGATTAGAATTTTTTTTTCAATTCTTATAATTACAACTATATGTATATATTAATAAAATAAATTAATATAATTAAAATGTATTTAAAAAAAAATTCTAAAAATTTATTTAGAAATTTTCCCAATTATTTATAAGTATTTAGAAAAAATGTTTTGTTTTCTTAAAAAAAAAAACAGCGACATTATAAGAACGTTGCACCTTCTTTCTCATGTGTTGTACGTTTTTTATGAACCATTGGTATATTTTGATTTTGTTGTGATGATTTTATAGCGCCCATAGATAATGATTTTTTTGGAAGTTCAACAACATCATCTGAATTATTATCATTACCACACCCTTTTCTTGTTCTACGAACATGAGGCCAAACAAATTGTAAACGATATTCTGTGCTGAGTTTTGAAATTGTTTTTTTGAAAAGGCCACTAGACTCACCCGCCTGAAAATGAATAGAAGAGAAAAAATAATAATAATAAAATTATAAATTATTATTTATTATATATTATTTATAAATAACAATTTGGTTAAAATAACTTATGAATAAAATGAAAATTATTGCAATTATATAATTTAAATATTCATCTTGTTTTTTTTTTACTGTTGGTACCGGGCTCGTTTCTAATCAATTACCTTTATAGTAATGCGAAAGTAGCTACAGACCTCATGGAAACAATTAGGAATTTGACTCATTATAAAACCATTTATGTACGTTTGCACATCTCAAATGTTTATTTATTGAATAATCAATATGTACATAATTTATTATTTATAAATTATAAGCATTATTATTGTCATAATCAATCATAAAAATCTATCATTGACAACTTATAAAATCGATGGAGAACATTAGCAAGAATATATTGAAACGCATAATTATACAATAACTGATACTGTTTAAAGTGATTCGATATAAACACTAAATTAAAAAAACTTTTCGGGCTTCCTGATTTAGTAATATTCCAAAAATCTAAATATCATTCTATGTAACCCTGAATAAGAGCTATGAATAAAAGATGGCCTAGCGGTTTCATTTTAGAAATGATGTAATAAAAGAGCCGGAAGCGTTCTTGAGTAAAATAAAAATTTAACAGTGTGAATTGTATGTCTTCATCAGTGATTTGGATAAATGAAAATGCGGAAACAAAAAATATAAGGAACAACGCTGAGAAATTGGGATTGAGAAACCATTTTATGCAATGTCAAGAAAGACCGAAAGAATATTTTCGACGTGGTTTTTTTCTGTACAAATCAAAATGAAAAATGGTGAAAAAATAATTGTCTTTGGGAGTGAAAATTAAAAATGAATCAATATTAGATGTTATAAATATAAAGAGGAGGTATTTATAGAGGGAAGTATTAAGGTTTTGAGAGTAGCTCGCATGTATTTCAGTAGAATTCTAGAATAGGATTACAGAGCTCAGTCACAAAAGAAACGGTCTATTTGATTCATTGAATGACTCATCGAAAGAGAAACCCTGAATTTATATGAATTTGGCCTTGGTAATTAAAATTAAAACAGCTGGCCACATTGAACAAAATAAAAATCTCCGTCAGTTAAAAAGCTTAGGTTTTTGCATTTCTAGTAAATTACTGAGTATTAAAAATACAATTAAGCCTCCACCCTGACCAAATGTTTTGTAAATATATACAATTTATGTATACTAATTTTGTCAACAGCTTTTGTTTAGTAGACCACTAAATTTAGTTATGAAACTGGGTTACAGCTCATATAAATTATTATTTTTTTTTGTAACAAAACTGCCTTATAATGTATATGTATGTAAATATGTAGATATAATAAAAATGTTGACGGTTTAGCATAACCATAAAAAAATATAATTCAAAATGGATTTACATACACGTTACCTTCATATTGATCTGGATTATAGAGGAGTATTAAAAGCTTATATTCGACTTGTCTCTTAAATTTACCTTTATAAACAAAAAAATTTTTTTTTTGACATCTATATCTGATATACGAATATGTGATTTGGTTAGATGCCAATATAATCTTAAATTTAGACAAATCGCTGTGGTTAATCAACCAGCGACAGATAGTATATTATTGAGTTTCCATGGATGACTGTTTTTGATTAAAAATTTTTGATGATTGTCGGTTAAACACTGTATTGTGGCTAAATAATTTATTGTTTATACGATAATGGATTTAAGAATTCGACAAATAAAAGTTATGTATGTAAATATATTTTTTTTTGCATAAAAATGTAAAACATAATCAACTTATAATTGGTAAAAAAAAATGAACCAAAATAAATTATAAGGGAATATGTTATTTTTGGATTTGTTTTTTTAGCAAATACGATACCTGTCCAGATGATTTCTTGGTATGATCTCCAACGCCGTTGACCGCAACACCATTAGGAATTGGAACAATTTTTCTACCTGATCCGGGTGGTCCCTCAGATTTACTACGACGTGATTGCGTATTACCCCGCTCTTCCGACTGAAATTAAAATGAATACATTTCACATGCGAAGCCAAGATTTGGAATGTGTTATCTAATTATCATTTTTAGATATGGTTTGTTATATACAGTATTTAAATAAAATAATTATAATTTAAACAGAAAGAATTATAATTGAAATCGATATAAATGTTTGATAATGATTTTGTATATAAAAATTATGAAATGAAATTGTCTTGCTCACTACATAGTAGATTTCACTGCCTATATATCATATTTGAAACCATCCATGGAAAGCTGGGAATATTTATATGTTTATGTGTTTACTGTTCCACCTGAACAATAAAGAATATAGCAAAATATAGAACAATTTTAACCACATCACCCACCGTGACCGTGAGTATTAACTAAATCGTAAAATTATTTATTTTAATTATTTAATAATTAAAATTATATTACAAACAATAAAATATAAATAAATTAATAGATGTCAAGAGATATAACAATTCCTTCGATAACCGATTTTATAGAAAGCTACTGGCCAGAAACATATTTCATAATAAAATAACTGTTGAGGTGTAGGCTGTATTAGAGGCAGAGACTTTGAAGTGATGGAATCGAAAGAGTAGTGGTAATTCTTAAAATAGTTTGAAGTGATAAAAAGAAAGGGCTAGGGTTTATACTCGAAAGAAGCAATTATTGAACTTAAATAATTTAGTCATTGACCATCTGATGTGAAGGAGTGTGAAAAAACAATAAGTAATTATATAAAGAACTTATCGTGATTATCGTAAATTTTTTGGAATACACGTCTTGTAAAAAACGAAATCAATTGCAACTGTAAAATTAGGTTGTTTGAAAAAATTCAAAAATTGTTTAAACTTTTCTGGTGTAAAATAGTCATAAATCAGAAACATTTTTATCTTTGATTAGGAGATATTTAGTTTGACCTCTTTTGCAGGAAAGTTTTTTTAAAACGATATAGTTAACTATTACTTTGTATGAGTACCGCCTAGAGTAATTGCGGTTTTCACCGGTCTGTTTGTCAAACGAATCTTCGCAGTATTAAGAATGAATTTCTCTTCCAACAGTAACCACGAGTTGTTGTTCCACAGGTTTTGCTTTTGATATTATATTATAAAGGATACTCATGGCATAACTCACTTTCATTTAATTTCCGAATTGATGATCCTTACTATTGTATCGAATCACTCTATTGTACTTATATAAAATCCACACATTTTTTACCAAAATATTTGTAGTTTACGTAAATTCAAACGGCCACAAGCCATTATTTTGCGCAAATCTTAACTGTCTCCGCATAGTAACGTATCATTAGGAATTGCAAATACACGAACGTGTGCATATAATTTTAGCTATCCAGTGATATGGATAATTCTGGTTATATTTTAATGTAAGCTATACAAAATGTGAACACTGATTGAGTGATTCACTGAATGTTATGATTATGGGTGAATTATTGAATGAGAATTCAAAACAAATATCTGGCAACGGCTTAAGAAATGTTTTTTCATAACAGAAATGTACCTTAAGGCAAAATTTAGTAAAAATATAGAAATTAAAATTTGCATCGATGGTCAACTATTATCAGGACCGTAAAAATTAATTTAGTGTGCACATTCATTAATATAAATTCTAAACTATGTTATTCAACACATACAGAATTATGGCCATTTACCGCTGGACGAACATAGTTTTTTGATTGATGTTATTATCAGAACACTTGAGAATCTTGAATAAGCTTTAAATTTAAACTCTTAAAAATTATTTAAAACATAAATTAATTACTTTAAAGTTATTATTTAGTTATTTATATTATATTATTTACATAGTATAGTTAATTTTAACAGAAATAATACATTTTTTAAAATTAAATAATTAAACAGTGGAGTTGTATAAAGCTAATAAGAACAAGATGTCATTTTATCTAATTTTATAAGAGGCACATGTCTGTACGATTGGATTTTGTATCACCATTTTTTTGGTGATACAAAATTATCCAAATTTTTTAACCTATACTGTGCTTTCTTGGCGATGAGGATTGAAAAATTGAGTCTTTTGAAACTAAGCATTATCTAAGCAAAACCAATTATATAAAATCTTGTTAGCCAAAGGACATAAACCACTAACTGTTTTTTTTAAGAAAGAGTAACTACGACTTAACTTCTAAACAATCTTAAACCAACAAAATCTTAGTACTAATATGTATAAATAAAAGAATGTTAATGTGATAGAATAGAGATAAGAAGTAAGGAAGTCCTAAATGTTTTCAGAGCAATAATTTTAAGAATGACACAATTCGTTAAAAATTTAAAAGCACTTTGGTTTAATTTAAATAGATAATGAATATCAATCATCCTGATTTTATTATCGTTAGCACTGATTACCTAGAGGCAGTCAAGTTTTGAAAAATCGCTTAATGGATTTGCAATAATTGAATACGTCTTTTATCGTTATTAAGCCTGATTTCCGTTATGAAAAAATAACTGCAGTATTTTTTACTCAAAATTGCAAAAAACCAAAGGGAGAAAAAAATCAAAAATATCATTAGAGTGACAGAGGCCATTTTTAAGTTTTTCTTTTTTATACTGCAAAACTAAATGGATATATAGTCCTTAACAAAATTATTTGTGCATCGCAAAAATTTAACAATTCAATCGAGAAAATTTAAACTGTTGATCTAAATATTAACTTTAAAATAATAATGATGGATTGGTTATTTGAAATAGATAAATGCTATTTCAAATAACCAATCCATCATTATTATTTTAAAGTTAATATTTAGATCAACAGTTTAAATTTTCTCGATTGAATTGTTAAATTTTTGCGATGCACAAATAATTTTGTTAAGTATTTTGACTGTATTTTGACAGATGCTTATAACATAACCAACAAATTTCAAATTTTTTTTAGTTATTGAAAAAAGTAAATAGCCTTTGAATCTACAACAATAAATTCCACAATGAATTAAGATGAATGACACAAAACGAAATTATGCCTACAAAATTATGAATTGACCATAAAAACTAGTATAAAATGCTTCATATTTAAGAAATGACTTCACTTTTTAAATATGGCTTCACTGCATAAAAACGATTTCTCGTCCATATACACTTATCCTCTAAATTTTTTGCACTGGGAAATGTTTTTTATTTCTCTCGCACTTAAAGAAAAATTATATTTTTATCCTACTTTGGATAAAATCAGGCTGGAAATCAGGCTTTAAGAGGATAAAACAATTCAGCACTGCTGTTTTCAGTTTGGCTCATATTAGCAGAGAATACACAAAAGTTCATATGGCTGTAAACGAGTTTACCTTTAACCACTCTTTTTCAATATTTTATAAAAATGTTTGTATAACTATAACTTTTGTACAATACCATTATACCAACAAGCCATAGTTTTGATTAATAAGAAAATGAGTTAGACTAAAATTATAATTTTACTAGGAAATAATTCATATGAAATATTATGCTTCCATATGTTTAACTAAAATCAGACACATATGGGTATGATCTGCTGGAAAAAACGAATATACTTAATACTTAACACTATTCATGTTAAACAACCTGATTTTTTTATTGAGATATTAAGCAACTTTTGACGAACTATAATACTTTCAATAAGACTGTAACCATTGAAAGTTTTCTGTCATTATTAACAATGAATTATACTATAGTAGATTATAGTAGAAATCTACTATAGTATAATTCAAATATTATAGTAGATTCAAATGTCAAAAACTTCTATCCTGATTCAGTATTTAGAAGAAAATTGAAAATCACGAAAATTCGGGTTTAATAAAATTTTTGAAGCAATGTCCTACTCCAACATTAAACGATGTATTTTGTTCCTTCAAAAGGTTTAGTTAACTAGTTTTTACACTGGTTTCGAGACATTTTGTATGTTAAGTTTATTTGTATGATGAATATTATTTTTTCATTCGAACTGCATATATTAATAGCGGATGATACCTGACTCGAAAACCTATGTCAGGTACCATCCGCTATTAATCCATAACATTAATCCATTGTGCATTATTACCGAATGAATAATGATTTCACAAGTTGTCGAAAGTCAGTTATGATATAATAAGCTTCAAATTTAATAAATTAGAATTTAATAGGCTTCTATGGATTTAATTTTTCCTATCATTTACAAATAATATTTTTACTGAAACAGTAGAAGAAATTGTATTCTTAATAAATAATAGGAACTTCCGATAGTTTAAATGGCAAATAGAAAGTATTATATACAAGCTGAGTTTCGCTATCCGATTGAAGATAAAAGAAAACAGATTTGGCGAGCAGATCCGAATTTTAATGATGGCATAGTAACTTTATAGAAATATTAGGTTTTGCTGGCTTTATATTAAGGTAGGGGTAATACTTAAAAAGTTATGTTAACAGCGAAATTAAGCAATATTTTGGAAAAATTCATACAGGTTATTGGGACTCTTAAAACCAGTAAAGTAGGTTTACTTTTCAGTTTACATCAATCGGACTAAAAGTTGTATGTCCAATATTTCATTTGAACAAGCGAAAGATAGTACATGAAACCCGCACAATGGAAAGAGTTAAGGGTGCATATCTTGGATTACGAAAATCGTTTAACGGAAATATCATTGAGATTAACACAAATTAATTCGAAATTTAGTCAATAAAAATTGTTCACCTCTATGGTAAAGCATAATTTAACTTTTATACTATTGTTTAAGAAAAAAATTGAAGGTGAAAGATTTACGCAAATTTTTTATACATGGTACAATTGGATGGAATATATAAATTGATTGAACTTAGTCATAATTTGCTTTTTTGAATAATTGCTAGAATTCTGTCTCCATTCTTGTTGGTTTTTAGCAGTTCGCTTTTGAAGTCCTATCTCACGTTGAAGCCAAATCGAGGATATACGGTTGTATAGGTTCAATCTATGTAAGTTATCTGCACATTGCATTTCTAAATGCCAACCTATAGTACTGACTTGGACGATAAGTCGATCCATGAGTTCTGCACTCCCACCAAGGATCATAGATGTATTCATTTTCATCACCGATCTTAATAACATAATGAGAAATACCAATTGTATCCAGCTATTTTTGAGAGAACCTTTAAATATGAATTCAGTTACAACTGCACTTCCCTAACTCAATGAAAATATTTTTATGAGTCTATTTTCAAATCTACAATTGAGCCCGGTAAATTTTCATTAATTGTTTATACTTCAAATAATATTACTAAATACTAGTATTTACCAATGTGTTGGAAAATAATTGGTTATTACATTTCCATAAATGGGATGTAAAAGTGCACAAACTAGTAACAAAATAAAACAGAACGGTACACCAGTTCTCCAAAAATATTAAAAATAAAAAATAAATTAATATAATTAAAAATAATAATAATTATTTTTTAAATTAAAGTTATAATAAATGTTTCGTAACATTTATTCCATATTTAAATAAATAAAATAATAACAATTAATTAGTTAAGTTAAATAATAGTTTATGTAAAAATGTGGACTCACCCTTGCACGATTATTTACATTTGCTGTAATTTTATCTGGTTCATCACATGATATAAATTCATGTGTCCGATATGCTAGTTCGGGGCATTTTTTTCTTCTTGGCAATGGCGGTTCAATCGCCGAACCTATATTTTAATGTATGATTTAGGTGTTGTCAATATTTTCATCCCAAAATTGTTTTGTTTGCCGTTTGATTGAATAACAATACAAAGAAAAATAAATAAAAATAATTTTAATAATCTTTTTAGTTAAATAAATCGTATTAATAAATATTAATTAATTAAAATAGTAAATGAATAAGATATAAATGTAATGTGTTAGGTATGTATGGCACTATGTATAGAAGAAGCTAATCCTGTGATAGTAGCTAAAGTAAATATACTTGAAATAAATATTCTATACAGTACAACAACTAAATAGGAGTGCACAATCAAGTTAATGAATTCTCAGCATATGATCAGCAGCTCAAAATCGTTGTACGTATATAATTCAACTACAATGAATTATAGCATATGAAATATGGGTGCTGATGAGCGCTAATGGTAAACAAGTTCAATACCTGTAGAAATAAAATAATGGAAAGTAAGCTACAAACAATAATAGCAATTGGATTAATGTTGTTAATCACCATTACTACACTAATTGTTTGACTGTCGAAGCTTTCAGACGTCAGATGAACAAAAGACATATAAACACATCCTTCAATTTAAAAATATTAAACAGCACTTAAATATCAGCATTATTCACAAGCCCAACCCAATCTTGAAAAACTTGATGATATTTATAAGCATATCAGATATCTCATTATATATTTTTTCAGTAGAGAAAACCTTACAAAAAGCAGAAACCATGATTAATGGTATTAAACAGACGAACTGTAAAAGCAAAAGCACATCAATTAGAAAACCAAAAGATTAACCATCTTGAAAATCAATTCAATTATATAAGCAAAACTAAAGAAATAACAAATAAAATCAATAAATGACACATGATTTTTACATGGGCGACAAATAATTTTTACATGGGTGGCTGAAAATAAATCAAAAAATTCCCTCAAGGTCTAGTAAACATGGTATAGCATACCAGTTAAGATCATTGGTTTGTAAAAATGATTATTTATAGAACGATATAGCAAGCAATAAGTTAATTAAGCAAATGAACCAATATAGACAAATTTAAATCTAAGTGAACTAAGCTAAATTTGTTCTTCTTTACTGGAGCAATGAGAAAACAAAAATTACTAAACGGAGGTTTTCACATTAATATAATTTGAAATAAATATTTGACTTCTGAATTTTTAAAACTATATGATCTTAGTAGCCTATACGACAAAATATATAGTCAGATGTGAACTGGTTTTAAAACTGTATCACAATGGTTTATAAAAATAGTATTTTTAAAAGACTACAGCACATTGGTATAAACCGCAAATATAAGTAGTTTAAAGATTAAAATGAGGTAGAGGTGAAACAAAAACAGGGTGTTAGCAAAGAATGCGTACAAAAAATAATTTGTGAAATTTGCACCAATTTGAACAAAATCCTGTGATTCATATGAAAACCTAACTGCCAGTCTCTAATGGAGCGATTGAAATGAAATTTTATTTTTAAATGAAAAAAAGTTTCTGCCAAGAACCTATTTCCATGTTCTTAATCTAAAACCTTCATAATAAAAAACAAATGATCGTGTATTGTCAGTATCATTGGAAATGTTCTTTCATTTCCCGTTATCGTTTTCCGGATAGTGCTCCATCACACAATAGTGGTGTCATGTCACT